>CACRSC010000041.1:85998-241800 GCA_902651635.1 Mastigamoeba balamuthi | reverse complement strand
GCGGCTGGGCCTCAGGTGAACCTGCTGGTCATCAGCGGTGGGCTCCTCGTTAAGGTCAAGCGCGCGCAGAGGGCCCAGAGGCTCAGGAAGAGCCAGGCAGCGGACCAGAAAAAGTCGCAGTGACGGCCGGTGACGAGGGCACCCGACGGCTCTCTGGAATTGCGTCTGGGCGGAGAAAAATCCGTCGTACTCGGCGCCCTACGAAATTTAGGACAAATACAAAAAAGCAGCCTCAACGATTCCTTTGGAGCACAGGGATCCCCGCACTGCCCTCCGACCCTCCGCCCACACCGCACTCGCCGGTTTCCTGCTGTTGCGCCGTCGTCCCACCGCCTCGCTAAGGCACACCCTCCGATGGGCAAGAACCTCCTGTGGGCCAGAGGTGTGTGATCGCCCACCGGGGCCCAGCCAACCAAACCCCGTCATTGGCCCCCCTTTTCTGTCGCCTTACTCGGGTTGGGCATAGTGATAAGGGCTCGCGAGCTCTCCGTCTCCCTGGACAGCCCCGGTACCGTCCTCGACGACGGCCACCGCACTGCACTAACGCGACCGCGCAGTCTACTGCGAGATCTCGCTGTCGGGAGTCGGGGGTGCCGTCCGCACTCGAATCGCCCGCAACAGCTCCTGGGGCGAGTCCTTCTCCTTGTGCGGCTCCCCAGCCCCGCCTCCGCACACAACCAGCGACGCACTGACGCGGGGAGGGTGCAGCACCGTCGAGGGTCCGCACGACCAAGGAGCACTCCTCGTTTCGGTTCGCAAATGCCGCACGTGGCTTTTCGCGGAGCCGAGTTTTCCTTCCTCGCTCTGGGGCGGAAAAATGACGGCCTCTCTCTGCCCCCCGCGCACGCGGCCAGGTGATGCTGAGCCGGGGAGTCCAGGACGCGGTGCTCGTGGGGTCGGGAAGCGTTCCGCTGAGCATCCTGGTGGGGCGGCCTCGCTTCGAGGACTGGATGTGCGGAATTCCACTCAACATGGCGGCCAGCATGCAGCCCTAAACAGTCTCTCCAGAGACGTATTTGACATCGGAGGATCCCTCTCTGGGCAACTGAACCTGGCGCTCTGCTTCTACGGCGACGGGCAGGCCGCATCCACTCGTGGGGAACACAAATCTACGGGAGAATACCAGCGCTGATGCCATTTATAGGGCTCCCGCAGGAGCTTCTCCTGCAGTCGTACGCCGACGACGGCTGGGAAGCTGGGGACTGGGCCTCACCGACAGCGTCGAGATCGAGCGACGCGACGCCGAGGTCGAGCGACCAGGAGACCGAGGGGGAGAGCACGTCGCCGGGGAGCCTCTCGAGGACCCACAGCTCTCTGCGCAGCGTCTTCGCCTCGCCCGTTTCCATCGCCGACGCCCGACCGAAGTCTTCATCCGGAAGCGCACTGCTCTCGGCTCCGTCTCAGACAAGCGCGCAGACGCACGCAGGTTCTCTATCGAAATCGTACGGAAGGGCCTCGCCTACCTCCCCGAGGGACGCGCGCTCTCCGCTGTCCCCGCACTCTCCGCGGTCGCCACCGTCCCAGCGCCGGCACACAGCCGAGTCCGTGTCCCCGCCTCCGTTCCTGCGAAGCCACGCGCCGAGCCTGCGCAGCTCGCTCAACAGTCTCAGTTCCGGATGGAAGTCAGCCGCAGTGACACAAATGGGAGTGGGCAGCCCTGGCGGGTCATGCAGTCCTGCATCGTGCCTGTCCCCCACGTACTCGCTATTCGCAGCCCCGCCGGCAGACGGGGTCCCGCCACCGCCGCCCATCATGCTGCACCCGCCTCTGACCGGGAATGCGAGCGCATCGCCGAAAACGCTGTACGGAGTCTTCCTCTTCGGAGACCAAAAGGGCTCGCTCAGATAACTAGCGTGTGAGGCGGTCCCTACTACCTCTTTGCCCCCGAAGCGCGGCTGGGATGAACTTGCGTCACAACCAATCACAACGCAAGCGCAACGCACACACACGCATCGCACGCACACGAGTTTGATTTGCTACAAACGGCCCGTGTTACATTGTTATTGCAAAACTACAATCAAGTGAGCGTTACATCAGAGCTTCTTGCCCTGCGCACCCGCCTTGCGGAAGCACGACTGCACTTCGCTCTGGCAAGCGGAACGTATGGACCGCTTTATATGCTCGTCGAGGTCTGCCTCGAGCTCCTGCTGGACCTGCGCCAGGATGGCCTCCCTCAGCGGCAGCGACGGGCTGTCCGCTCTGCCCACAGTCTCCTGGGCCAGCGACTTAACCTCGTTGCGCAGGTCCGACCGCAGGACGTCACGCGCTGCGGGGGCGCTGTCCGTCATGGCCCGCCGCACGCCGATGAGCTCCAGGCGTATCGTCTCGCGCAGGTCGTCGCGCAGCTTCGTCAGGCGCTCCACCTGGCGCACAGAGCCCGCCGACTGGCGCGAGTGCGACTCTTTGTGTATCTCGTTCATCACCGAGTTGAGCAGAGCCTCGCGCTGCAGCGTCGCGGCAACGCGGTCGTCGACGATCTTCAGCATCGACTCCCTGAACTGTCGGACCTCGGCGGCGACAATGTCCGGCAGCTGCGACTGCAGCTCCTGCACCTGCGTGCGCAGTGCAGCGACCTCTGTCCGGATGGCCGCGATCTCGCTATGCGAGTACTGCGGCGTCGGCGTGGCCTCGGTGAAGAAGTGGTCCGAAACCCCCGGCGTGCTGTGCGACGACTGGTGCTCGGGCGGGCACACGACTACGATGCCCGACCTCCTCCTGTCCGGCTGCTGCTGCGACAGAGGCCGCTCGCCCTCCTCCTTCTTGAAGAAACCAGCGATCATGCTGCGGATGCCGTTGGCGAGGCTCTGCGACCGCACGATCCGCTTGGGCTGCTCCTCCTCGTCCTCCTCGCAGTCGGCAGACGCGCCGTCCGTCATGCTGTCCGACGGCGGCGACGACGAGTGGCGCAGCTGCGACCACGCGCTGCTGTGCTGCGACGGCGCCGACGTCGACAGGCACTGCGCCTCCTGCTCGTCCTCCCTGTTGGACCCCGTGTCCACGCCCTGGGCCTCTTCCCTCGCGCTGGCGGCGGCCACCGCCGCCTTGGGCCTCCTCTCCTTGGAGATGCTGGCGCGGTGGTGCCTCGGCGTCCTCTCCTCGCTGTAGTCCGAGGGCACGCCGGACGCATCGTCCGACAGCAGGTGCGCAGCGGCCTTCTGTGGCACGACGTCCTGGGGCTTGATGTCCGGGAACCCCTGCGGCGCGTTGTCCACCTCCTCCGATATCGGGTCTGCAGAGAGAAGGCGTTAGAGGCGCAGCCCCAGAGGACCCGGCAACGCCGCGGACCCTCCGAGAAGGCCCCGGCGCTGGCGCTTGCGCGGTCGCTGAGCTGCTGCTTGTGCTTCAGGGGCGTCGTGCACGAACTCCTCTCGGAGAAGTCTGCGGGCAGCGCAGTCAGGCCGAGCGGGCGGGAAGCCCCAGCGGAGGAGGCGAAGGGAGGGCACCTCCTTCTGCCGCGGAGCTGTTGGCGTCGTGCGACTTGGTGTCGCGGGAGGAGAGCTCCGCCCTCTTCTTCTCCTCGCCTGCGCGGGCCTCCATGTCGAGCTTGAGCTTCTCGCGCGTGACGACGACGAGGTTCGCCAGGGGCCGCAGGATCTCCGCAGCCCTCTCGTACACCCCGCAGGCGAACGGGTGCTTTGGCGGGCGCACGCGTGAAACCCCCAGCAGGCATGCAAGTGCTGTGGCTCTCCTACCTCGAGGAGCTCCGTGGCGTTTAGCCGCTTGATGTGGTCCTTGACAAGGCACTTGCTGATGAAGTCGTTGAACTCCTTGGACCACTTGTGCGACTCTGCAGCGCTTGCTTGAGGAGCGCTTCGCTGGCAAGGGGGAGGGCGCGTTCCCGCACCCTTGAGGACCGGTGGCGCGTTCGTGGGTATCGTCTGCATAAAGGCCATGGCGTCTGTGCCCGCGCCTGGCGGCTTGCCCTCAGCCAGCTCGATCGCCGTGATGCCCAGCGACCAGATGTCGCACTTGCTCGTGTGCTCCTTCTTCAGCACAATCTCTGGCGCGATCCAGTATGGCTGCACTCACGCGCGAGGCGGGGGGGAGGGGGAGGGGACGGTGTGAGCGACCCGTGGCCAGAGAGCCGAGCCAGAGGTGGGGAAGGCGTCTCAGCAGTGGCGAGGGGGGTCGGCTGGCGGTACCGTCCCGATGAGGGCGCACGGGGCCTTGGGCGGCGACTGGATGCGGACGACCCCGGAGGCCGTCGCGTTGCCGCTCGACTGCGACTCGCGCTCGCTCTCGACCTTGTGCAGGTGCTCCGAGACGCCAAAGTCGGCCAGCTTGACGCGCAGCGCGCTGTCGAGCAGGATGTTGGCCGCCTTGACGTCGAGGTGCGCGATGTGGCTGCCGTGCAGGTACTGCAGCCCGCGCAGGGCGCCCCCGACGACGGCCGCGATCTCGCGCTCGTAGAGGAACCTGCCCATCGTGCGCATGCAGTCGCGCAGCGAGCCCAGGTCGCAGTAGTCCATCAGCACCCAGAGCAGCCCGCCCTGGAAGTACGTCCCGAAGTACGAGACGATGTTGGGCGAGCTGCACGCCTTGAGCGTGAAGATCTCGCGCTCGAGGCTGCGGTCGCAGCCCAGCGGTATCAGCTTCGCCGCCATCGTGATCCGCATCTCCTCGTGCCGCACCTTCCACACCTCCCCGTACGTCCTGCCCGGCGCCGGCGCCGAGGGCCGAGGTCAGAGAGGGCTCCCCGCGCGCTGGCAGTGCGTGCCCGCGGCCCAGGATCTCGAGTTTGGAGAAGACGCCCTCGGGGTTGTTGTCCTTCCACACGAGGTCCACGTCCACGTGCCAGTTGTGCTTCACCCCGAACGGCTGGCTCACCACCTCGCCTGCCGCGGCGCGCCTCTCCCCTGGGTGAGCCAACCGCCGCCCGCCAAGGGGCCGTTCCCCACCGCCACTCCCCCCCCCTCCAACGCCCCCAGTACCAAAAGCAGCGGCCCCGGGGAAAAGCACACAACGCGCATTGCACACTTGCTGGCAACGCCGCACCCGAGCGGGCGCACGGCATTTCCCTCCCCGCTCGCATGCCCCACCGTGGGGTTCTCTGCGGCAACGGGGGCACTGGGGGCGCCGCGCGGAGAGTTGCGTGCCAAGAGACGCGGAGTGGAGAAGAGAAGAGAAGTGGGGGGCAGCTCTGAGCGCGCGGCGCACTTTTGTGGGACTTTTTCGACTTCCAGAAGCCGCCGGACTTGCTGACGCGCTTGTCCTTCTCAGACGACCCGGGCGGGTCGCTGGGCGAGGCCTGGGGCGCCTGGGGCCCGCCGGGCGGTGCGCTCCGCGGCGGCGTGTCTGCAGCGACCTCGTCCATCGAGAACCTCCATCGCCCTGCGGCGGCAGCCCGTCAGCGGTGGGGAGAGCACAGGGGCGGAGTGGGGGGACGGCGCGGTGGGGGAGAAGCGCACTGCGTTCGTCGGGGGTGCGCACAGGGACGGGCGTGTTCATGCTGATGATGACCGCCGCCGGAGAAAAGCTGAGAATCAATCTCTCTCAGCTGGACAGATTTCGCTATCTCGGTCGGATCCAGAGTTGCGCGGGTCCCCTCGCAGGCGCCGAGCTGGTTGAGACACCGGGGGGAGGTCTGTTGCTTTTTGGGATTTCTGCGTCACGGCCGGAATCAGACTTCTCAGCGGTGAGACGGGATATCAGGAGGAATCATTTTTCCTTGCGAGTATTTCACCAGTTGCTCGTTCTCTGAAGCGATCCGGCCACCATGGACGCGTTATCGGAAAACGCCCGTGGCCTACTCGTGCTCGCCCTCTTGATCGGCTTTGCCGCTGCCACGCGGATGCCCAGTGGCATGGACTACTGCGTGCGCCCTCTTCCTCGCCTGGGCGCTCTGAATAACACACCGCCGCCAGAAGATCTTCCTGATGGGCCCCTGCCTGCTCTGCTGCGGGCTGATGTTCCTCCCCATGGCCATCGTCGGCGGCCGTGCGTTCTCATCGCTGAGTCCGCTTCTTATGCCAGGCTCACAGTGTGTACCCGAGGAGCGGATTGGTGTTCTCTGAACAGGGGTGGATCAATTGCTGTCACGGTCATCGGCTCGTCCTCGTGCGCCTTGCTCTGCCTTGGCGGCACGGCTGTGCTAGTTCAGATATGCAGGAGCCTCCGCTGAGCGGGTGCTGGACACAATTTGTAGCGCAACATAACTTCCGGTTGGCTCAGTGTGTCTGGTGGCACAGCGCTTACTCCCCAGAGCGAGTGGCCATTTCGGTGTCTTCCTGCGCCTCGTCGGCGCACTCATCCCCGCACTCACTCTCGGCGGGCTCCTCGACAGTGGTTGGCTCCTTCGTGATGGCGAAGACAAAGGACACCTGCTTGGCATTGAGCATGATGGGGTCGTCGAGGATCTTGAGATCGCTCGCGTGGGTGTACGACGACAGCGCGTCGATCTGGAGCCCCTTCTTCCTGTGCGACGGCACGCGCACCGAGGGCGAGCAGCGGCAGCCCAGCATGTCGTGCGTCTCGCAAATAACCTGCGGAGACCCCAGGGCGAACAGCTCGCGCAGCTCCGACGAGGAGAAGTTGTTCTCCGACTCGGCCCTGTCGACCACCTGGTTGGACAGCGCGATCTTGGTGACCTGGCGCTGGAAGATCTTCTCCTCGATCGACGCCGTCGTGAGGGTCCTGTAGATCCTGACGCGGCTCTTCTGGCCGTCGCGCCACACGCGGGCCATCGCCTGGTCATCGTTGGCGGGGTTCCAGTCGGGGTCGAACATGACCAGATGGCACGCCCCGATCAGGTTGAGGCCGCACCCGCCTGCCTTCGAGCTCAGCAGGAAGATCTAGGCCGCCGACACAGGTTAGGGCGCACGCAAGCAGAAGTAACCGCGGGATGCGCACAAACTCCGGGCAGAGGGGGTCGTTGAACCGGTCGACGAGCTGCTGCCTCTTGCCGACTGTGGTCTTTCCGTCGAGCTGGAAGAATGGCCACCGCTGCTCGCGGAACCATGCGCCGAGCGCATCGAGCGTCTGCGTGTAGTTGGACACAATAACGATCTTCTCCTTCGAGTTGGAGCGTATCGACGTGATCAGGCTCTCGAGGAAGCTGACCTTCCCGGAGAGCTCCGTGTCGAAGTCCAGGTTCTTCGGTACGACCTCGTGCAGCCACGGAAACGCCTCAGTCATATCCAGCAGAAGGCACGGGTGGTTGCACAGCTTCTTCAGGGCCGTGATTAGCTGCAGGGGCTCGACCTTGGCACTGCCCGTCGCCTTTGGCCCGCAGTCAGTGACCAGGCGTTCGTACAAGGTCCTCTGGAGGTCGGTCATGCGGCAGAAGACCGTGTACTCAGTCTTTGTCGGCAGGTATTTGCGGTTGATGGCGTTTGAGCGACGCAGAATGAACTGCGCAGTGACGCGGCTCAGCTCCTTCGAGCGCATGTCTCCGAGCTCCTTCTGCTCTGGCGTCGCACTGGGGTCTCTACCTTCCAGGATAGGCTGCTCCCACACCTGATATGCATCTGTCAGTAGACGTTCAGCAACGAGTATCGTGCCTTCTTGAAGGCGCCGAGCTCTCCCAGGACACCCGGGTTTACGAAATTGACCATCGCGTAGAACTCCTCGAGGTCGTTCTGGATCGGGGTACCCGAGAGGATGATCCTCCTCTTTGTCTGCAGAATCGCTGTTATCCACGGGTGTTCACGGTTTGTGGGGGTTCGTGCCTTGAGAGAGGAGACCGCTTGTGCGCATTGGATGTTGGCGTTCTTGAGCTTATGGCCCTCGTCGCACACGATGAGGTCGAGGGTTCTGACCACAGTGAGTCAGCTGTGTACGCATCTGAGGGGGGACTAGTACTCGAGTTTGGCAATCTCGTCAATACGGATTTTCAGCTGGTCGTACGAGATGACAAGCACATCCGCAGAGCCATACGAGATGTCCGTGAGTTGCTTCACGGACTTGGCCGATGAGTCAGCCACAGCAGCGACCTGGACCGCATCGCCCTGATAGAATCGAGTTTTGAGTTTTGAAAGAAAGTAGGAGCAGAACAAACCAGCCATTTGTGGAACTCCTTCTGCCAGTTTGCCACGAGGCTGCTCGGTGCCACGATCAGAGCCTTTTTGACAGCTGCTTCCCCGTCGGGCCTGATTGGTGCACAAGTGAACAAAATGCGGGCCTTGCAGGCAAAACGCACCCCTGCCTGAGGAGAGTCCACATGAGGGTGATGGCCTGGATGGTCTTCCCCAGCCCCATGCCGTCTGCCTGATCTGGGGCTGAGAGGGGGCACGCAGGCAGGCGCAAGGCTGTCGCACCAGGATGCACCCGTTGCCCTTGTACCCTCCACGGATGCCCATCACGCAGTCGTACATGAACTGCACGCCCTCCTTCTGGTGCGGCCTCATCTTCTCTGCCAGCACGGGGTCCACGACGACGGCGACCTTGGACGTCTGCAGCGGCCCCGGCTTCCACAGCACCACCGCGCCTGGCGCGTGCGGGTTGAAGAGCGGCTCGGACCTCTTGCAGCGCGCGGTCGCGGCCGCCCTGTCCTTGAACGGGCACACCCACCCCGTGTTCCTCCGGGCAGCAGCGAGCACCACCCTCCTGGGCTGCACAGCAGTCGACCTCGTCGGCGCGAGGGCCACCTTGGCTGCCGCCTGCTTGGCGTCCAGGTCGGGTGGCTTGGACAGGAACACGGACCCGTTGAGGAACCGCTCGGCGGGTATCTGCGAGTGCACAGTGACGTCCTTGTTGCCCATCGCGAGGCGCCCGCCGTCGCAGGGCCACGCCTCCTTGCCCTTGACGTAGACGCGCTGGCACTGGAAGCCGTCGTCCTCCGCGTTCTCGTCGGCCACGCGCGTCAGCGAGACCTTTGCGAGCGCCTTGCCGTCCATCCCCACGAGCCTCGCCTCGTCGTGCTTCACCTCGAGTATCGACACCGTCTTGTCCTGCGGCCCGTATGAGGGAGGGAGGGGATCCTGAGCGGGCGGGGGCCATACGGAGAAGGCGTCGCGGTGCTTCTGCCAGCGGGCCCAGTAGTACAGCGGCGAGGCCCCGAGGGCCAGCGCGGGGACGCGGGGCATGGGCCCCGTGTCCTCCTTCTCCTGCTCGTCCTCGTCCTCGCTCCCGGCGTCCTCGGCCGCAGGGTCCTTGGCCTTGAGCAGCCTCTCGTACAGCAGGAGGTGGTTCATCTTCGGCTTTCAATGATAAACGCAAAAACAGGATTCGGGCGCGTGAGAGGAAGAAAAAAAGGGCCGGCGTGGGGCGTGTGCACTGGAGGTGCCGGATCCTTCGACGAGCCAGACCCAGGAGCACGGGGCAGATCGACTGGCGCGCCATCCGCTTGCTTGAACCGCTTGAGGGCCAGCTGCGAGGGCGCTGCGCTGCGCCTCATTCGCGGATCTTTGGACACAGAAAGAGATTCTGTGTCCAAAGATCCTTTCAGCGGAGATCAGCGAGATATTACTGTCGTGATGACACAATTAACACAACCACAGCTACACAGGAGCAATGGCGCGCAAGATCACCCACGTTATCTTCGACGTCGACGGCACTCTGCTGGACACGGAGAGCCTCTACAGCGTGGCAGCCAAGGAGCTCGTGAAGCCCTATGGCGTCGAGTTCACCTGGGAGCTCAAGCAGCAGCTCATGGGCCGCCGCCCCATCGAGGCGTGCCGCATAATGATCGATGCCCTCGGCCTCCCCGTCACTCCCGAGCGCCTCCTCGAGCTCCGCACCGAGGCAGAGGACCACCTGTGGCCGACGTGCGCTGCGATGCCCGGCGCCGAGCGTCTGGTCCGCCATCTGCACTCGCTGGGCGTCCCACTGGCCCTGGCCACCGGCAGCGACGCGCACACGCTCTCGCTCAAGCAGGCCAACCACCCGTGGATGTCCCTCGTGAGCGCCGTGGTCCCCGGCGACGACAAGAGCGTGAAGCGGGGCAAGCCGGCCCCGGACATGTTCCTCGAGGCCGCCAGGAGGCTCGGGCTGCCCGAGGGCGCCGAGGGCTCGGTGCTCGTGTTCGAGGACGCCCCGGCCGGCGTACAGGCGGCCGTCGCAGCGGGGATGCACGTCGTCGCCGTGCCCGACCCGCAGTCGCCTGCACTGAAGAGCGGGGCTTTCGACCGCGCCGACCAGGTGCTCGCGTCTCTGGCAGACTTCGACCCCGCCCACTGGGGCCTCGCTCCCTTCCCCGCGAGCCAGTGAGCCGCGGCGGGGGCTCTCGCTCGGGCTCAAAGGGGCGACAACACACAGCATCTCTGCAATAGAAAGAACCAATTGCGTCATTTTCGTTGTTGCTTCAGCGAAGCGATCAGCAGGTGCAAGCAAGTGCACTTAAGGCCTCCCGCGCTTGCCGTTTTCGCGAGATAACTTATCCGTTGGTAAACGAATCAACGCGTTTGCGTTGTGTGAGGGCGGCGCATTTTCGTTCCTCGTTTCCGAGCGTCGGAGTTGCACATTCCGGTCCGGCCCCCCTCGAAAGACGACCGACCGCACACCGCCCCACGCGACCCCGACCATGGCGGAGGCACTTGCACGGGCGGCCCAGGAGGCTGGCGAGGCGCGCTTCCTGAGCGAGGTGAGGGCCCAGCTGGCCGCAGTGGGCGCCTGGGGGCCCAAGCCCAGCATCGCCCAGATCAGCCCCGCGCTCCGCAACCTCATGTCCATGCAGGCCCGCCTCGACTCGCTCTGCGACCCCGACACGCACGTGGTCCCCGCTGTGAGCCACTCTTTGCGTCCGCCCCGCCAGTCTGTTTTTCGCCCGTTTCGCTTTTCTGGTGTTGTTGACTCGCTTTTCTGTGACAACCGGGCCGTAAGGGCGCCGAGGCGCTGCTGGACCAGTGCGTCAAGACGATCGCGAGGCTGATCGGGCTGGCGGCCCCGAGGGCGGTGACCCTGGGGTTCGAGCAGGCCACGCTGATTCCGCCCGAGAGCTCGCCGGCGGCGCAGAGGGCAGTGGGCGCCTCGCTGCCCTCGCTCGCCACGGGCAGCCCCTGCGCCACCAAGTCCACGGCGGCGGCTGCCCCGCCCCCGGCGGTCCTCTCGCCCACCGCCGACAGCGAGAACGCGGCCAGCGAGGGGTCCGCGAAGAAGCACCACCACAAGAAGCACAAGGACCACAAGGAGCGCAGGGAGCACAAGGACCACAAGAAGGCCAAGTCCCCCACTCGGCAGCAGCAGCAGCCCGAGGAGCCGAGCATCGCCGCCTCGGCCCCGGCGCCCGAGCGCGCCGCGCCAGCAAAGCCGGAGCCCGACGACGCGCGGGGCGGGTCCGAGGAGTCGTGGTCCGCAGCGGAGCACCCGGAGATTGCGTCGCACGAGATCAAGTACGACCCCGTCCGCGACCTCATAGGCGAGGGGGCCTTTGGGCGCGTCTTCAGGGCGCGGGTGCGGGGGCAGGTGGTGGCGGCCAAGGTGCCGCGCAAGCAGGACCTGACGGAGCACCAGCTGCGGTCGTTCAGGCACGAGGTGACGATCATGCGGCGCGTCAACAACCCCAACGTCGTCATGTTCCTGGGCGCCTGCACAGAGCCCGGGCGGCTCATCATCGTCACCGAGCTCATGACCTGCGACCTCGAGAGCGTCATCCACGGCCCGCGCTTCGCCTCCCTGAGCCTCACCGACAAGCTCCACATGGCCCTCGACGCGGTCCGTAGCCGTAGCTGCCCCCGTCGTGTGGTGCCAGTCCGCACGGCACACTGACCCCAAGCGACACCTATGAACCACAGGCAATGGGAATGAACTGGCTGCACGGCATCTGCAACATCGCGCACCGGGACCTGAAGCCGGCGAACCTGCTGCTGGACGAGAACAACCGCGTGCACGTGTCCGACTTTGGGTTCAGCGAGATCATCCGGTCCGGCCACAAGATCCGCGACATCGACCGCGTCAAGGGAACCGCCCTGTACGCCGCGCCCGAGGTGCTGGCCAACGGCACGCTGGACTTCAGCGTCGACGTCTACTCGTTCGGGCTCATCCTGTGGGAGCTCATGACCGGCCAGTACGCGTTCTCGAACTTCTCGGAGCTGCAGCCCTTCGTGGCCGCCGTGGTCGGTCGAAACGAGAGGCCCGACCTCAGGGGAGTGCCCCCGCCGGTCGCGAATCTCATCCAGCTGTGCTGGGACGCGTCTCCCGAGAAGCGCCCGACGTTCGCCGTGGTCGCGCGCTCGCTCGAGGAGATCATCGTCGAGGCGTGCCTCGGCGGCGAGGCAGTCGAGTTCTGGAAGAAGTACTTCCTCAACCCGCTGCTCGAGGCGGTGCCCTGGTCGAGGTTCCGGTCCGTCCTCATGAGCGAGTTCAAGCTCCCCAGCGCCTTCGAGGGCAAATTTGAGTCGGAGAAGCTGCTGCGGACCCTCCCGCTGGACCACGACGAGTCCAAGAACCCGGACCCGGACTGGTACGGCCTGCCGGGGCTGTTCTGCCACACGGAGCGGAAGGACATGCCGGTCACGATGGAGAAGCTCGAGCAGTTCAGGAGGTGGTTCGGCGGGTTCTCGCGGGACCACATCCTCGCGGCGGACAGGCTCGCTTCGCAGCAGTGGTTCCACGGGTGCATCGACAAGAGCGTCGCAGCGGACCGCCTCCGCCTGCGCCCCGACGGCCACTTCCTGGTCCGGGCCAGCGTGACGGTCCCCGACTCCCCGTTCACGCTCTCGACGATCGTCCAGATGCAGATCTCCCACTTCAGGGTCTCGAGGTTCTACAGGGACGGAAAGCCTTACCTCATGGTCGGCACCATCGTCCAAGAAGGGACAGACGTGTCGAGCCTCTGCCAGCTCATCGCGCGCATGCAGGAGGAGGGGGTCATCAAGAAGCCCTGCCCGCGCACCCCCATTCCCTACTGACGCACGCACACCACCCAGGCACACCGAGCACACCGTGCTCATTCCCCTCCGGGACCCAATATACACCCGTTGATTTGCCGAACTACGCGTGAATTGCCTTGTTTCTACCGTTCTCTAGCTGTTTTGGGGGGCTGCGGCCGCTGCCTCGCCCTCGTGCTTGTCCATCTTGGACACGGACACGTCGTGGACCAGGTTCTTGAGGAAGCGCGCCGGACTCCGCACCCCGGCCTCGATCGCCGCGGGGATGTACGCGGCGGCCTTCTCCTCCGTCACGTTGAGCTGCAGCTTGGCGAGCAGCGCCTCCTCGACTGACTTCTGCGGCTCAATCCCCGTCCAGAGGGCGCAGCACAGCGAGATGATGAGCCCGCTGCTGCGCCGCAGGCAGCAGAACGCGTGCGAGGCTATCTCCTTGAACTGGGGCCAGCAGTTGCGCTTCTCGAACGCTGCCTTCATCTTGGCGGGCACGGCGAAGCAGGGCGCGTCGATGAGCCGCGCTGATCGGTCAAAGCAGTGCTTGAAGTCGATCTGCATGAACTTGGACCTGCCGACGACCATGAAGTTGTCCTGGTGTCGGTCGCGTATGCCAAGGGCGTAGCCGGCGACGAGGCCCCCCGCGGCCGTCCGCACGAACTGCGCCACCTGCTCGTCGGTCAACTCGTTCTCGAACACTGAAAAGTCGTAGTCGCGCAGGGAAACGGCGTCGGGAACAAACTCGACGAACCCCCATTCTGACCCGCAGGGCAACGCATCGAACGCAAGGGCGACCGGCTTGAGCTGCGCCGGGATCCACGAGTGCCTCCACAGGAAGTTGAACAGCTGTGTGCGGGTTTCTGCGGGTGAGCTACCCGCGAAAAAAAAAGCGAAGCAGAGAGCTGCGTCGACGCGACGAAGGCGGACCTCGAAGACCCTGCAGGTCATGGCCTCGCTCTGGACCGTGTCCGGCTTGAGCAGCACTCGGATGGGGCTCGCGTCGCTGCCCTCCTCCGGCAGGAGCTCGAGGAGCGTGGGGCTGTGGCCCGAGTTGAAGACCTTGAGCACGCGGGCCTTGGACAGGCGCTCCAGAGGCGGGCCCAGGTCGTCGTCGTCGTCGCCGAGCCCCGAGGACGCGGACATCGACCGCAGCAGGTGGGCCCTGGGCGTCTCTGTCGGCGGCCCCGACGAGAGGTCGTCGTCGTCGCTGGGGTGCGACGCCTGCTGCTGCTGCTGCACAATCTGCAGTATCTGCTGCGCCTGCTGCGCCTGCTGCTGCTGCGGGCTGCGCGGCGCCGGCGCGGGGCGCATCGGGAACAGGATCGCCGCCTCGGGCTGTGGCGTGTACGTGGCGCCGACGAGCGGCTTGGCCTGGACGACGGCGTTGGCGATGGACTCGTAGAACTCGAGGCTCGCGGACCACTCGCCCGTCAGCTCCGCGAACAGCGGCAGGTGCGCGGGGTGCGCCGTCGCCGGGCTCGCGCGCATCAGCGCGTAGGCCGCGGCCCTCAGCGCGGTGCCGCGCGTCCTGCGCAGGCGCGCCGCGAGCATGTCGGCGACGTGCTCGAGCTGCAGCAGCACCGGCAGCAGCAGCCAGAGCTGCTGGTGCGACGCCAGCGACACGTCCCGGGCGCTGATGGCGTCCTGCGAGACCTTGTGCAGCAGCCGGAACCAGTCCTTGCGCGCGCCCTCCATCGTCAGCGCGCGCCGCTCGAGCGACGGCCGCGCGGCGATGGCCAGCGGGTCGCGCAGCGGCGCCGCCGTGTAGCGCAGCTGCAGGCGGTCAGTGCCCCCGCGGTGCTCTGCCCAGCGCGGCTGGAACAGGTCCATCGCCAGCTGCTCGGCCGAGGCCTGGTCCGCCGCGCTGCCCTTGGTGCACGGCGCGTGCTCGAGGCGCGCCCGGCACGCCTTGTGGGCGTTTGCGCTGCATCTCTGACGGAGGCGAAGAGCAAGAGACGGCGGCAGCAGAGTGGAGCTTTCAGTTATTTTCTCATAATTTCGAAACTGCGGGGGGTGCGAATACTGGCCTCGCATTGGTATCCCTGGCGGTAGAGGCCCCAGATGAACTTGCGGCACAGCACGCAGCACTTGGGCGCGGTGAAAGACGTCTCCTTCCACACGTGTCTTTCCATTGCGTGAGGAGCAAACTGAACTTTGGAGAATCTCACTTCTTAGCGGGGGAATCTTCGCGTGATGCAATGCAATGCAATCAGCGTGAGTGCAGGAAATTCCCAGAACGTGCTACTGGCTTTTCCCGCTCCCCTCTGCTGCTGCCCCGGTTGCCCTCCAGGGCCTTCCCCCCGGTGGTAAGTGCGGCGCCCTCCTAAGCGGTTCGGAAATAAGACAATTCATTGCTTCGCGGTGGGGTTTGGGTTTGGGGGGAGGGGAGCGTCTTTGATACACATTCCACTACAGTGTGAGGCTGTATAGGCAAAGTCTGAGAGAGGGGGGTGTGTACGGGTGACGGGGAGCTTCCGTGGGCCAAAACAATAAAAACAGTGGGGGGGATAGGGAAGAGGTTGCTGGCTGTGTCTCCTGAAGAGAAGACGGGAGGGGCGCTGTGACGACGCAATCACTGGCAGTTCTGCAGGTCCGGCAGCTCTGGCATCGAGTGCACGCGACGCATGGGCATGGACAGCGGCCTGGCGGGCGACGGCAGCGCCTCGTTTGCCTTGTCCAGGTGCAGGGCTATCTCGAACTTGCCCGTGCCTTCTAAGCAGCAAAGTTAGCGGGCGGCCGTTGGTTGGGGGCTGAGGGGGGGAGAGAGAATCTCCTGCCGCTCACCAGACTCTGTGTTGTACTTGCGCAGGCGCTGGAACTCGACCGTGTTGGACCGCTGCTGCGCGGGGGTGGCGAGCGACCTGCCCTTCAGGGGCAGCGCGCTGCCGCCCTCCTCGCTGCAGGTGTTGTGGTCGTCGGCGGGCGGGCGCTTGAGGAGCGCCCTGAGGGTATCGGAGATGTTCTGCATCATGAACGGTATGCTCCACGAGAACACGTCCGAGAAGTCGGGCAGCACGCAGGGGTGCGGCACGGGCTGGTACTGCTGCACGCCGACCGAGCTGTCGCAGACGCGCATGTACGCGCCAAAGTTGCCGTAGAGGTCGCAGTAGTTGGGGCAGCCGAAGAGCGTGAAGACGCGCGGTATGTCCGACATGTACGTGAAGTGCCGCTCAAAGCCCGACTTCTGCACCTGGTGGCCGCGGACGATGAACGCCAGCTTGTTCTCCTCGAGGAACGCGCGCACGGCCCGCAGGCCGTAGACGACGCTGACGTTGCGGTTCGTGTTGGGCGCGAAGGTCATGTCGAGCCACTCGCCGCGCGTCGTGTAGGCAAAGTCGGGGCTGTCGGGGTCCCAGGCGGCCACGGGGTCGCTCCACACGAGGTCGCACATGAGGCCCTCGACGGGGATCTCGCAGAACCTGTCGATGGCGTCGATGTCCGAGAGCTTCTTCAGCTGCGGGCCGATGCCGCCGTGCACGCAGAAGATGTCGCCGTAGGGCGTGCCCGTGATGACGGCCGCCAGCGGCAGCGAGTCGAACAGCCGCTGGAACGCGAGGTACGTGGCCTCGTCGTACTTGTGCAGCACCTCCTTGCGGAACGTCATCGCCTCGCTCATCACGCGCGACTCGTGGTTGCCGCGCAGCAGGAACACCGAGTCGGGGCACAGTATCTTGCACGCGCAGAGGTACAGCATCGTCTCGGTCGAGAACATCCCTGCGTTTGTTCGGGGGAGCGAAGAGGCATTCCGTTTAGTGCCCTCCGGGGTGGGTCTTATTTACTACTAGAGAGTTTGCCGATGGGCCACAGAGAACACCCACACAACCGCCCCCAGGAATTCCCCTCCCCTTAGAATTATTCGCCGACGCACCGCGGTCGACGTAATCGCCGAGAAGAAGCATGCGCTTCGACGGCGCGGGCAGCTCGAGGAAGTCCAGGACGTTGAGCAGGTCAAAGTACTGCCCGTGCACGTCGCCGAACACTGCGCCGGTGGGCCCGTGCGTGAGAATTCGCTCGAAGACCCGACACCGCAAAAAAAAACTGTGCGGTTGGGACGAGTCCTGACGGGGCGCGCACTGTGCATCGGCGAGGGCAGGTAGAGCAGGTTGGGCTCCTCGGCGAAGAGGCCGCGGGCCGCCTCGAGCAGCTGCAGCGCCGCGGGGACCGTCAGGCGCCCGCCGCGCGACATGTGGCTGCGCAGGCGCATCAGCACCTCGGCCCCGCGGGCGCCCGGGCGCGGGACCGCCTCCTCGCCCATCATCTCGCTGACCTGCGTGTCGTCGCCTTGTCGCTGGGCGCGCGGGGGGGCGTCAGCGCCGATGAACGAACCGACTATAAAAAGAAGCAACCCGCGCCGACGGGCGGCGGTCCACAAACGCACCCAAAAGTGGCGGGCAGGGTCGGAGGGCAGCGGGCGCAGGAGCTGCATCGAGGACTTGGTCCTCAAGTGTGATAGGGACTTCATCGCGAGCTGTGATAGGGGGTGCTAGGGCGGTGTGTTTTGGTCGCAGGGTGCGACGAACTCGAGTCTTTTTGTGATTACTGCGCAGAAAGAAAGCACAGGAAAGAGGGCTCCCTTTTTATTTATTTTTTTCTCCTTTCGTGCACCGGAAAAACGTGCAGTCTACGTCAGCCACCCCAATGCTTTGCGTCGACGAAAACCAACCCATCCGCAGTTGTGGGTCACGCCGTCCGCTTCATCACGTCTTTGAACCGAGAAATCCCGTTGTCAGCACGAATAAAGCGCTTGCAGAGCCGTAGAAACGCGCTGCGTACCCCTCGCGGCGATCTTCTGCTCTATCACGGCGTCGATCCAGCGCTCGGAGAAGTGCGCCGACTGCCCGAGATGGTGCACGTACCTCTGGTTCTCGATCTGGTACTCGATGCTCGCGCCGCGCTGGGCCACGCGGATGTGGACGCGCGCGACGGCCTCGGGGATGGGGCGCTGGGGCGTCGGCTTGCTCCACGTCACGACCCAGCGGCGCTCCTCGTCGTTGGTGGGGACCACCTCGAGGCCGACGCAGTACTTGTAGCTCGGCGCCCAGTTGCACACGAGGCACGAGACCTCCTCCTCGTTCATCGGGCCAGGGGCGGGGGCGCTGCTGCAGCGACTATTTTTAGTCCCTCGATTAGATTTTTTTCTGATACGAATCCGGGGACACCCGACCAGTAGTAAGGCGTTCCAGAAGAAGCCGGGGATTGGCCTGTAGTCCTCTCTCGCTCGATTTCCATCGTGTCGTCTGGGGCTGTCGGGTTGCCTTCTCCGGCCCTGCATTTGTACTGCTTCTCGCTTCAGTTCTCCAAATTCTCTGGAAATGCACAGGAATACTAATGTAAAACCCGAATCTCTAGACTACTTACATGTATGTAATCACAACCCCGAGGAGAATCAAATCGAAACCAGGTGATTCAAGCCACACGGATCACGACAGACGTAACGTGAAATCAACCTTGCTTGGCATGGATAGACTGCCCCACTGAGATAGGTAACGACAGAAGCACAAGCGTATCCACTCGTGTGCCCACCAACGCTGACGGATGAGACCGATCATGATTTGATTGATGTTTTTGTCAGGCAAACAAATGGGGGACAACACCAGCACGGCCAGGAGACCCAGCAACCAGCCGGTGGCGGAGGGAATGGGGGGACGGATGCGGGCGAGGGTTCTACTTCCAGAAGACGAGGTTGCCGTCGAGGCCGGTGGTGGTGAACTCGAGGACCTTGGCGCCAGACCTCTTGTACGGCTGGATGCAGGTGATGGTGTTCTGGTGCTTGGTGTCGAGCGTCGTCTGGATCGAGGCCGAGTCGGTCGTGCCCTTGTCGACGAGGTTCTGGAACATCGCGCGCGACTGCGACTGCGCCGAGCCCGTGGGGCCCGACGACGACTTGGGCTTCTCGTCGATCGACTTGACAAACGTCCACGCGCCGGGGCCGCTCGAGCTGAACAGCAGCGGCATGCAGTCGTGGCCGACGCCGATGACCTTGTTCTCGTCGACAAACAGCGCGTCCGTCAGCGGCAGGCCCGCCAGGCGCAGCGTGGTGATGTTCGCGGGCTGGCCGGCAGAGGTGGGCTCGACAAACGACATGGTGCTGTCGTGGCCGCTGAAGCACAGCGTGTTGCCCGAGGGCGAGAACGCGATGGCGTGCACCCACGAGTTGCAGTCAAACTCGCCCAGCAGCTCGCCGAAGACCTTGGCGTCGCCCCACGCCGTCAGCTCGGGCCTGCCGGGCGGAATCGCGGATTTCGTTTTAATTTATCCGTTGAGACCGAAACTGAATTGTGAAATCGGGGAAAGGGCAAGCGCGCTCACTTCTTGTCGACGCCCTTGATGGCCGCGGAGAAGACGCGGGCCTTGTAGTCGGTCGAGGCGGTGGCGAGCAGGGTGTTGTTGGGGTGCCACGCGACCTTGGTGACGGTCGAGCGGTGCTTCTTGATGTGCTTGCTGACCCACCAGTCATTGTCCTGGTCAAAGTGGCACACGCTCACCACCTTGGCGCCGCTCGCCACGGCGAACTTGTCCTCTGCGCCCCCGGCTCCCCGTCAGCGCCCGCGCAGGGAGTAGGAGGGGGGTCACGCGTGCGCGCACCGTTGGGGCTCCACTTGACGTCGGTGGCGGCGCGGTTGATGCGGAGGATCACCAGGTCGGGGGACCAGGTGCCCTTGTCCGCCTCAAAGTGCCACACGTACGCGTTGCGGTCCTGAGAGCACGTCACGATCAGGTTCGACTTGGGCGCCCAGTCGATGCCCGTGACCACCGAGTCGTGCTGCAGAGCGCGCGCGGGCGCAGGGACGCGTGGGGCGTTGGCGAAGTGAGCAAGGCGGACGAGGCCGTAAAAAAAGAACACGAGGCCCCCCCGCAGAGGGCACAAAGCGAACCTGAGTCAGCGTGTGGATGAGGTTCCAGCCGCTGCCCGCCTTCTGGTGGATCTGCACCTCGTTGGTGTTGGGGCAGACAGCGATCACTGCGGGGGCGAACCCGCACGCACGCGTGAGTATTGATTGCGGCGTAGAGTGGCGTCCGTTGAGAGCGGGCGGTTGTGCGTTGGGGCTCTCAGCCCGATATTTTGAATTCAATTTGCCGGGCGGGGGGCCGCGGGGGGAGAGGGCTGAGCTGCGGCGCAACTGGTGCCGTCCTTGTTCCAGGCATGGCACGTGATGCTCTTCTCGTTGCCGATGGGGATGGGCGCCGACATTTGGCTCTCAGCGGTAGAAAGGGGGTTACAAGATAACAACACAACGGTCTTTTAAAGAGCGCCCTGACGTGTCCTAAATGATGCAACGCCCGATATTCGTAGCTCTGAGATATCCGCCCCTCGGAGATCCCTTTCCCCCCTCGGCTATTAATAACCCCCGCATTCGCCGCCCAAGGCGCCCCCCGAAGATGTACAAGTCATCCTCGAGGATGGCCAAGCCGATGATCCAGGCCAAGCGCCACTCGGCCGACGAGATGAGCGTCGGCGGGGCCTCGGCCCTGCCCTCGATGATGAACATCAGGGAGAAGGAGGACAAGGAGATCGAAGGTTGGCGGCCCAGCCAGCCACCTCCCCCTTCCCCCCCTTTCGTTTCCCGCTGCATTCTCGCGCTGACCCGAGCTCTCCAGAACGCGACAGGACGCGCCGCCGGCTGTCCCCCAAGCTGCTGATGGGGTGAGACCCTCGCGAACCCTCCCGCAACCAGCTCTGATCATCTCACGAGGGACGAGAAGGCCGAGGTCTTCTGCGTCAAGTTCTCCAACGACGGGCGCCTCATAGCGGGCGGCCAGGGCGACGGCAGCGTCAACGTGCGCTCAGGAGCCCCTCCAGCCGGACTGAGTGGGTGGTCCTCCCCCCTGGGCAGGTGTACAACACGGCGACGTCGGAGCTGCTGTACCGGCTGCTGCCGCCCGAGCCCAAGGCGCTGCCGGTGACGTCGATCAGGTGGCGCCCTGACAGCAGGCCCGGGCTCTCCACTCGCAACGTCCTGATCGCCGCATGTCCGCACTCTTCTGCGCTGCGCTGCACGCGCGCCTGCTGCGGACACTGACCTCGGCATGGGGACCGCAGCCGCGGACGGGACGCTGCGGCACTGGCACGTGACGTCGAGCAAGTGCCTCAACACCATCACGGAGAAGGGCCACCAGATCTTCTGCTGCGACTACCGCGCGGACGGAGAGAAGTTCGTGACGGCGGGCCGCGACTCCAAGATCCGCCTCTACGACGAGGTGACCAAGACCTGCGAGTCGGTGCTGTCCGGGGGCAGCGGCGACATCACTGCGGGGCACTCGAGCCGCATCTTCAGCGTCAAGAACGTCGCCGGGAGCCCCTTCACAGTCGTCTCGGGCGGGTGGGACAACACCATACAGGTCTGGGACACTCGCGCGGGGCACGCGGTGCGCAGCATCTTCGGCCCGCACGTCTGCGGGGACGCCATCGACGTGCGCGAGAACACCATCCTCTCGGGAAGCTGGCGCCCGCACGACTCGGTGCAGCTGTGGGACATGGGCACGGGCCAGACAACGCTCAGCTACGAGTGGAAGGACTCGGCGGCCAACTCGTGCCTCATCTACGCCGCGCAGTTCTCGCACAACGGCACCTGGATCGCTGCTGGCGGCTCGGGGGCAAACGAGGCAAAGGTCTTGAAGCGCAACGGCCAGGTGCTCGGGGAGATGTTTGGCTTCAGCAAGGGTGCGCCTCATCAGCGATGCCGCCGTAGTCTTACCCAGAGGGTTGCACAGGCATCTTCACGCTCGACTTCTCCCCGGACGACTCGATGCTGGCGGTCGCGGGCTCCAGCACGTTCCAGGCATTCGAGACACGCACCTTTGCGGAGAACGACGTCGGTGGGGCCTCGAGCCTCTTTATGTGACCCACTACCGGCTCCAAACGTAGCGCACCATCGGTCGCTGCGTGAGCGCTCACGAATTCAACTGCCATTCGCTGCTGTATTGCATTTCTGCAAATCAAAGTCGATTGTTATCCGTTGACCACCCTCCTTCTCCAAGGCCGGCGCGCGCTGTAATGTACCCACCCTGCCAAGGTCAATCTGCGCCAAAAAGCGTGAGCCACAGATAAAAACAGAGGGTGACTACGGACCCTGGCACACGATGGGGTCTGAGGCGTCGTCGCCTGCGCCGGATGGGAGGACCACCTCTATCTTGCTGGTGGCGTCGTTGTCCCTCTTCTGCTTCTTAGCAGCGGGTTGCTGGCTCTCCTCCTTGTCCTTGGCTGCGGATCCTGCGGACCCTGCGCCCCCCGCGGTCCGCTTGCGCCTGCCCTTGCGCTCGCTCTCGGGAAGTGCCTCATCCTCGGCCTCCCTCTCGATCAGCTTGAGGAGCGTCTCGCACCGCTTCCCGATGTCAACGGCGCTGCGTGACCGGAACATCCAGTCGAAGCGGAACTGCGGCGCGTGCTTGATCTCCTCGCGAATAAGGTCCCACCGGCCGAAGCCTTCCCTCGCCGCCATGCACACGAGGAATGCGTCCTCCTCCTCCGTGTAGATCGTGCGCGTGGCCAGGGGGACGTGCATCTGCATCAGAGGCGCCTTGTACTTGGCGACCTTGGCCTTCATCGAGTTGGTGGCCTTGACAGCTCGCTGTGCGCGCTCCTCCTCTCGGCCGACCACCCTGGACACCTTTTCGCCGTCGTGCACCTCCTTGAATCTCTCCCAGAACACCTTGGCGTACGTCTCGACCTCATCGGGGGTCTTTGTTCCGACCTCCTGGGCGATCTTGTCGTACGCCGCTCGGCCGTAGTGCTCTGTCGCGCGTGTGAACGCCTGGTACTCCTTCTTTGTCCACGACCCGAAGCCACTGCCCTCCAAAAGAGCCTGCTTCTCCGCCTCCTCCTCGGCGGTGAGGCCCTCGTCCTCTTGCGAGGCCGCGTCCTCTCCCGGAGTCGGGGTAGAGGGCTCGTCGGGCTTCTTTGCCGCCTTGCGCGCAAAGAGGATGCGCTCCTTCTCAAGCAGTTCGTGCAGCCTCTGGGGGTAGAACTGGAAATCGAAAACGGCAGGCTGCTTCAACTTGGGGCCGGCCTGCCTCTTAACCGGGTGAGCGGTCCTCGCCTGGACAGATTCCGACATGCTGCGAATGGAGTGGTCAGCAAACGGTAAGACCGCAGAGGCTCACTTTGCAGGTCTGTCTCGCTTCGGCAGCTCGAAAACCTTCGCGATGGACTGCACACGAGGTTAGCAACGACGACTCCGCGGAAGGGGGGGGGTGCCGTACCGGAAGCTTGACCTCAGACGCCTTGGCTTCGCGCCAGTTTACGCCGTCCCAGGAGAAGCAGTCCAGCTCGGCTTCGTCGCCGTGGAATGTCAGGAGGCTGTGGGCCTGGACCTGCAGCTTCTCCGACAGCGCGTTGGTCTTCTCCTCTCCGCGGGCGAGGATCGCATCGATGTCCGCGTCGTCGATGGTGCCCTCGGAGCTGCGGAAGATCTCGTCCGCGCCGAACCGGACCATCGCGAGGAGCTCGTCGGGGGACATCCCCTTGGACTGCTCGATGAGGCGCCCCTGCTGTATGACCATGGCGTCGAGGTGCAGCTTCCTCTCGGCGCGCTGCACGATCTTCATCTCCACGGTTCCCTCGGCGACGAACCTGTACACGTTCACGGGTCGCAGCTGGCCGATGCGGTGCACGCGGTCCTGCGCCTGCAGGTCGACCTGGGGGTTCCAGTCGCTGTCGTAGAGAACGACGGTGTCCGCCGTTGCCAGGTTGATGCCAAGACCTCCGGCGCGAGTGGACAGCAGGAACACAAGAGTGTCGGAGCCCGGCTTGTTGAACTCCTCGATCTGTGCGTCGCGCTCGTTGCCGTCGGTGGACCCATCGATCCTCGCGTACTTGTAATTGCTACAATACACGACAAGGTCAGCCAATGGCGCACACTCGATATAGTCAGAATTGGAACCGGTAGGTGAGGTAGTCCTCGAGTATGTCGAGCATGCGGGTCATCTGCGAGAAGATGAGGACGCGGGAGCCCTGGGCCTGGAGCTTCGGCAGGAGCTTGTCGAGCACAACCATCTTGCCCGAGTTGGTGATGATGTCATCTCCCGTCTCGCCATCTGCGTGGCCCTGCTCGGCCCCCTCGAACAGGTACGGGTGGTTGCACACCTTCCTCAGCTGCATCACCACGTTCAGCAGTCGCACCCTCTTCTTGACGGCCGCAGACCCCGGCGTTGCTGCGGGAACAAGCGTCAGTCCTCAAGCAGGCGGCGGGAGCGGTGGCCAAACCGTAGATGACCTCGACATCGCGCATGAGGGCCTTCTTGTACCACTCCTTCTGCATGGCGCTGAGGCCGACAAAGAGCTTGATCTCCTTCTTGGGCGGCAGCGCCTTGGCGACCTCGCTCTTGAGCCTGCGGAGGAGGAACGGCCGCAGGACCTTGTGCAGCTTGGCCACCGTGTCCTTCTGGTTCTCGGGGTCGAGCTTGAACCACGCGTCAAAGTCCTCGGAGCTCGCGAACACCTCGGGCAGCAGGAAGTTGAGCAGCGCCCAGAGCTCGTGCAGGTTGTTCTGCAGCGGCGTGCCCGTCAGCAGCAGGCGGTGGTCGCTGTTGAACAGCCTGATGACGCGCGAGAGCAGCGAGTTCTCGTTCTTGATCCTGTGCGCCTCGTCGACGACGATGTAGCGCCAGCGGTACTTGCGCAGCGCGGCCTTCTCGATGATCGCCACCTCGTAGCTCGTCACGACAACGTCAAAGTCGCCGGGCACGATCCTCTCGTCGCGGATCTTCTCTCGGTCGTCCTTGACGCCGTGGAAGCGCACCACCTTGAAGAACGGCGCCCACCTGTTGATCTCCTTCTCCCAGTTGTGCAGCGTCGACTTGGGCGCCACCACCAGGTACGGCCTCGGTATCTCCCTCACCTTGGCGAGGTACGCGAGCATCGATATCGCCTCGAGCGTCTTGCCCAGGCCCTGAGCGGCAGGAGGGAGAGGGAATGTGCAGGCGACAGCTGGTCAGCCGGCCCGCGTCCACAGCACGGCGAGAGAGGAGCGAGCGGGAGTGGTTGGCCGCATACCATCTCGTCGGCGAGGATGCCGTTGATGCCCGAGTCGTGGCGGCGTATGAGCCAGTTGAGGGCGTCGACCTGGTAGGGCTTCATCGTCCCGTTGATGACTGCAGCAGCGGCAGTGGGGCGGAGTGGAATGAGCGGAAATGCCCCAAGCCCAGAAGAACACGCCCTCTCTGCTCGGGTGAGGGGGGGGGGGAAGGGGAATGCACATGGCGGGCTCGACGCGAAGCGCGTGGGCGCGTCGGGGCGCAGGATGGCCTCCCTGATGATCTCCTCGTCCTCCTCCTTCTCGTTCTTCCTCGCCCTCTTGCCCGCCGCCGCGCCCTCTGCGGCCGCGAACGCCGGGGCCGCCCCCGCGCCGCCCACCGACTTGCGCGACGAGGAGATGAAGAGCTCGGCCTGCTGCAGCAGGCACTCGAGGCGCCCGTTGCGCGCCGCCTCCTCGTCCGTGCCGCGGCCGCCCTGCTGCTGCTGCTCCTCGCGCAGCGCCCGGAGGCTCTGCCGGCGCTCGAGCTTCGCCACGCGGTCCGCGGACGCGGCCTTGCCCGCGAGCGACGCCTCGTCGAGGCTGTCGAGGCTGTCCTCCATCGACACGTCCTCGTCGTCGGCGCCCGGGGCGGGCGTGGAGCCCGCGGCGGGCGCGGGCGAGACCGCGGGGGCGGCGGCGAGCTCCTGCGTGATGGCGCGCTCGTCCTCGCCCGACGACGCGTCGCTGCAGGGGTCGGCGCTCGTAGCGACGCTCCCGGCGGGGGAGGTCTGCTCCTCCTTGTCATCCGGCGGAGGCGTCGGTGTCCGGCCTTTTTTGTTGGCGGGCTTTTTCATCAGACGAGGTTGCGCAAAAATGCCGTCAAGATATTCTAATAGCGAATCCTGGATTTGATCACGCGATATTTTCCCGTGCGAATTTCACGGGCCAACAGGAAACAGACGAAACATGTATACAAGTGACCTGCCACTGCTTGTCGTTGCTTGACAAGTCGGCAGTCCGAATATGGCTGAACTCTGGTGTTTGCTGAGGTGCAAACATCTCATTCTGAGGGCATTTAGGCGTGTAAAGATTCTTTACTAGCTTGAAGCATTCGCCTGAGAGTCTTTGGGCTCCTCAGGGTTCTCTGGGAGTGCTGGGCCGGGTTCACACGAAAAGTACGAGCTTGAGCGTTCCGACTTGTCTTTCGATGCAATGCCATTTCTCTCTGAGCCCACAACAGGTCCCTGAAACACCGGGTCCTCGTGACACACGAACTCGCCCCCAGCAACACCAATGGCACCTGAGTGAAGCGCCGCACTGCATCTGTTCGAGTCGGCCGTGTAGACGTCTGTGCCGTACACAGTGCCACCCGAGCACCCCTGGGCCCTACCGATACAGAACCACTTGCCACCTCCGCGGCACACGCAGCAGCCGGGCTGTGTCCCCGTGTGAGACTGTATTGATGCTGAATTTGAAGCGCACATGGGGCGATTGATCTGTGAGCTGTCCGTCGATGACAGTCTTGATGATACGCGGCATTCCTCCTGTGCGCAGTTCCACCGCAAGACCTGCGTGCCCTGACAGAGTGCAGTCCTCCAGCGTTCCAATGCCGTTATCGTACGAGTAGATACCGCTCGCGCGCCCATCCCTTATCGTGCACCCCCGCATGAGAGGGTTCGCCCTGGTGCGGATCTCGACGTTTGCCAGGGCATTTGCGTAAATCTGGCACTCGGCAAACAGAGGCTCTCCGTCTTCGAGCACAAAGACACCGCTTGCTTGGCCATCATGTATCCTGCAGCCGTGGAACTGCGGCTTCGAGCTTCCCTTGATCTCTGTCCCCGCCAGTCTGTTTCCGAATATGTCGAGGTTTCGGAACACACCGAGCCCGCCCTCCATGACGTACACTCCACTCGACCTGCCGTCGCGGAACACGCAGTCCTCGATCAACGGGTTGGCTTCGGACTTGACCTCAATGCCAGCGAGGCTGTTGTCCGATATCTGGCAGCGCACAAAGTGCCCCTCGGCCTTGTTGTACGCGAAGATACCACTGGCCTTCCCGTTGTGGATCTTGCAATCCTCTGCGAACGGTCTGCCGAGGCAACCGATCTCGAAGTTGGCCCCAGCGTTCTCGAACATGTCGCAGCGCACAAACTTGGCATCCGCGTTGGCCAGAACGTACGCACCACACGCCTTTCCATCGTGGATGGAGCAGTCCTCGACGAGGACGCCAGCGGTAGTGGCCTTGACCTCTATGCCGGCGAGTTTGTTCCCTACGACCTCGCAAAGCCGCATCGTGGCTCGGCCTCCGTCGTGGATAAACGCACCACTGTCCAGGTTTTCGCGGACCTTGCACTCCTCTAGAAGTGCGTGGGCACCGGTGCTGACGTTGAGGCCACCGAACTTGCACGTCCTGATATCGCATTGCGACAGCTTTCCCTCCGCTCTGTCTTTGAAAACAAATCCGCCCTGGGTTGCGCCATGTGAGTGGGCGTTAAAGTGTACGCTTACTCACTGAAACGCAATCGCGAACAGTGCACCGGCTCAGGGTCACAACGGCACTGCTGGACACGACGAGGCCAGCACCCTTTGGCCCGCTGATCGTGCAGTCGACCAGTTCCACGTCAGTTCCCTCGCCGGACACCTCGCACGCGCTCTTGTTGCGCGACACCAGAGAGCACTGCTCTATCCTGCCGTACGACTTGGTGTCGAAGTTCATGGAGCTTCTAAAGTCGCACTTGGCCGCCCTGAATCGGCTGGCTGTGCACACCAGCAGAGCGTGCGTCGAGTTGTCGTCCATGACCTCAAGCGTGAGGTTCTCGAGGGCTGCCTCACCGTCGACACGAAACGCGGGCTTCCCTGCGACCGACTTGACGATCGTGCGTCCGCTGCCGCGCCCCCGGATGCAGATGTCGTACGCCAACGTAATGGTGTCGTTTATCTCGTGCGTCCCCGACCCCAGGAGCAGAGTTCCCCCGTTCTCCACGTTCGCCACCGCTATGAGACACACGTCAGAATGGGACGGTAATAGGACGGTCAACGAATGTACCTTGCGCGACGTCCTGCCCCGATTTCAGACACTCGGGCCCGTCAGGTGTGCCATCGCCATCGTCCACAAAGACGCCGTCGACCATGCACGACACCATCTCCGGCCTGGAGACGCCCGGGTTGACGTCGACACCAGACGCGTTCCAGTCGATAGTGCACTTGGTGAATCGGGCCCTGTCCTGCCCCTGTACAGAGACGCCAGCGACCTTACTGTTGACTATCTGGCACTCGTTGAACACGGGCCTCGCTGCATCTTTGATGGTGACGTTGGAGAACGTGCTGCCATCGATCTCGCACCGAGTGAACGTGGGCTCGGAGGTGTCCGAAACGACGATCCCCTCCGCCTTTCCTGACAGGACTTTGCAGTCCTGTAGCACTGGCCGAGACGTCCCTTGAACGAGAACGTTCGCCCGAAGGTGTGACCGTATTTCGCACTTCGTGAACGTTCCTGCCGAACTCTCCGACACCACAATTCCATTGCCCTGGCCTTGTGCTTAGCCCTCATTTGCTTGCACTAGAAAGGGCGTACCTCTCCATCTTTGACTGTGCATTGCTCGAAACTGGGAGTGGCGCAGTTGCGCAACGTCACGGCGGAGCCGTGATTGCCCCACAGCTCGACATTCTTGAACAGCCCTTGAGAGCCATCGGCCACGATACCACTCTCCTGCTGTTGGTACACTTGGCAGTTGACGAGGCTCGGCTGCGAGTTTCGCTCCGCGAGAACTCCATGTGCTCGGTTTCCGAAGAGCTTGCACTCGACGAGTGACACATCGGAGGACTCGAACAGCGACACCCCGACGAGGTTTTCGCTGACAATGCACTTCTCCAGCATGCCCCCGCGAGAGCTTGTCATCTGCAGCCCCGCCTTGGAGTTTTTGGTGACTTGGCACGACACCAAACTTGCGGATCCTGACTGCGAGACCACCACGCCGACATCCTTTCCGTCATGGATTTTGCACTCCCGAAGTGTTGCACTGCTGCCCACACCGACCACAGACACAATCGCTTCTGTGCTGCCAGACAGCTCCGACTCTTCCAGAGTGATGACGCCAGAGTCCGTCACACAGACACCGGGTTTCTGGAAGGTTCGTTAGAGCGGCGAATCAAGGTGTGGATAAAACCCTGGAATTTGCCACGGTACAATGGAGGACAGTGCTGCTCCCGCCTTGTGTGACGACGATGCCACTGGAGGTGTGCTCGAGAATCGAGCACCCCTCGAGCGCAGAGGAGCAGTGCTTGAGGGTCACCCCGTCCGCACTGTGGTGAATCTGGCAGTCCTTGAGCCGGATAGAGCAGTCTTCCATCCGGATGTTGGGGCCGACATTCTCCCTGATTTCACATTTGGCAAAGGTCCCTGCGGAGCTTGCCAGGGCAACGACGCCCGCTCCGTCGTTGTTGCGCACAGTGCACCCGGAGAATGCGATCGCGTCCTCGGAACCCGCCAGCAGCACGCCGGCATGGCCGTTTGCCCATATCTCCGTCGAGGATATGGCGCCTCGTGCACCAGCAAGAGCGTGCACCCCCGCGTACCCGTTGCTGCTGATCTTGCAGTCGGTGATTGTGGGCTCTGCCCCTGCCCCGATGCAGAGGCCCACGCTGTTCCCGGTCGCCTCGCAGCTGTGCAACGACGGCTTTCCTTGCGCCTCCGCCTTCACTCCACCCTGGCGGGATTTAAGGCCTGACTGATGACGAAGCAAAGGAATGCTCACAGCGAGGTTCCCTCTAAACACGCAATGCTCGACGGAAGGCATAGACTCGTGCGACGATAGTAACCCGAAGCCCCTGCACTCGCTGAAGACGCAGGAGCGGAAAGTCGGGCAGCACGCTTCGCCGCTGGTCTCGCATCCATTAGATCCGTGTGCGCTGAAAGTCGACGAGTCCGCGTTGCCCCCAGAACCCCTCTCGAAGCGGACAGTACCCTTGAACGTGCAGTGCCGCGAACGCAGCTGCGACTCGCCACGTACTACGACGACGGGGACCTCGCTGAGTATGCTCGCCATCTCGACCTGCACGCCCTCCAGGATGACAGCAGCGTTCTGAGCAGCCACGACAATGGGCTCAGGGACTGCAATCCGCAGTATGCTGGCCGATGAGCCAGACCCCTGTATCTTCAGCGTGTGCTCGATGCGGACAGAGTGGCTCAGCAGGTGGCACCCCTCTGGCACTACTACGGTGTCTCCTTCGCGGGACTCCACAATCGCTGATGGCGCTGGTGAGTACAAGCGAGCAGGGGGGGGGGGCAGCTCAACCTCGATAGATGTCGCACGGTGGCGCAGAGCGTGAGCAGTCCAGGGACTGCCACAAGGCTTCCGGCCGGCAGCTGAACGATGTCACCGACGCCCCTTCGTGTACAACAACCCCCGGCTGGCATTCGCACTGCTGGCAGCCGTCAAACACCGCGCGGGCCCCGCTGCTAACGACAACCGTGTCCAAGTGCTCGAAGCGGCACCCCAAGAACTCCGCGGTCCCATCGACGGCGCACGGGGACTGCACGTCACAGTCGGAGAACGACGCCCAGCCCGACAGCCTCATGCTGGCACGCAACGTGCACCCCGTCGCTCGCAGACAGGACCCAGCGCCCACCGTCACAGCCGTATCTGCGCCGCACGGCTGCGACGCGCGCAACTCAACGCCGGCGAGCGCCAGTGACGAGCGTGGCGCGAGCGTCGTGGCCGCGGGCAGCAGCAGCACGGGCTGCTCAGAGGCAGAGCACGCGGACGATCTCGCGACCGACACGGAACGTCCGCGAAGCAGGGCATCCAGCGCGGACTGGGGCAGGTGGTGCTCTCCGGGGCCCAGGAGAACCTCCTCGGCTGTGAGGTCAGCGTGAGAGATGGGGTGGCGGTGGCCTGAGGCCGGGTGGTCCGTAATTCGCGGGGAAATTGTGCGCGAGGGAGAAAAGAGACCCGGACAAAACGAGCGAGCATGCAAGCGCACCACGGACGAAGGCAGCCTGCGTGGTGGAGCGAGGTGCGAGAGGAGGCCTGTTAGTGCCAGGGTTGGGAGGTCGAGGAGAGTGATCGTACCATCTCGCTGTCGGTGATCTCCATTTTGTGGTCGAGATATTCCTGAAAATCTGCACGAAAATCTGTTGCAGATTCGCCACACCTGCAGAGCCGAACCTGCGCGGCGCCCCAGCGATGAAGACCCGAAAGAAGGCCGTGGGCATCATGCAGCGCGACAAACCCCACTTGAGGCAAGTGTACCCCCAAGTGCCGCCGCCCCAGAACTGACCACCGGCGCCGCGCAGCCAGAAGAAGAGAAGACAGGTGATCCGCGAGTACCACGTCATCAATAAGCAGATCGCGGCGGCCGAGGCCGACGCCACGCTGGACGCCGCCGCGAAGGCGCTCAAGATCGCCGAGCTGAAGCACAAAGCGGAGGAGGCCGGCGGGCTCGAGCTGTACCAGCAGGCGTCGATGCGGGCCACTGCGGTGACGCACAAGTTCCGGTCGAGCAAGTGGGTGCTCAAGACGCTGCACGAGCTCGGAGTGCGCGCGCCGCTGACGCTGCTGGACGTCGGCAGCCACCACAACGACTACGAGCACTCGCAGGGCATCCGCGCGACGTGCATCGACATCAACCCGCCCGACAGCACGGTGACCAAGGCCGACCTGCTCGACCTCGTGCCGCCGCCGCGCTACGACGTGGTCGTCGCGAGCCTCGTGATCAACTTCGAGGGCGACCCCGCCAAGAGGGGCCAGATGCTCCTGCGCGCGCGCGACCTCGCGCAGGAGGACGGCGGCATCGTGATTGTCGTGCTGCCCAGGGCGTGCTTCGACAACTCGCGCTACATGACGCACGGGCTGTTTGAGGAGATGTGCGCCAAGCTGGGGCTCTCTGTCGTCCAGACGTCGTCCTCGCCGAAGCTGGCCTTCTACGTGCTGCGCCGCGTCCCCGGGGGGACCGACGCCGCGGGGGAGTTCCCCAAGCGCCTGATACGCACCGGAACCAAGCGCAACAACTTCAGCATCGTGCTCTGATTCCCCGTCGTAAACTATCTCCTTGCTTTATGCAAAGCCGCGTGCCGGGGGGAGGTGGGAGGGCGTTGCGCGTGTGTCGGGAGAGTAGAGAGAAGAAAAAACAAAAGCGGAGGGCGTCATTCGGGAACTTCCTCAGGACTCGAGCGTCTTCTCGGCGCACTTGCGGACGCGCCTGTTGTACGCCTTGACGTCGTCCTTGAGCAGCCTGGCGGCCTCGGGGTTGGCTGCGGACGAGCCACAGGGTCAGATAGGGCGGGGCAGCGATCAATTGTACCGGGGGAGTTGGGGTTGGGGTCGGTCAGCAGGGACTGGATGCTAGTGAGGATCGTCGACACCGAGAAGACGGGCGACCACTTGTCCTGTATAACGTCGAGGCAGAGGTGCCCATCGGCGAACACTGCACAAAAAAGCAAAGCCCCTCCCGCGTCAGCTGACAGCGCAGGGGGGCGGGCCCGGCGCGTACCGTTGGGGTGGAACATCTCGCTCGTGAAGCGCACGCGCGGGGGCTTCTCGGGGTAGTCGTCGGGGAACATGAGCCGCAGAGAGAAAATGCCGCCTGCAAAATACGCCCCGACCCAGTCAATTGCCACGCGCGGCGGGAATTGGGCGGGCGCGCACCCTCCCACGGGGTCTCGACGGGGCCGAACACAGTAGCCACCCACGTGAAGACGTCGGACTCGCTCACAGGCCTGGCGGACGCTCCCTGTGGGGCACAATTGGAAAAAGGGCAAATGAGCACAGGGGGGTCACAAGGGGCGAGGTGGGGGGCACGAGGCGATACCTCCGGGGGCTCGCGGGTGATGGACTGCAGGTCGGAGAGGAGGCGCAGCGCGGCACGGTTCCTGGCGGACATTGGGCAAACTCTAGTGCAACACTACTGGTGTCAAATAATAAAAATCAACAGATATCTCGGACGGGAAAGCACGCCGGGAATATCTCTGGCGTGATCACGCAAGATCCAATCTATTGAATACGTTGGCGCTTGTTCTCCAGGCCGCTGTCGTCACCCTCCAGCCCCGCCCCGCCAGTCGCGTGCTGCTCTCCTTGAACTGGAGACTGCACGGCGTCTTCGGTGGCTCCACCGCACAGGTCGATCTCTTCGGGGTTCGGCCCGCTGGCAGGCGCTTGCTCCGTTTCGTCGAGATCGATCTCCTCCGGGTTCGCGTCGGGGGCTCCGTCGCACAAGTCGATCTCCTCCGGATTGGGGGTCTTGGCCTGCGCAGCGGGCGCAGGGACAGGCACGGCAGAGTACGCCTGCTGGCTGGGCAGGGGCTCGCCGACGAGGCGCTCGAGCAGGCGCAGGAACATGTCCCTGCGCGCCCACCCAGCACGAAGCTCCTCCTCCGATGCCGGCGGGGCGACCAGGGCGCTGCTGCCGTCGCTGGCCAGGGCAGCCAGCTCGACGGCCTTGACCCGCTCGGCCGACGGCGCCATGGACGCCGGCGGCAGCGCGGCCGCCCCCATCTCGGGCCGAGGCAGCAGCCGAGGGTACGACCTCACCGCGGGGTACAGCGCGTGGGCGGCGTGGGCGATGCACAGCCACTCGGGGTCGTACGCGATGGCGGCAGTCTGCAGCGGCTCGGCCGAGGCGGGCTCGATGTCGAGGACCTGCATGAAGTCCCTGCCGGGGAGGACCTTGTCGAGCGCCAGGAACTTGGTCAGGCGGCCCGTGCCCGCGTGCCTGACGACCGCGGGGAACTTGACGTGCAGGTGCGCCGCGAACCAGTGCGCGGGCTGCAGCGCCTCGAGCAGGACGCTCAGCGCGGGGCTGCCCAGCGTCCGGCGCTCCGCGCGGAAGTCGGACTTGGCCCGGAACAGCCGCTCGGCGTCGCCGTGCTCGACGATGCCGCGCGGCCACTCGTGCGAGACGAGCACGTCGAGGAGGCGGCCGGACCCCCGCAGCTGCGCGAGCCTGAACGTCTCGAACTCGCGCGTGTGGTACGCGCTCCTCGCCGACTCGTCCGTGAGCCCGGGGCCCTGCTCGTCGTACCCGCGGGCGTAGTCGTACGGCTTGAATATCCCCGAGACGCCCGCGATGCGCAGCCCCGCGAACGTCACGACGCCCGCGGCGCCCATGTACCATATGTTGGGCGCCGCCCAGCCGCCGTGCTGCAGCTCGCGCATGTGCTCCGACGCCTCGTGGTTGCCCCCGACGAACAGCGTGGGGCACGGCGCCGCGCGGGCTGCCGGGGCGCCGTCGGGCGACGGGAGGTAGTTGCGGAACGTGCCCAGGCGGCGGTAGCGCGGGGGCATCGAGACGGTGCGCAGGTCCCGGTCGTCGCGCGCGGCCTGGAAGTCGCCGCAGATGATCGCGAGGTCCACGCGGCGCCCGCTCGCCGACTCGCTGCGCCGGACGCAGTCGTAGAACGAGTCCAGCTCGCCGTGCAGGCACCCGCAGACAGCCACGCGTACCATTCTTCCCGCGCGCGCTCACTGGGGGGGCTGGCCGGGGGAAGATCTCGGCGGAGATACGGGGATCTGTGGCGTCGGTGGATTCTGCTGTTTCGAGTTAATCTCTCTGTGGTGTGGATGGAGGAGCCCATTCGGTTCAATGGCGTGCCCAAGGTCACCGTGGAGCCCCACGGCCCTGACGAGGTCCGGCGAACCCAAGTCGGGGGCGGAATCCCGTGTGAACTGACCGATTCCGCACCGTTACCGTTTGTAGTCGTACTGGCTGCACGTCGACGACGTGACCAGGTGGCTCGTGGAGCGCTCTCTGCGCGAGTTCCAGGCCCTCCACAAGACCGTGCGAGGGCCCACGCCCACACGCGCGACCCTCCCCCGCTGACCCCCAAGAGCAGCTCAAGGCCGAGTACGGGGACCGCGTGCCCGCGCTGTCGAGGGACACGATCGCGTGGCCGCTGTTCCGCTCCGCCCGCGACCGCTCTCGCGGCCTGAGCGCGTTCCTCGAGCGCGTGCTGAGCGCAGAGGACATGAGGGAGAGCTTGGCGGTACGCGGCTTCCTGTGGCCGCCGCTGGGCCCGGACCCCGCCTCCCCGCTCCCAGCTGCGGGGTCGGCGGCTGCTGCGCAGTGGCCGCCTGCTGGGGGCGCCAAGTGGTACCTGAGGGCGCGAGCTGTGCAGGGCGCCGGGCTGCCAGCAGCGACGATGGTGGCCATGGCCGTCGGGGATGAGGTCTCCGTCTCGGCCGTGTGCAAGCAGCAGCCGCCCATGTGGAACCACTCCAACGACTTGTGCGACAGCTGCACCCCACCCCGCTCGGGGTCGGCCGACTACGCTCTAACCATGGGGCCAGCGCGATCAAGGCGCAGGAGGGCACGGGCACGCTGAGGGTCAGCGTGTGGCACAAGCGCCTCATCATGAACGACGTGTGCGTCGGGGTCGCGGCAATCGACATCGCCAAGCTCATGAAGAACACAGTGCGCCGCCAGTTCGGCGGGGTCCGCGCTGACTAAGTGCCTGCAGACGCACGATCTGTGGGTGCCGCTGCAACAGAGGGCGGCGGGGCAGCCCGGGTGCGTACACGTCGTGCTGTACCTCACCGACAAGGAGCGCGACCCCATCGAGGACTTTGTCATCATCAACAAGGACGACGCGGACGAGGCGCAAGCCCCGAGAGAGCGGGCACCCGCGGCGCCCGTGATGGACCAGGTGCAGGAGAAGCTGTTCTTGGAGTTCCTCGAGAAGCTCTCTGTGTGCTCCGTTTGCTCCCGCAAGTCCAAGCCGGAAGCGATGCTCTCTCTGGTTCGACACCCGTCAGTGTACACCGCATCTCTAACTGCAACAGGAATGCGGGCACAACTTCTGCTTCGATTGTCTGAGGCACCATGTATGCCTGCGGTCCGCGGATTTCCCTGAGGACATACCGTGCCCCATGAACTGCGGAGCTTCTCTCCCCCAGTGGGTCATCAAGGTTCCTTCTTCCACGTTCACATGCCGCTTAAACACCGCCAGGCCGTCATGCCTCCCGACGCGTTTGAGGATTACCTCGCACGGCAGATGCAGAGGGTCATCCAGGGGAGCACTGGCTCCCTGTTCAGGTGTCCTAACAAGGGCTGCAGCTACGTTCTCGAGAGAATCGAGGCGGCCCAAGAGGCACCTGCAGAAGCTGAACAAAAGCAAGGGGACCCGTCTGAGGAGCACCGGTCTCGATACCGCATGCGCTGCGCTGGGTGCGGAACGGAGTTCTGCTCCCTGTGCTTTGCCGTGCCCTACCACAGCTCGTATACATGCGAGCAGGTTCGTATCCGCCCATGTACTCACTGCTAAGTCAACCACAGTACAAGGAGTACCTCAACTCGAGACATTGCCGCTTCTGTGGGAAGACTGTCACGGCATCAGATGCCGATTGCAACGTGTGCGACGACGAGGAGTGTGCTGAGAAGAACCGAGCCGCTTGCCAGAGTCCGGGCTTCAATCTCCGTGTATAGCGTAGCTCACATATAGCCAACAAACAGAACGGCACCCGTGCGGACACCTTTGCTTCGGGCTCGCCGGAGAGGATCGCTGTATGCCCTGCATCCACAGCGACTGCTGCCGCGACCTTTGCAGCGCGTCGGACTACTGCAACATCTGCTGGGTCGAGGAGCTGGGGTCAGCAATTTCCATACCCGGTCCCTTTTTGTTCTCACCTGCGTCCTCAGAGCTGCTCCATGCATCCAGCTGACGTGCGGGCATGTGCTGCACTACCACTGCCTGAGACAGCGCCTGGAGCGGGGCTGGCAGAGCCCATTCATCTCGTTCGGGTTCATGACGTGCCCTCTGTGCAACAAGCAGATCGAGCACACTGCCCTGGATTCGATACTCAAGCCGATGCTTCAGCTCAAGTCCGAGGTCGAAGTGCGCACTAGTACCACTCCTTTAGTGGTCTCACAATGCTCCTTAGTCGAGGGCAGCGCAACGGCTCGAGTACGAGGGCTTCACGAAAGCGAAGGAGATCACGTCGCCAGAGTCGCCTTTCTTCCAGAAGCCGCTCGAGTTTGCGATGCATCGATACCTGTACAGCCTCTGCCACAAATGCAGAGTTCGATCTCTTCATCACCGCCTTTGTGGTAGGCGACAACGACTGATGTCCTTAATACAGAAACCGTACTTCGCCGGCGTCCGGCAGTGCCAGGCTGGCGTAGCCGCTGACGACAACATCGACCCGTGAGCTCACCCAGATTTGCCTTTTATTCTGATGGCTAACACGTCGGCTACAGGGTCCAGCTCACGTGCGACGTATGCGCGGGGATCGGAGTTGCCTCGGACTGCTCCATCCACGGGAAGGAGTACATGTGCGTCGCCTTTCTGATGGATCTTATCTTAATGTTACCTTCAGAGAGTACAAGTGCAGATACTGCTGCTCTGTTGCTGCGTGGTACTGCGGACGTGAGTGACCCCTCCTTTGTTCGTCCTTTTACATCACTGGATACAGCAAGCCTGGGCCACTTCTGCAATGCCTGTCACACCAAGCAGTGCGCCGGGGACTACCTCAACCGTAAGCCGGTGTCTGCACTTCCGCAGTGTCCTGGCCCGGAGAGTTGCCAGTTAAAGTAAGCACTTAAGAAATGTACATTTCTTTCTAACTCACCTTTCAGGATTCCTCACCCTCAACCCGGGGTCGACTTCTCTCTGGGGTGTATCATCTGCCGCAACCTTAAGACCTTCTAGTCGGAGGATACTGAAAGAAAAAACAGTGGCTTCCTCGCTTTTCCTTTTCGCTATGGACCAAATCGGATTGCAACTGTCACAGCTCAGCGTTTTCTGGACCAGAGTACGTAACTTAGCGGTCATCCGGAATGGGCTCCAGCCCACGCTCCTTCAGCCACTTGGCGAAAGCCTCGCGTGCAGGCGCCATGACGATTGGCGAGGGGTTGCGGCAGAAAAGCCTCACATGGCGCTCCTCGAACTGGTCCGGGATGAGCAAGCTGACGTGCTGCTTCGGAACGGTAACTGCGACGCTGGTCTGCGAGCTGACGAAGAACTTCACGTTGTCGACCGGGTTCTTGTCCTTCATTGCTGTAAACCGAGAAGCGCCAAGGTCTAAGACCCCAAACTCGAAGAACGAAGGGCGCACCATAGTTGAGGGAGACACCCTCGAGGATGAGGTCGCTCTCCTTCAGTCCCGCATCACCCAGCGACGCGATCTCGCGTTCTGCCCCCGCGAGCTGCAACGTTTGTCAGCGATTGAACTCCTGAGAGACTCTGAGGGGATGCACTCACGTCCGGAAGGCCGTTGTTCGCAGGGAGAAGAACCTCCGCAACGAGCTTGTACAGGTTCCTCCTGCGCACCCTCTCCATGATGGACCTCGCCTCTCTCAGCTCCTCGCAAGTGGAGAACTCGATGTCCCGGAGGACGCTGTCCGTGAGCTTCCAGTACTCGTTCACGTCCCACAGCCTCTCAGAGTAGTGCATGTACGGGTCGGCGGCGTTGAGGACGTCCATGAGCATGAACTCGATCGCCCTCCCGACGCGGTGCGTGTAGACCTGCTTGAACAGCGCGTAGCGGGTGTGGAAGAGCTCGTACACGTTGTAGGCCTCTTTCTTGTGGAAGCAGATGTCGCCGCCGATGGCCCTGCTGTGGTTCATCAAGCGAGAGCAGTCGTACGTCGACTTCATCCCGAGCCTGGGGCAAGTGTCACAAGGGCGGGCAGAGCACGTTGGCGAGCGCGCACATGTACGAGTCCCTGGCGAGGTAGTCGAACTTGTCCACGTCGACGCTGTTCTTCTGGTTCTTCACGATCTGGAAAAGCCAGCCATCCTCCTCGTGTCCCCTGTTCCAATTTTGCGCGGTGAGAACTGGCGGTTCCGCACTGCAGCTGGGTGGAGCACATGGATTCCCCGCGTATGGCGTTCTGCATGAACTTGACCTCTTCAGTGTCGTAGTTCCCGATGTCGCCCGTGAGGAGGTTGTCGAGCAGCCTGCACGACATGTCCTCGTGCTCCCAGTCCTGGAACTGTGGGCCTCTGGGGCCACACCGACGAGTCAGGCGAGGCAGCGCGGCATCGCTCATGCGCACAGCGACTTTGCCCAGCTCTCGAAGACGTGGCTGAACGGCCCGTGGCCCAGGTCGTGGCACAGCCCCGCGATGCGCACGAGCTCGATGCGCCGCTGGTACTCGGCGGGCTGCTCCACGGTCTGCGCGAGGTTCTGCGCCATCTGCCCCGCCAGGTGGCACACGCCTGCCAGTCCTGTCAGCACGCCCGCGCAGCTGTGCGTGGGCCGGGTGGGGAGGGGGACTCGCGCACCGAGGCTGTGCTCGAAGCGGTGGTGGCTGGCGCCGGGGAACACGAGGTACGTTGTCCCCAGCTGGTAGAGGTCGCGCAGCCTCTGGAACGTCGGGGTGTCGACAATCTTCATGCACTCCCCGGGGATCCTCACGTGCCTGCTCGGCCGCTTGAACAAGAAAGCCTGTGGAGGGCGAAAGAGAGCGCAGCGGGGGGGAGAGCGTACCCGTGTATGGGGTCGTTGACGAGCTTGCTGGGCGTGTGGTCTAGCGAGTAGCGCGAATGAAGAGCGCTAGGGCCGCCAGGCGTCGGAGTCGGGGAGTGCAAGCTCACCACCGTCTTGGAGGAACGGGGTGGAGGGGTGGGATGCGCCGAATCAACAGCGGTTTCCATCAGCGACACAACAAAATAACACAGTCACAAATCTTCAGATACACTGCTACCTTTGATACTTACAGGACTGATCTCTTTCGTCATATTCTTTACTATTGTAGGAAGCACTGGTGGTCTAAGGGTAGAATGCTCGCCTGCCACGCGGGCGATCCGGGTTCGAGTCCCGGCCAGTGCAATTTTTGCGTTTCCGGACAAAACTCAATTGATCGTAGTTAGCTTAACATCGTATCAACTTGGCCCAGCCAACATCCCAGAGGGCGACCCAGTTGGCCCAGACCTGTCCCATGTTAGGACACTTGAGGCCCAGGTCAGGAAACTCAGGCAACAGAACAGGCAGGCAGCTCAGCACTTAGCTAGAGGTGTACAAGAGCATCAATAGATGGAATCCAGTATAGGTGCAGGCTGTGAAACACGAGCTGCAGAGTGCTGTGGACACCACTGAATCTTCAAAGATGAATGAGAACAAAGATGATGTGCTGCAGCTGGGACAGCTGGAGCCACATACTCCTTGTTGCTTTCCTTTCTATCCTCTGGCATGCCATTGTCTTCTTCTTGTGCTCCTCCTGGTCGTTGTCATCATTCCTGTTGCACTTCTCTACCTTCTTGCCCTGCAGCTCATCAATGAACTCTGAGCTGGAGCTCTCAGCCTTGTCTTCAGATGCAAAAGACGTTTCCTTGCTGGCCTGCTTGGTTTCCTTGATCTTGGATGATGTTGTTGCAGTGCTCTCTTACATCTGACCTGTAGATAAAGTCAGAGGAAACGTGGCAGAGAGAACAAGAGAGAGGGGAAAGAGTTAATACCTTCACTTAGGGTGCTACATTAACACAGAGTGGTAGTTGACCTTGATCCACTGCTTTATCTGCAAGACAATGGGCCTTGCCATTATTGCAGACAGAGCAGATGTAGGGCCTCCTATCTGCAGGGAGGTTCTCCAGCTCTGGGACTTTTCAAGTTATTATACACACATTGTTAGAAATATGAAAAACAAAGAGCAGGGAACGAAACGTACCAGGAATGCTGAGCATGAGCTTCTTCCTGAGTGTCAGCTCCCTGAACTGTGTACCTGCCTCAACAGCATGCATAAGGGCATAAAAATAGTTTGAATTAGAGCCAGGAGAACAAGGAAGAATGGGAGAAGGGGTTTTGTACCTCACAATGAGGTTGCTCAGAGTTGTGCCAAGCAGCATCTGCATGGCCTTGAACCCACCCTGACCTCTTCAAAGGTGCAGGGCTGCTGGGCACGCTCCTTGCTGGGCTCGACAGTGAAAATGGCGAGAAGGTCACGTGACATCTTCACAAGGGCTGAGATTTGCTGCTTCTCCTGCAGTGCCCTCCTCTGCTTCTCATCAGACTTCGATGCATGTAAGGTGCTCCTGTAGTTGTCTGCCAAGACCTCTCATCCTTGTCCTTGTCCTCCTTCTCGTCCTCGTCCTTCTTCTTCTCCTTCTCCTCCTCCTTCTCCTTCTCCTCCTTCTCGTTGTCATCCTCAGATTGCTCACTGTCCCTAACACGTGGTGCTGCTGCTGCTGCAGCTTGCACTGGTGCTGCTACAGCTGCACCTAAAGTAATGTTAAGAAAGGGTGTAAGATGTGGGAATAAAGAAGGAAGGGGAGAATGCTACATACCTGCTTTCCTGAGAGGCATGATGTCTAGGTCTTTGTCCTGCTGGGGTGGAGGTATCACAGTGATGATTGGCCCAGTGCAGCCCTTGTTCTTGTCCTTGCGCTTGTCCTTGTGCTTCTTGGTGGGGGTTTTGCATGGTGTGTCCATGATGCACACCGTTTTTAACCTTCGAAAAAGCTGTTAAATGACATCAATAGTGGCGTGATAGGCAGATATCCTCTGCTGTGCTGTATAGCAGATAGTGCTCAGGTGCCTTGTGCTATGCTGCATAGCAGAGGGCAATTGTGTAGTGGCACATAGCAGAAGGTCCGCTACGCACTGCTACACACATATTTGCAAAATCAAAGTGATGTCATTTTCTCCACATTGCACTTCTTCCTGCTGGTTGAGGAAGATGAGCAGTGTTGTGCATTACTGCACATATGCGCAACATGTACAGCAACCAGCTGACCACTCTGAACACCACTTGCATTGGGCAGGCCCACTGTATGCCACTGTTTAAGTGTCAGTACAAAGAGGTAACTCACAATTTTCAGGGCAGATCTACTGACCAAGGAAGATGAGGAGCTGCTGAAGTCCAGCACCAGCACATTGTACGAAGCAGAGATAGCTGCACTTAGTGCACTGGGAACAGAGCAGGAGGACAAGCTGATGGAAACCACAATGTCTCAGTGAGTTGTTAATTTCTTGGGCTTTTGGATGTACACTATGGACTAATAGGCCTGATGAGAGGAAGCTTGCTCCATTCTCTCTGGTGTGTGGCAACAGCAGCTGCCCAATGAATCAAATGGGGGGCCCTTGCTTGATCAGAGATGCCACCAGGTAAGATCACTCTTTGTTGTGGAATTGATGCATATTCCAAGCAGCTGTGGACTTGCTTTGCTTGTGGAACTGTTCTGCGCTGCAAGTGTGAGTGTGGGGCACTCATCACAGCAGGCAGCTCTGCGAGGCACAGACGTCTGGCCTGTCCAGCTGCAGAGGATGTCATAATCGTCACGGAAACGGACTGGTTCAAGCAGAACAGGCCTTACAGTGCCACTCTATGGAATATGATAGGGTTTAATAACTCTGCTCAGAGCCACAACTGCATCCTGTGGTGCATTCCCTTTCATGGTATGATTCATCCATTCATACACTTATTGTGTCTGAATAACTTGTTTTTTACTGTCTATCAACAGGAATCGCAGAGACCCTGGACTTGATAAGGAAGGAGTTCAGGGGTGCCCAGAGCAGGATCACCCTGATGGTCATTAGTGGCCATGGAAACATCAAGGAGTCGTCCCTTCAGACCAGCTCCCCCACTGGCACTGTTTGCACCATCTCCTTCAGGAGTTGGCACAGGCATTTCTGCCTGTTGTCTCAAGGGCCTGCTGCTGCCTTCCTGTGGATCAATGGAGAAACCCCACCCTGTATGACGGGGTGTACACAGGACGTGCATGGCTGGCTGGGCACAGCAACGTCAAGGTTAGGCGTACTGCAGCAGATGGCATCATGGACGAGTACTCCTACGGTATGAAGTGGACTGGACAAGCAGTGCCCTGGAGGAGGTCGGTCTCCTAACTGCCGTGCTTGGAAAACCAGAGAAGCCATTCCCTCCAGGAATTGTACCTGCATGGCGTCTTCCCCCGGGAATTGCCTCTGTTGTTGGAGAGCACCTTCTTCTTTGCACTTATGTTCCCCCAAACCCCAGCAAGAAGAAAAAATAGAAACGATATTCAGACTCCAGTTTTCCCCTCTGTTGTTGGGCTTCACTTCTGTATTTGGCGATTTGGGACAACATAGAAAGTTCAACTCTGCAGCTTGGCACCGCTACCAGACTGAAAAGGAACAGTCTTCCAAGCAACTCGATGAATGCTGGAGAACCTCCATGCAACTTCAGTGTAACTCCGGTACTTGATGGGAAATGGCTCTCCCAGACGAGTCCTTGCAGGCACTTTGAGTACCAGCACACTGACAGAGCCAGTCTAGTCTGCCTTTCCTGTGAGAACTGAACAGACCTGATCTCCTTGAATTTAAAGACGTCCTTCAACAGTGGCTCGTGATCCCCAGACCATTTCTTGTCTTCGAATGGGAGAAGCCTAACAGCAATTGCTCCTTCCCCAAGGGGCAGGTTGTAGTACAGGCACTTGTACCACGTTGCCTTCTTCGGCTCTGAGACAATGGTGTTGGCTGCCATTAAGTGCTCCACGTTCTTGGTGCTCCTCTGTTGCTGGACATCTGCTAGACTGTGCAGAGTACTGGCCATATGCATTCAGGTTCCATATATCTCTGGATTGCATGTGTTCCTCAATGCTGTCTTGGCAATCACTCCTTGGATGAACTCCAGTGTCTGGGCACAAACGACTGGTAGTGGCCCAAACCTCTCTATGTTGTCTGAGAAGTGGCATGGGAGGTGGTTGTAGTACAGAGGCCTGTATGGTCCATACTCTGGGTGTCTCTTCGTCTCTGCACCACTGTTCTCCGCCTGCTCTGGACAGATCTCCTGCAGCTGCTCCAGCTGTCGCCTTCCCATAACATTCAGCAGCAGCTTCCATCACTTGACCGAGACAGTTCCACTGGTCAGGAGTGAGTGCACTGTCCCCGTGAGGCACATGTACTCCAGTCACTCATCCGGGACCAGTCCCCATAACAGAATCTGGGCCACAGCAGCGAAATTGAAGTACTTATAGCACCTCCATGACTCAAAGACCGTGACTGGTCTGGGGGCCATGCTGCTTCTGAGCTTCTTCTTCCTGAGGCACACAATCCTGTTGCCCAGAATTCTTCTTCCTGTCTCGTCCAGGACACTGCTGCTCTGCATCAAAGCTGCAAGGACTGGCTTTATGTCCCATGGCAGTTTATGCATCGGCTCTCTTGAGAGAAACGGGTCCTCTATGTAGAAGAACGTGGGGTTGATGATAGCTGTCATGGTCAGGGCCACTTCCTCTAGTGCAGCATGCGCAGCCACCACAGTATGCGAATTTGCTGCCCTCTCTATTGCCCTTCAGGAGTGCACTACATCTCTTGGCTTCCACCCAGTCAGCTTGAGGTCAAAGAAGTCCTTGTGACTGCTCAGGCAGTCTGTGCATGGCCTGTCAGACTTCCTTCCCCCTGGGGATTTCACAGACACGTTCTTGCACTGCTCCATGGTGTCTGCTTGCTGTGATACCACAAAGGCATACAACAAACCCAGCACATCCGAGATCTCCACACAGCATTCTAACCCCCATTCGAGACAGGATCAGGAACTCTGGCAAAAGGTCGGCCCTGGCATCATGAATATCATTTGGCAGCCCGCTCAGCTCTCCCAGCAGCAGCTGGTTCATGGGAAACCCTGCACAATTCCTTGTCATGTTCAGGATCTTGACCAGCCACGACTCCTCGGTTTCCTTGTGAACTTGGGCCTTGTCATGGTACTCCTGCAGAGCAATGACAACTGGTTCTCCTTCTCGCCCCAGGGATTTGTGCAGTGTTTTGGCTCTGGCACACTTCCTGAAACCCAGCACTGAAGAAGTACTCGTTCACTACGTCTGCCTTTGCATTCTCTACCTCTTCTGGAGCTCTGACTACAATCGTCTGTGCTATGCACGCAATGTTCAGCACGATGTGCAGCCAGCCAATGATGCTGTGAAGGACGTGCTTGCTGTGCAGCTTCTTTCCCACTGCTGGTCCCACCTGGGGTATTACTCCAGTGCACTCCTGCTTGATGTAGCTAGAGACTGTGGCTGAGGCTCTCTTCCTTCCATTGATGGAGGCAACCACCAGGTCGATCTGAGCATCAGTCAGCTTGCCCTCTAACTTCCAGAGGGCGAGGACTTCCTTTGGAATGACGAGCTGGGATGCTATGGGTCCTTCTGGTGTGGCCAGAGGCAGGGCTTCCAGAGGCCTCTGCACTGTCCTGAGCACTGGTCCCAGGTAGTCTCCAGACCCTGGATGCTCTATGGCCTCCCTGTACCTCGTCTCAATGCTGCTCTCTGCTTCCTGCAGCTCTGCTCTTCTTGCCTGGTACTTCCTGAGTGTCTGAAGTGCTGTCTGAGGTTCTTTAACACAGCTGTACTTGGGCTCCTCCGAACTCACCTGTGCTGTGAGCTCCAGCTTCTCCTTCTGCAGTGCTATGCCGTCTGTCCCTGCATCACTCTGCTCTGCCTCAGATGAGCTCTGTGGCACTGCCTCTCGGTCTGCTGTCCCTTCTGCATACCAGGCTTCCCCACAGACGCCCTCCTGTTATCTTTCCTGGTTCTCTGCTTCCTCTTCTCCTGTCTTCCTCTGCTTGGTCCCCTGGTCCACCACAATGCCCTCCATTGCTTCAGCCACTATGGAAGTGAACTGTCTCGATTGGCTCAAGCTGTTTCAATCTCTCTTTGATGCTGTGTTTATTTTGCCAAATAGTTATATCTGTTAAAATTCACTTATAGGATTTTTAATATGTACAAACCTGTGCTGGAGCTGCCCACAACATACTGGCGTTTGTTCTCTGCTGCTTTGGCCTGGCTTCATACAGCAGCCCTGTCAGTTACCAACAGAGAAGACCATCTTCCAGATGTTCCATTCCACTTCTTGGGGCAGTGGCAACCACCCATGTGGCCAGTCCTCTGCAGGTTACACTGTGTTGAGTAGTACCTGTTACATGTTCTGCAGTGATACAGTTTGTCCTCCCCGTCCTCCCTCTCCTGTACTTGAACTGCAGCTGTGTGTTTCGCCTGGTCTTGCTCTTCTGTTCCTGCAGCATTGCCTGCTCCACTCAGTTCCTTCTGCATCACTGTCTCAGTGCACAAATGACATCAAGTGCAAATCAGCCAGCTGGCAAAATCTAGACTGCTCACCTACTCAGGCTTCTGCTACACTTAGCTATGCAATTACTTCTGCTATGCACTGCTACATATACCTTTGCTGCACTGTGTAGTGGATTACCCTTTGCTACACATCACTACATAGGCTCTGCTCTGCAGTGTAGCAGACTCATCCATCACTACATGCCACTACACCTATCTTCACTACGTCATGTAGCAAAGGTTCCTCTGCTGCACTGTGTAGCAGAGCCTATGTAGCATTGTGTAGCAGTGGTACCTTCACTATACAGAGTAGCAAAGGTACCTTTGCTATGCCATGTAGCAATGATACCTTCACTATGCTGCATAGTAGAGCTGATATAGCAATGCATAGCAGAGGTACCTCCACTATGCTGCATAGCAAAGCAAATGTAGCAATGCGTAGCAGAGGTACCTCCACTATGCATTGCTACATAGGCTCTGCTATGCTGCATAGCAGATCTGGTTCTGCTATCATAGCTACACAGGTGCTGCTACACACTGCTGCTGCAATTCACTTCTGCTATACTATGTAGCGGAGCATGCATAGCACTGCATAGTGGAACTGGATCTGCTATAGCACATAAATGCACTTAAAGTGATGCTGGCATATATGCTGGTGCATACACTGTGCTGCTGGCATAGTCGATGGCTGAGCTGTGCTGCCAGCATCTTGCCTGGCACATATGCCAGCACATATATTTCCTAGTGAATTGTGATGTCAGATGTTCAATTCATGAGTTCGTCCATCTTGACTGACGGAATTCTGCCCGAGAGAAACGATCCCTCAAGGTGGCACTTGATGAGGCCCGAAAGACGTCCTGTCCATACCATGCAGAGTTCGTCATCTACAGTGTCAGGGAAGAACAAACTCGTGAGCTTATCAATCTTCTCGTGGAGCTTCATGACCTTGATGAAGAACTCGGGCTGTGGTCTGGGTCCTTGTACAAGATGATCTCTTATCGAAGAGCTGTGATGCATAAATGTCCAGTGGCCTCGTGATGGCAAAAACGAAGTTCTTAAGGTCGTTGAACTTCATGGGAATCAAGACATCCACAGTCTTACCCATCCTTTTGTGCTCAGCTGCCTTGGCTTTGTAGATGAGTACCTGCTGGATGCTGATCGGGATCAGGTTTGTTGCATTGAACATGTCCAGNTCTGTCAGTTGGTGAATGCTTGAAGGAACACCTGAAAGAAGACCAGCACAAGAACATTGCTGCTGCTGTTGCTTACGACTGCCAGAAGAGGTCTCTGATCAGAGCCAGGAGAGCCAAGAGAGCCAGGAGATAATGACATGATCGTTTCCTAGAAGGCCCTGTGTTCTTCTCATTCTTGATCTTAGAACACTGACAGCAAACTGCCCTCACGTCCAGAGAGCCACAGAGCACACTGATGCAGACGGCATTGCGTTTGGGCCTCAAGACAGTAACTACGTGTGATCTGCCCCCCCTTTGTGAGCAGATTTCTCGAGTCTCTGGGGGTGGGGTTTCCTCACTCCAGGGGGTGGGCCTGTCATTTTCAGAGGAGACAGGCAGCCGACTAGAGATACAGTGCAGTTAGATTGTCAGGAAAACTGGGTGCCTTGTGTCATCAAAGAAGGCCGAAAAACTCACAAGTGATAGTCAGAAGAGGGCTCAAAGGACGAGGTGTGGCAAATGATCTTGGATGATTTGTTCATTGCACCAAGGCTTTCTCGAAGGAAAAGCCTTCCCTTGATTCACCGTGTTACGTCAGGTGCTGAAGAAATACGATGCTTGCGATTGTAGGTCATGAGGAAGAAATCTACTTCCTTCTGCTCTCCAACACGGTGATTTGAGAAAAAAGTACAGCCACTAGTGTCGCCTTTTTCACCCACTCAATCCACATACTGGGCATCGGTTGATTACCCGATATCACGTCTTCTTAGTCAATAATCCACACCACGTTTCTTTTTCGTCTTTCGGTGATTCTTGGGTAAATTGGTAGTGCGCAAAAAATCTGTGTTTGTTTTAACATCGTTCGCATTGCACCAAGCCATGGCAACAATGGTGCCAACAGTGTGGACACTCATTTGGCTGGCCTTCTTCTGTGTTGTTGCCCATGCCAGCGCTGGGCGCACGCCCGTCTGGTCTCTGAGCGCCTCGACGTTAACCTCTGTGGCCAGTGACTGGGCCGACCCAACATCCGGGAGCAAATTCAAACCTGCTGGCCTTCCGCAGCTGGTCTCCTTCTCCGGCGCAGCAGGGCGGCGCATAAAGGCGGTGGCCTTCAACCCCAACACGAATACGGCGTACATTGGTTCGCTGCCCTTTTTCATGCACCTCGATGAACCCTCGGCGGTTTTCTCTGACTATACTGTTTCGACTTTCGCAGGGCCACGTCCCCCGAATTCCGTATGTGGGAAAGGTGCACGAACAATATCAGTCTGGGCATACCAGTTCGCCAACAGCAACTCTGATCTGCGAGTGGAGAACACGCTGGTGTCGTGGGGTATCCGCGGATTCACCGTTGCAGTTATCGCCCTGAATTTCGGCTCCGACAGCTCTGGTGGGGCTGTTGTCCACTACGGGGCCGATCTGGGATGGTGCCAGAGCCCGCTGCAGTCTGGTACGTGGCGCCATCTGATGTACACGTATGACGGAGAGGTCGCCAAGGTCTACGCCAACGGCAAGCTGAATAACCAGCTCAGTGTGGAGCTCGACACAGACAACACGACCAGTTTTCTGATCGGGGCGCAAAATAACGAAACGGGGGGCCCGGACTTCAACAATCCCAACAATCCGCTCAGTGGGGTCGCGATCTCCCAGGCAACCGTGTGGGAGGGAGCCTTCTCTGCTGGCGAGGTTGCTGCGTTGTACGCAGAAGAATCGAAGTTGTATGCCCCCTCGCCGATGGAAGACACCAGCCAGGAAATCGACGGGGCCATTCTGCACGATATCGGCGGACTAACAATCGGCATTGGTCCCACAACTGGCATGCTCACGAGACTCTCACCCACGGGAGAGAGCTTCGATTTCTCTGTTGGTTCATCAGACAGGCTGCGCTGCATGAGTGGACGTTTTTACCAGTTTGGCGATGTTACATTGCGGACTGGGGCTGGCAACGGTACTCTCTGGTCTTCAAAAGCCTCTATCAAGCGCGTTGCTGTTCTCGCGCCAGGAAAGCAGGCGGTGAGCGCGGTCGATCTGACGCGCACGTTCGGTGACGGGTTCCCGTTGAATGTGACCAGGCGCTGGGTGAAGACGTGCACTGGGGCTCTTGCTCTGCGGTTCACACTAAGCAACCCAGGAAAAAGCAGCGTGGTGGTATCTGGCTTCGGTGCTGCGATGCCGAGCAACAATGACTGGACTGGGCGCACTCTCGAGGAAGCTCACAGCACGTGCTCGATCACAGACCCCTACGTCGGCGCGGAGGCCGGATGGGTCCAGATTGTCCGCCTCAACGGCCGCGGGTCTGCTCTCGTCGTCCTTCCGGAGCGTGGCACGACGTTCGAGGCGTGGAGGCCTCTCAAGGATCACTATGTCGCCAGGGGCATCACGTTCGAGGGCGTCTATGAGTGGGTCGTGCACAGCGCCGGATGGGCTGCCAGCGATTGGAAGAGCACGGGAACTCTCTGGAACAAACCTACACAGGTCACACTGCCCCCGGGTAAGAGCGTGACGTACGGATTCGTCTTCGCGCTGGCTCCGAGCGTCGCCGAGGTGGAGTCGACTGTCAGGAAGTACGGCGTTCCTGTGGCCATGGCCCTGCCAGGTACAATCCTCACCGCAGACCAGTCCTCCAAGCTCGTGCTCATGAGCGACTCTCCCGTCTCCTCGGTCACTGTGTCGCCCTCTGGGGCTATCGACCTCCAGCTGGTAAGCTCTGGTAAGATCGTCGGAGGACAGGGGCTTCGCACAGTGTACAACGTGGTTCCCAAGACGCTCGGATTCTCGCGGGTCTCAGTAAACTACGCAAGCTCGTGCAAGAGAGCCGGGCACACGATTCACTACTATTCCACTTCCTCTCAGAGAGATGCTGTGGACAGGGTTGCGCTACACCACGAAAAAAAGCAGTGGTTCGATGATAAGTCTGATCCATTCAACCGCACGTGGACGTTCCTTCCGTGGGATACAGAAATGGAGTCGATGGTGGTACAAGATCCACTCGTGTATATCTCTGGTCTGAGTGACGAATGCGGCGCTGGCCCGAACCTGTTGATGGCTATGAAGTCTATGCGGCGCCCCACTGTTTCTCAGGTGCGTCAGCTGGATATGTACGCAACGAAGAGGCTGTACGGTGGACTTCAGGGACTGGATGGCTCAGTTAAAGCGTCTCTGTTCTACTACGACCCGAGTCGATGCCCGAAGTGCTACACTATCACGTCTGGTTGGGACTACGACCGTTGTATGTCGACATGGCGTTCGTACAACTATCCGCACCAGGTCGCTGTCTATTGGTCGCTGTATCGCATAGCCCGTCTCTATCAGCCACTGGCTGCTCAACTCGCGCACTCGTGGGACTGGTACCTCAACAAGGCAGTTTTCACTATTATGGCGATGAACACGTCTGCGCCCGGTTATGCCCAGTGGGGTCTGATGGACGGGAGTGTGTTCCTGGAAGTCCTCCGTGACTGCAAGCGCGAGAATATGTCAGACCTCGTCAACTCAATCAACCAAGCAATGGACTGGAGGATTGATGGATGGTCGGCTCGTCAGTACCCATTCGGCAGCGAGATGCCCTGGGACTCGACGGGGCAGGAGGAGGTGTACCAATGGATGGCCTACCGTGGTCTCGAGGAGAAGCGCCTCATAACACTGGATGTCGTTCGTGCATATGTGCCTGTTGTTGCGCATTGGGGCTGGAGCGGCTCTGCCAGGCGGTACTTCGACGATTGGATCTATGGACGCTACCCTGAGATTGGACGTGGATTCCATCACTACGGCGCGAGTCTCAACTCTATTGTGCTGCTGGACGGCTTCAGGAGGGACCCTGACAGTCCGACCTCATTCCAGCTGCTCCGCGCTGGCTATGCAGGTGCCAACGGGGTCGTTGGCAACATCGACCGGAATGGCTTCGCTGCAATGCACTTCTTCTCTGACCCCGAGTACAATGTGTGGGAGCCATTCAACGGCGACTATGGAGTCGCCTTTTTTGGGTACACTTACAATGCCGGTGCCTACATCGTAGACTCCAAGGCGCCTCTCGCCGAGACTGGCCGCCTGTGCTTTGGTTGTGAGTTTGTTGCCGCATCGGAGGCGCAGTACGAGTGCGTTGTGCCCAGGGACGCGTACCGCCAACGGGTGTTTGTTTCGCATTTGCATATGTGGGTCACACTGGATGCCGGAGAAATTGAAAGGCTGTGCTATCCTGTATCTTCTGCACTGCCAGCTGTTGCTCAGCTAACGCTCGCACCGATGGAGCCAAGCGTTCTGAGCTCGGCACTGATTCGCCTGGGAGATGGGAAAACCATGGACTCGGAGGCGTTCTCCGTGGACTCCCCCGCAATAAAGCTCCTTGGCGGCTGGAGCGTCAGGCTTGGCACCAACTCAACTGTCGTTCTTGTGCACAAGAGCAACTGAATTGCTGAGGAATCTTCATTCAACCACTCAGTGCAAATGTAAATAGGAGATAAAGTGATCACGGGGTGCAGAAAATGCTGCTTTTCGAGTTTGTGGACAATGTGAAGTGTTTCATTCATCATGGTTATTTTACCATTGTGTAATTAGTTGAATCCCTGGATGTGTTCAGTGATTTGTCACGGGAGCTCTGAGAGCTCTCGTTTGTGAGCTTTGAATGGATGGTTCACCTGTTGGGAGTCTGGACTACGAGCAGTCTGAGGGTTTGGCCACATCAGGGCAGAAGTGTGAGACGTCACCCCTGCCATTCAGATGTGAGAGAGACGGAGCACACCTGACTCCATCCAGGGACACTGTTCATGATCCTCGATTACCTGGCAGATTACTCCAGGCATCTGACTCCCCTGAGTACGAAAATTGGTCCGTTCAAGGCTATTGAATTTGAGTGACGAAAAACAGAGCTACCAATGCAAGGAAAATGGTGATGATCTGTTGTTGATAAGCAATCGGTTGGTGTGTGTTTCGTTTCCCTCTGGGATTCATCAATGGTGGTTAGGTGGTTGTGTCGATATTATATCAGTTAGTGTACTGATGATGGCTCCGGCGAGTAGAGGGGTTTGATGCACCCGTCCCACATATCAGGACTCTGTGAGTACTCTTCTTGGAAGAGTTTCAGCCGGTTCAGGATTTCTGCGCAGTCGGGCCTCGTCTCTGGGTCCTTGAGAACGCACTGAGCCAGAAGTGCTTTCTGAACAGATTAATGAGCCTCAGTCAAGTGCCTACTGATATTAGATCGCACCATCTGTGATGGCGTGGTGGACGGTATTGTCGGTCGGGCCCCCATCTTGCAGACCTTAATCACAATTTGGTAGTCGGCACGAATGTCCTTGAGCTCGCCGTAGGGCCTCAGGTATTGTCGCATAATGCAGCGGTGGACAATCTCCCAGAAGACGATCCCGCAGCTGTAGATGTCGCTGGCTGCGGTGTACGAGACCCCGCTGTGAATTTCCGGGGCTGACGGAAATGCAATTGTGTTAGTTTGCAGTATTTCGGCGGAGCGTACCCATGTACGCGAATGTGCCGCGGGCCCTTGCCAGAGTTTGGTAGTTGGACGACGTGTCCAGCCTGGAAAGGCCGAAGTCGCACAGCTTGATTGCCATGTTCTCCTTCACCAGTAGGTTCATCGACTTCATGTCTCTGTGGAGTATCTTTTGGCTGTGCAGGAACGATATCCCCTGGAGTATCGTCTCCATCCAGCCTAACGCGAGTTGCCACCCGAGATCGAGCTCTGGGTTTCTGGGGGGGCTGTTAGTGTGAGGGATGGTGTGTTGCTTCGCACTGAAGCACGTCATAGAGGCTCCCCCGCTCACAGTATTCCATCACGAGGTAGATCTTGCCCACGTCCTTCGGATGGACCACCCCGTACATCTGCACCACGTAGGGAGACTTGGTACCTCGGATTATGTCGAACTCCTTCCAGAACTGCCTGTTTGCAATTGTCAGCTGGATCTCGAAAGGTCAGACATACTCTTTCTGCGACTCTGAGGCGACGGGCATGACCTTGACCGCCACTATCTTCTTGTTGCACGAGGCCTTGAATACCACGCCGGCAGTCCCCTGTCCGAGGGTCGTGATGAATTCCACGTTGTCCTCGGCGATGTCATAGCGCGTGCCCTTGATGGCCTCGCGCATCTGGTCTGGCGTCGGAAGGTACAGCACGTCTGTGAGGCTCCTCGTGATGTTCCGGGGGATGGACTCTCTCTTTCTGCTGCCCAGGGCCAGCTGGATTGCCCCGAACTGCTGCTGCGTCAGCCCGAACTTAGTGGCCTCCTGCGGAATCTCCTATGTTAGGAATATGGAGTGTAAGCTATATACCTCGTCAGTAAGTCCCTCGAGCTTATCCAGAGTGACTCCGTTCTTCAGCAAGTTGTTGATCTGGGCCTGGCTGACCTGTATTCCTCGGAGGAACGACACCGCAGCTGAGGATACCATGAGGCCACAAAGAAACGGTGTTGGCATACACGAAGTTATTCCAAGCTTGCAGCTCGAGGACTTGCAGTCTATGCGTGAGTGGAGGTCTACTGGGCTCTTGCCGTCTTCGTCCTGATGCATGAGTGCTGGTCACATTCCTGATAGCCTCAATGGGTTGATTGCTTACCGTCAGAAAGGGGTCGGCCCCCTTGAGGAGAAAGAAAGAGCAGAGGTCGCAACGGCCGTTGCGGACAGCGTGGTGCAGGGGTGTTGCCCCCCGCTTGGTCTTTGCATCGATCTTGGCGCCGTGGTCGAGCAGGAACTCGGCGATAAGCAGCCGCAGAGTCTTGTTGAAAACTGTCTTGTGCAGAGGCGTCTCTCCGGCATTGTTAGTTGCCTCGACCTTGGCACCCCGCTCGAGGAACAACGAGAGCGCGGGGATGCAGTTCGGGTTGCGGAAGAACTGGCAGAAGGTGTGCAGCGCAGTATCGCCATCGAGGTTGGCCGCGGAGACCGAGACGGCCGGGTGCGAGAGCAGCGCCAGCACAACATTCTCGTTCTCCCACGCCCTGCTGGCGATGTGCAGCGCGGTGTCGCCCCTATCGTCCTGCTCGTTGCAGTCGACGTTCTTGTCGAGCAGGTTGACAAGGCTGAAGAGGTCCGCCCTCAACGCCGAGTTCAGTATGCACTTCTGCAAGTGCGGGAGAGCTGAGCCCAGACGCGCGGCAATACAGAACCGTTGGCTATGCAGATGCACGCACCTCTGCCGTGGCCTGGAGAGCGTTGGCTTTGGGGAACAGGATGACCCGGAGGTGCACCTCGACGGCGTTCTCCGGCGAGCCCTCGCCGACGTCGGTGGGGAACCATCTGTCGGTGATGCTGTTGTACGGCAGGAAGTCGGCAACCCTCATCGTCATGGCCCCCAGCTTCCCGTCTGGAGAAGTGTCCCTCCTCGCGTGAGTCGCCAGCAGTCTTGAGAGCCCTTGGGTGGGGACGCGGACCCCTCAGGATGCCCTCGTGGCTCAGCACCTCCACGGACACAGACATGTCCACCGCGCAGGGGCTGCGGAGTGCCGCGGTTAGTGCCCTCCCCCTATCCTCGGCTGCCACTCACAGCATGAACTTGTCGTGCCACGTGGGCGTCTGCGGCGTGCGTGCAGTGAGACAATGCGTCCCACCAGAGGAGGCCAGCGACGCGGGCGTACGGAGCTCTTCTTGACCGTCTTGGTGCGCTGCCTCCTGTCGCTCAGAGACACCATCACCTGCGGACGACGTGCGCCGACGGGCCCCGCGGGAATGAGGACGCGCGAACTGGAAAGCGGGTGGCAGCGCACATAGGGGTTCCTCGCTCCCTCGGGCGTGATGTTCCGTGCTGCCACCACTGTGGTTCAGGCCGTGAGCGGGGCGGGGCACAGTAGACGCGCGGTCTGCCGCACCGTCGATGTAGAGGGCATCGCCGTGGGCTGCCCGGCTGACGCGGCGTATCATTCCGCCCTGACGGTCCGCGCCACTCGTGCTGAGGGCTTGTGTAAATTGGCAGCTCGCCCTCCTTGGTCTATCTTTAGAATACCGAGGAAAACGTGATTGCCGGACCACCCTCGGGACCCGGGCGCCGAGTGGCTCGCAGCGAATTCAGGCTGCTGAGGTGGTACCGAGGAGTGTGCCGTGATCTCACCCGATAGGAGCACAGAAAGACTTCATCAGAAAATGCACTTGAACCATGCGGTTTCAATTCAGTTGATTGAGAAGAAGTAATGAGAGGGCTGAATGATCGGGATACTGGGTTGTGGGTTGTACCCGGGAAATGTATATCTCGGGTGCCGCGGAACCGCCGCTTCTCCAGAGTTGCGTCAGCTCTCTTAGAGACCCCAGCGCACGCAACAGCGAGAAGGCTGGTTCCAACAGGAATTCAGATGAAGAATGCAGGAGAAATGATGTGGCACGGCAAAGAAGACTCGACCTGTTTATTTAACATTTGGCTGCGCTAATGGCAATACCGCAGTCTCAGTCTCGCTGACTCACTAAACACGGTGCTCACATTGTGATCGTTTGGATTCCAGAATTTTGTAAATTGTTCCATCAATTCTGTCAAAGTGATGATGTGCCCGAAGGGTGCGCTATACTGTTCTTGCACATTCCAGTGAGCCGGCTCTTACTTTGGAGTAGGCGACGACGGTGACGGTAGCTGGCGCTGCTGAGGCATGTAGTGGAAGTTGTGTACGTTGGGCTTGACCCCCTGTTGTGCCTGATACCTTGTGCTCAGGCCCAGAGCCGAGACAGACGGTTTGTGGCCCCGCAGATCCGCTGTGATGCTGGGCGGCGGCCCCACCGGCGAGGGCGCCAGTGACATCAGGGGTTGTTGCTGCATCTTGGGGTTCGCCGCAACTCCCGCTGTGGCGCCAGTCCCAGAGCGTGGCCGCAATACTGACTCGCGCGTGTCCACGGCGCCGGATTGCGGGCGTGCCCCGTACGCGGCAGCCGAATGCTCGCGGGGACGCACGCCGCCAGGCGGCGCAGTGCAGGACAGGGAGGGAACGTCCGTGGAATCGTTCTTCGACAGGCAGAGAGAGAACTTGCTGACGCAGCGCGTGATCCAACCCTTGAGGGTGTCGATGTCGAAGTTCTGCATTCTCGCGCCCTCGAGGAGCTGCGTCAGCAGCACCTGCATTGATCTGTGTGCGTCGCCGATCAGCCTCTGGTACGGCGTATCCTTGCTCAAAGCTTCCAGCTGTGCGAGCGCCTTCTCCGCCTCGGAGATGTTGCCCATGATGGACGACAGAGTGTAGCAGCTCGCCTCGGAGAACTCGGACATGGCGGTGAGCAGCTCGGCGTGCATCGCGCCCATCGCTTTGGCCACCGTCACGCCGTCCACTAGCGCGCCCTCGGTCACCACCTGCAGCACTTGGCGCTGCAGTGCAGACGCTGCGTCCGTCACGAGCGGCTCCGGCGGCGGCGGCGGCGCCCCATCGATTGGCGGCGGGGACGTCGGCGGCAGGAAAGCCTCCGACTCCAGCGACGGCGACGTCGATGACTGGCCCATGGCGTTGCGCATGTGCGCGAGCTCGACCCTGAGCGCTGCGTTCTCTGCCATCACGTTGACGAGCCCCGACATGAGCGCTGTCATGGCAACGTTGGTCTTGATGACTCTCGCACGCATGGCCTGAACCTCCGAGGCGCTGGCCTTGTCCGAGGCGCTGGACTTGCCGCCCGCCGCAGAGGGCTCGCACGGAGGCGGCGACGAAACGTCAAAGGACGTTCGCCGGAGCTCGTTGTCGATGTCCTGCAGCATCTGGCGGGCGCTGGCGGTGCCGGGCAACTGCCCGATCCACTTCTCGTGGAGCTGGGTGCCGGTGACGGGGCAGAGGGCCTTGAGGGGCGGTATGCGCATGTGCTCCCTGCAGTCGTCGGGGTCCAGCGGGGTCATGAAGATGCGCGAGTGGTGCTCGATCATCGATGTCACCACGTCGCTGCTCTGCGTCGACAGCACGTTCTCCACGACCTCCCGCATCAGCGTCGGCCCGAACACCAGCCCCAGGTTCACCGCCCCCATCTTGGTGACCCCCACGTTGGCCCTGCGCAGCGGCGTTGGTCAGTGCGCTGTTGGGGGGAGTGCGCCGCGTGTGCTGGAGAGCTGTGCGCATAGCGCGTTGCCCCTGTAAGGGCGCGAGGGAGGGGAGTGGGGGGGATGCCAATCTCAACTGCACTTTGCTCAGGAGGTCCATGACGCAGTGCAGCGCCAGGCGGTTCTCGTCGGGGAGGCCGCTGACGGCCTTCCGGAGCGCCGAGCAGTCGTCGCCGGACTTCTCGAGCGCGAGCTGCGCCTGCACGAACCTGTCGTAGCTCTCTGCGCGGGTGCGCAGCGCAGCGCAGGCGCGGCGTCCGCGGGGGGGGGGAGGGCGACGTCAGAAAAAAGGGACCACCCGCCGCTTGGCGCCCGCACCGAAGGGTATGAGGGGCTCTATGCGCTCCCGCAGGTACAGCGTCAGCGCCCCTGCCACCGCGTGGGGCGACAGCCCCTCGACGGACTCGAACGCCGCCGCTGTGGGGGGGGAGAAGGAAGCAAACCCGGCGGGGAAAAAAACGGCGCCCACAGCCCAAGCGGTTCAGGCACTGGGCCGCAGGCAGCGGGGGGCGCCACGCACAGCCGTTGAATGTGGCACGCACTTCCTGGACGGTGGACTGCTTCCCGGGGACGCGGAATATGCCCTCGACGATGCCTGAAGAGGGGCCGTTGGGTCAGACACGCGGGGAGCACCAAACTGGGGGGAAGAAAGGGGGCCGTCTGGGACCGAACCGTGGGCGGACAGCCACTCGCAGGCCTTGTAGACGACGTGCGGGCGGATGGGGTCGGCCAAGCGGGCCCACTTCGACGGGCGGTACGGCACCTGAGGCGACGCCATTCCGCGTCTGGGCAGTTAAGGTTTGATCTTCAAGTTGAACCTTTTTCCTGCTAGCAAATTATGCAGAAAATCTCCCATATTTCTGAGTGGGCTTCCCCTGCCGTTGGGTGGTGGTTGGGGTGCCGCCGTTGCGAGTTATGAAGTCATTGACGTTGTCCCACGGTTTTTGACACACGTGCTTCGCGGAAAGCAGTGCCACCTGAGCGCACCTTCCGCGTATCACGCCCGCTTGAGGGCATGGATCTGCATCTGCTCCACAGGCCTCCATCAGGCACTCACGGGCCCCCATGCTCACTCAGCCTTGTCAGGCATCTCTGGCAAAGGCAGAGATGACCCGATTGTTGAAATAGTCCTGCTCTGGGCGTACACGGCCTCGTTCCCTTGAGCTAGGGACCATTCCACAAAGTCACTATAACCACAACGGCTTCTCTTCCTCTCTGCATCTATTGTCGCAATGACTTGGCTTTCATGTTGAGTTTTGAGTGTATTGTAGGCACCGACACTGCTTCCTCCGACCCCATTCCGAATTGCTCCTCCCACAGGGCACAAGGCGAAACTGGGTTCGGAATCGGAGCGTGTTAGCAAATTCACTGTCGTTGTACGCTTTGATTGCTTCAAACTGACGTATGTGTCATGCCATTGGCGTCCATGGCACGAAACATAAAGTGCAAGAGGCTCCTTGTTGCTGTGATTGCTTCCCAAGGATCCCAAACAATCTGCCCAAACCGCGGGCGAGCGTTGTGCGTGCTGCGCTGCGACCAGGAGGAGCAGCTCATGCGCAGGGGCACTTGTTCCCCTGCGCCTGGTGCCACGGGTTCGCGCCCCGCCAGTCGGGCGTGAAGGGGTCCGGAGTGCCCTTGACCGACGCAATCAGCGCCTGCGGAAGCAACGCCCGAGAGGACCCCCCCCAAGACGGCGAGTGAGGAGAAGAAACTCGGTTGGTAAACCGAATGATTCGGTATCAAACGGGTGCGGAGGGCGGCGGGACAACGCGCCTCGCAGGCCTCCGAGACCTTGATGATCGTCTTGGTGCGCTCGAGCTCGCGCGCGAGCTTCTCCTTGTCGACGAGGAGGCGATTGAGCTGCGCCTGAGACATCGCGTTTTCCAATACGCCAATATCTCTGGTAGATTCTCCACCCAGAATCTCGCGTGAGAGCGCGACGGTGGCCACGAGGCTCGAGAAGGACGCTTATGTGCATGAGAAGCCATTGGGAGACAGATGGGAGCAGAGGTGGGAGAGCGACGGTTGAATGCCGAAGGGACGCGCAACATAGGCGTGACGTAAACGTAGATCCTCGGCAACAACAAACAAAGAGCAGGCGGCGCGCGAAAAAAAGAGAGAGGCAAACCCCACGCGAGACATGGTCGACCTGCTGAAGGAGGGCACGAAGCACCTGACGGGCCTCGAGGAGACGGCGCTGAAGAACGTGGATGCGGTGAAGAAGCTGTCGCAGATCACGCGCTCGTCGCTGGGGCCCAACGGCATGAACAAGATGATTGTCAACCACCTCGAGAAGCTCTTTGTGACGAGCGACGCGGCGACGATCCTGCGCGAGCTCGAGGTCCAGCACCCCGCCGCCAAGATGGTCGTGCTCGCGGCGCAGCAGCAGGAGGCCGAGGCCGGCGACGCGACGAACCTGGTCGTCGTCTTTGCGGGCGAGCTGATGGCCCAGGCCGAGGCGCTGATCCGCACGGGCCTGCACCCCTCGCTGATCCTCGACGGCTACAACCGCGCCGGCCGCGCCGCGCTCGAGGCCCTCGACGCGATGACGCCCTGCGTGCAGGTCGACCCGCGCGACGCCGAGGCCGTCACGCGCGCGCTGCGCTCGGCGATCGCGGCCAAGCAGTACGGGTTCGACGGCCTGCTGGCGCCGCTCGTGGCGCAGGCCTGCGTCTCGGCGCTGCCCCGCGGCGGCAAGGACGCGGCGGCGTTCAACGTCGACAACGTGCGCGTGGCCAAGATCCTCGGCGGCAGCGTCGCGGACAGCGCCATCGTGCGCGGGTTCGTGATACCGCGCGACGCAGAGGGCACGATCAAGCACCTGACGGCCGCGCGCGTGGCCGTGTACGCGGGCGGCATCGACCTGCCCAAGACGGAGACCAAGGGGACGGTGCTGGTCAAGGACGCGCAGCAGCTGCTCGAGTTCTCGACGAGCGAGGAGGCGCTGATGGACAGGACGGTCCGCGAGATTGCCGAGGCCGGCGTCACGGTCGTCGTCAGCGGCAGCAGCATCGGCGACCTGGCGATGCACTACCTCGAGCGCTACAAGATCATGGTCGTCAAGGTGCCCAGCAAGTTCGACATGCGCCGCCTCTGCAACGCCGTCGGCGCCACGCCGCTGCTCAACCTCGGCGCCCCGGCCGCCGACAAGATCGGCTACTGCGACGTCGTCTCGGTCGATGAGATCGGCAGCACCAAGTGCACCGTCTTCCGCCAGGAGAAGGCCGACAGCCAGCTCGCGACGATCGTCGTGCGCTCGTCGACGCAGAACCTGCTCGACGACATCGAGCGCGCCATCGACGACGGCGTCAACGTCTACAAGCAGCTCTGCAAGAGCGGCAGGTTCGTGCCCGGCGCCGGCGCGGCCGAGATGCACCTCGCCGTCAAGGTCGCCTCGTTCGGCGAGTCGCAGCCCGGGCTCGACCAGTACTCGATCAAGAAGTACGCAGAGGCCTTCGAGGTGGTCTCGCGCACGCTCGCCGAGAACGCCGGCCTGCAGCCCTCGCAGGTCGTCAGCGACCTCTACGCCGCGCACAACGCCGGGCGCTCCTCCTCGGGCGTCGACATCGAGAAGGGCGGCGTCTGCGACGCCGTGGCCGCCGGCATCCTCGACCACGCGGCGACCAAGCGCAGCGCCATCGAGTTCGCGACCAACGCCGTCGTCACGGTGCTGCGCGTCGACCAGATCATCATGCAGAAGCCCGCGGGCGGGCCCAAGGTCCACAACCAGTCGGGCGGCATGGACGCCAACGACCCCGACTTCGCCTGAGGCTTCTGCCAAAAGCTGAACTCGTTTTCTGCAAACATGCATAACGACTTTGGTTTTTTCTACCGACCGATGCCAAGCGACCGCACCAGCCAAACGGCGAGACTGTCGTGCATTTCCTTATACTCCATGGAGTCGCGAGCAACCCGTGATTTAGATGACACCAGTTGGTGATTGTATTTCTAATAGCATTACATACCGCCGGGCCCCAGAGACTTCTTCTCCAGGACCCTGCTCAGCTGATCCAGGCTGGTGTCTGTGGATGCCGAGTAGACTGAGCTCTTGAGCTCTCCGCATTCGATGCGCCTCTTGAGAACCCGCAGTGCCTGGTAGTACGCCTTGTATGAGGAGTTGGCCAGGCACTCGGCGACGAGGGACAGGGCCTCATCAGTCTTGCCATTCGACGAGCAGTCGTGTATGTTGACGAAGGCGCTCTGGATGGCCAGCGTCTCGGCAGGCGCCAAGTTCGAAGCACATGCCAAGTGGTAGACTCGCGTGAGGTGCGTCTTGCCTCGCAGGGACACTATGTCGAGGAACACGCACACATACTTGTCGGACACCCGCTGCGCGATCGAGCCGCTCACCAGAGGCGTGATCCCGTACTCCTTGCCCAGCTGCTCCATCCTGCTCGCGACATTGACGCAGTTCCCACACACCCTGCGACATGACGCTCAGTGGGGTAACTGGAATAGGACTCACGTGTAGTTGATTCGAGTGTGGCTCCCAATGTTGCCGACCAGAACGGGGCCGCAGTGGATCCCGACACGGCATTTGAGGGGAGCGAGCTCAAGCTTGCTTGCGAGCTCGTTGACCACCATCATGGACTGTGTCATCTCCATCGCTGTCTGGCAGGCTGCGCCTGCGGGATCCACAATGTCCTCTGGAGCGCCGAACAAAACGAGGATTGCGTCCCCGATGAACTGGGAATGCGCCTGTCAGTGCCAATTTGACCGAGAGCTCCAACCTTGTCGATTGTTCCGTTGTTGTTGTCAATCACCTGGCCCAGCTCCTCGAACCACGTGTTCAGCACGTGGTTCAGCGTCGACAGGGGCACAGACTCGCTGAGCGATGTGAACCCCTGAAGGTCCACGAAGAGAATCCCGAGGAACTTGGTCTTCATGAACCTCTCGATCCTCCCCGAGCGCGACTGCATAATGGAAAGCACCACCGGCGGTGGGATGTACTTGCTGAGCGCCTCCATCGCCGTCTTAAGCGACAGGAAGCTGTCCTGCATGACGTGCATCTCCGCAATGCGCGACTCCGTGCTGTGGCGGGTCCGCAGCCCGGAGAACTGCAGGGAGCACACAGAGGTCATGTCCTTCGCGAGGTTCCGGACAGGGACAGAGATGAGCAGGCTGACCAGGCCGGCGATAACAGCGCCAGCCAGCCAGATGGCCACTGACACCACGATCGTCTCCCACTGCAGCCCCGAGAGCTTGGGGCGTGTGACGGAGACCGATACCCACGCGAGGCCCCGGCGGTCGATCAGCGAGCACGAAACCAGAAGCTCCGAGTCGATCCAGAACGAGGTCTGCTCCACCAGCGCCCACGACCCGAAGCGCTGCCTGACTGCCCGATCTGCCGCCTCGACCATCGCGCTCGCTATAGAGCTCACCGGCAGCGGAAGGATGATACCGCCCGCAGAGACGAAGGTGGAGTTGACGGCGGGATCCGTGCTGCCCAGGAAGTTCGATGTGTTCCGCTCCACGATGAACGCGATGCCGTCGACGTACTCGGTACCCAACAGGATCTCGTTGAGGCCCAGCACGCTGAGGTCAGCAGCCGAGTACCCGATCCACTCTCCGGTGCTCTCGTTGAAGGTCGAGACGCGGAAGTCAACGTACACACCCGTGTTGCCCGCCGGGAACACAGGGCACCAGCTGCCGGCGACGGAAGCAGATAGGTTCTCTCCCCAGTAAGGGAGGAGCCCGTTGGGCTTGGCGATGTCGCAGTACATCGGGAACAGAATGAAGCCCGCGTGCGGGTTGACGGCCCAGGCGCAGTGCAGTAGCGACGTGCGGTTGGTCCTCCACATCATGTAGGGCGCGCCGGACCCGGGCGGACCCATCGCGGACATTCCCGTGAGCAGAATCACCTCGGGGTCCCACGACCGCTCAACCAGCACGACGCCGCTCGTGTCTCGCTGGTGCGAGACAGCCAGCAGGAGGAGGAAGCGCTCGAACTGGGCCGGGTCGCCGACGGGGTCCAGCTGGGATGTCGACAGCGCTGTGGCGAGCATGTGCGAGACGCTCTCGACAGAGATCAGCTTCTGGTTGACGACAGAGGCGATCTCTTCGGAGAGCACAGAAGACCGCTGGACCGCAGCGTGGCGCAGCGACTTGTCCGTCGCCGAGACGGTCGTGGTGATGGTCCCCACGGTCACGAGGGTCAGGGTCCCCGTGACCAGGGCCAGCATGACGACGTAGACGGGGACCGACACCTTGCCGCGGCGCGTCACGGCGCTGGCTGAGCTCGCATCGGCGATCGCGTGGTGGGCTCTGGGCATGAAGAAGGTAAAAATAGTGGTGGATGCCGTACGCATTCGGATGCGCTCTGAATCGCAGACATTCGATTCAAGAACGCGTGTTCGTTTCTTCGACGCACTTCTGCGGGATCTGGGGTCGAATTTCTTCTTCTGCAGACATGCACCTCCACCGCCAACTGGCAGGTTTGAGAAGGCGGACCACCCGGGGCGGCCCCCCAGCTCTGCGGCGGCTAGGTGGGGGTGGGGCGGTGATTTGGGAGAGCGGCCGAGAGATGTTTCGCCGGCGTCTCTCAGTGTCAGATGCAATCGTCTTGTTGCAGTTCTGCTCCAAACCCGAAGAGGGAAACCGTGGAAGTCCACCCTCGTGGATAATTATATCTGTTGGCCCAGACCGTCGAGCACATCACGTTGTGTCAGGCCCCGGTCCCCTCCCTCGGGCGGTGCACCACCCGTGACCATGTTCCGCGTGCACGTGTCCCGGACTCGTGACTGTAACTTCGGTCCGTTGCTGACTGTGCCGCCCAGATTTTCGAATCTCGGGTGCTCCCCCGCTTCCGCCAAGCCGCACAAACGTACGGTTTTCGGGCGAAGGCAGGCCGAGGCCCATCCCGCCCATGTCCCACCTGTCCAACTCGACTGCGTCGCTGCCCTCGGCGGCCGCGGTGATGGCCCAGGGCCCCGCGTCGGCGGGCTCCGACCCCATGACGCGGCGCGCCTCTGTGCTCAACATACGCGTGCCGCTGCCGCCCAGCGAGCTCGGAACCGCGCCGGCTACGGCGCCCGCGTCGCCGGCGACGGGCCCCAGCGCGGCGCCCGCGGGGCAGAGGGAGCAGGCGGGCGCGGAGGTTGGGAGGAGGAGCTCGGGGGCCGAGGAGGAGCTGCAGACGCCCTCGTACTCTGCAGACTCGCAGCGCGTGCTCGAGCAGCGCATCAACTCGGGGCACTTCATCCGCAAGTTCAACCTGCCCCCCGACACCACCCTCATCTACGGTCCGTGGTCCCCCCTCCTCCCTCAGCTCCCCTTTGCTCCCTCCCTCCCCTCCCCCCCCCCCGAGCTGCTCTGGTTTCGGGGTGGCTTCTCTCTGGCACAACAGGGCCCGGGCAAACTTTTCCGAAACACGTGTGTGTGGAAGAGCAGGAGCAGTTGACTGACTGTCTTTCCTCTGCGCGTCGGCGTGGATGGGGTGTGGGGGGGTGTGGGGTGTGTGTGTGTGTGGGGTCGACCACCCGCAGACTGCCTGTGCATGCTGTACAGGAACGCGCTGCCGATACAGGGCAGGCTGTACCTGGCGTACACGCACCTGTGCTTCTACAGCAAGATCTTCGGCAGCGAGACCAAGGAGGTGCTGGCGCTGCACGACATCACGGCCATCAGCAAGCGCGGCCTGGGCCTCATCGAGGTCAACACCACCAGCGAGTCCCGCGAGAAGCTCCTCTTCGCCGGCTTCCTCTCGCGCGACAAGACCTACCAGATGATCATCTCTGCCTGGGAGAAGTGCCTCGGCAACGCCCCGCACCCCCCTGCTGCCGCCGCTGCCGCCGCGGCCCCCGCTGCCGCGCAGGACAAGTCGTCGGGGCCGCCGTCGCCCAGCCCCGCGGACGAGGCGTCGCCCGGGGGGTCGCCGGGGCCCGTGCAGGCCGAGGAGACGCCCGGGGAGGACCTCCTGCTGTCCGAGGTCGAGGACACGGGGACCAGCGGCTTCCTCGGTGCGGGAGCTCTCTCCCGCCGTGACGTGGCACCGCTGACGCTGTGGGTCGCGTCTCGCAGAGGTGTCGTCGCTGACGGAGCTGTGCAAGGCCGAGTTTGACTGCTCGGTCATCAAGTTCTTCAAGGTGTTCTTCTCGGACGCCTCCAAGGGGTTCTGGGGCGTCTACCACAACGAGAGGCAGGACAAGGGTGCGCTGGGGCGCCTCGCCGCCACTGACAGAGCGCTAACGAGGGCGTCTCTCCCTGCTCGGCGCAGACGTCTACACGGGGGCGTGGCAGAGCCACCCGCAGTTCGGCAACGTGCGAGACAAGAGATGTACGCATCCCTCTGCACTGCCTTGGCTGGCAGCTCTTCTCGGCCTCACAGCACCCGCTGCGCAGACATCGTCATCATCAAGGGCTCGCCCTTTGGCCCGCCGACGTCCCGCCTCGAGGAGACGCAGAGATACTCGCTCACCAAGTGAGAGGACCACGGGGGAGGACCGGCTTGCGTTCTCACGGCACTGAATGCGCAGGACGCACCTCGTGGTGGAGTCTGTCGGGACGACGCTGGATATTCCGTTTGGCGACTGCTTCAGGGTAGAGCTCAAGTACAACGTCAACCAGGGCGCCACGCCGACGTCGTGCACGCTGTCGATCTCGCTCGGGTGCCGCTGGATCAAGAGGACGATGCTCAAGGGCAAAATCGAGTCGATCACCATAAAGCAGTCGACCGAGTCGTTCAAGCGCTGGATAGAGCTCGCCAAGGCGCACCTCGCGACGCAGACCACCAACCTCGCCTCTTCCAACCCCGTCGCGCCTTCGCCCTCGAGGACGTCCACCCCTGGCGCGCAGGTCATTCAGCAGTCGTCGTCGGGGTCGCTGCCCACTGCCGCTGCTGCGGCTGCCGTCCCTCAGCCGATTGTGCTGGCGCCGCCCAAGGCGCCCGAGCCCGAGAGCATGGTTGGGACCATCCTCGACACGCTGGGGGGCGTGGTTGGCGCGCTGGGTGGCGCGATAGGGGCTGACGGCCTGCGGTTTGCCTTCCTCGTGGTCGTCGTTGCTGCCTTCTATTATCGCCTCCTTGTCATCGAAGACCTCCTCCGCAAGAACCTGACTAAGTAGAGGGGGAATGGCTTCTTCGTACATGCCAACTTGTTGAACCAAACAAATGCATGACCCGATCGCTTGTTTGTTTACTCAAAGAACCGATACCAATTGATTGTGTACAGAGTTGTCAAAAAAAAGGCTGATTTAGTGCGTCAGCTCGGAGAGCGTGGCGCTTTCTGCGGCCGCCTGCGACGTGCCACCTGTCGTCTTGGGCTGGCGTCTCGCTGCCACGGGCGTCCCGAGTATGGGGCTCAGCGTCGACGGGAACAGTGCTGTTCGCGAAGTGCCGGCCCCAAGCGTCGAGAACACGGCGGCCGTGGAGAGTGCATCGATCTTTCCCTGTTGGAGGGTCACCGTAAGCAACCCGGAAGCAAGAGCCGGAAGGGCGGACCTTCTGCCTGGAGAGTGTCTGCCTCATCTTCGTCAACTGTGTGCGCACAACCTCGGCGTTCTGCGTCTGGGCTGCGCGGGCATGCTCGACAGAGTGATCAAACTCCATCAGCAGAGACTGGTTATCCTCCAGCAGTTTCGCCGCGTTGTCGTAGAGCTGCCTCATGCACGCAAACTGCGATCCGTTGTGAGTCCATCTGCGCACAGCGCTACGTGGCGTACCATGTAGTCCCGGTTCATATCCGACACTTGCTGTGCATTTTGGAACTCCAGGGTCAGCTTTCTGCGCATACCAGTGAGCCTCGAGTGCCGAGTGTGGGTGGTGAGGGTCGCACTGTATCTGCACTTCGCGCTTTCTCAACTGGTCTATCAAAGCGACCTTCTCCTCGAGGAGCCTAGGAAGAGTTGTGAGCGGCACAGCGGAGGCGTGCGCGACGAGCGACTCACTGCGTTATCTTGTGGTCCGGCACGGGCCTGCTGCCTTGCTTGCTCAGTATGACCTTGATGCGCGACTGCAGTGCCTTGAGGTGCTGTTCTGCAGATCGCAGCTCCTCGTCCCTCTGCTCCACGCGACTCTGCAGCTCCCTGTTTACATAGGGGGTGTTTAGTGGCAAGACTGCTTTGAGAAGGCGGTGTCGCACTTGAACGACGCCGCCATGTCGGCCCAACGGCTCTGGAACTCGTCTGGGAGTGTCCGCAGCTGCAGCAGGACCTCCAGCAGGGCTCCACGAAGCGCAGAGAGCTCATCTGCCGTGTAGCCCGTCCGCGGGACAATGTCCCTGAGCTGCATCTTCACAGCGCTGGGGTCTGCGTCCTTGAGGTCGCGGAAGAACTCGCGCGCCCGCGCGACGACGTCTGTCAGCGCTGCGTGCTGCTGCACGTGCTCCGCGATGGCGTGCTGCTCGCACGCGCAGCAGGCCGCGAGCACGTCGGCCAACACAAGTGCATGCTCGAACGCCGTCGACTCGGCCGTGCGTAGCCTCTCGCGCGACACAGCGTCCGTCTCGCGCAGGCGCTGGCTGGTGCCCCGCAGGGTGCCCTCGAGGTCGGCCGCGCGCCTCTTCTCTGCGGCGAGGTCCTTCTGCGTGTCGCGCAGCTTCGCCTCGAGGTCTGCGGCGAGCTTGCTCTCGGCCTGCTTGCCCTCCTCGAGCTGCTTCTCCAGAGTCGCACAGCGCTCCTGTAACTTCTTGAACGCAGTATCGGCCTTGGCATAGCGGTCCCTGAATGCGCGGGCCTGCGTTTCGAGCTTGTCCGCTCGCTCGCTCGACTCGTGGAGGCGCGCCTGCAGTTCTTCTACCTGCTGGCTCGTCGTACGCGCGGCCTCGTCCACGTCGGCGCCCCTGCGTCGCTCGACGTCCAACGCGGCCTGCAGACTCGCCGCCTGCTTCTGCGACGCCGCGAGCTCCGCCTCAAGCGACGCAACCCTCTCCTTCGCCTGCCGCAGCCCCGCGGTCGCCTTGGCCTCCTTCTCCTTGAGCGCGCGGGCCTCCGACTCAAGCGCAGCCGCGCGGTCGCGTGCAGAGCGGAGCTGCTCGTCGAGCGCCGAGCCCTTCTCGTGAGACGACTTCTGCACAGAGCGTAGGTCCGAGAGAGCCTGGGTGCTACGCGCGCGCTCGGACTCGAGGTCCGCCTGGACGACGGAGATGCGCGCCATGAACTCTGCCTTGCGCTGCTCGGTGCTGTGGCGCTCGTCCTCGAGCTGCACCTCGAGCTGCTCGGCTCTCGCCTGCTCCTGGTCCAGCTGCTCTCCCAGCGCCGACGCCCGCGCGCGCTCCCTGCGTACCTGCTCGTCGGCCGCCTTGCACTGCTCCTGCGCCCCGGCGAGCTGCTTCGCGAGCGACTCCAGTCGGCTATTGGCGGCGGCCAGCTCCTTCTCCAGCGCGGCGGCGCGCGCCTCAGCCTTCTTGGCGCGGTCGTGCTGCTCTCTTACGCCTGACGACGCGCCCCCGAGCTTCCGCTCGAGCTCGGCGGCGCGGTCTTGCGACTCCTTCTGCACGGCCTCCAGCTGCCGCTCGAGCTCGGCCCTCGCGCGCGCGTTCTCGGCCTTGGCGCTCTCGAGCTCCGCCTCGCACTTGGCGCGTGCGGCAGTCGCATCGACGAGCTGCGCCTGCACGGACTTGGCGTCGTCCCTGTACTTGCGCGCGCGCTGCTCGAGCTCCGCCAGCTTGGTCTTGGACGCCTCGCGCAGGGCCTCGGTGTCCGCCAGAGCCTTGTCGCGCGCCTCCTTCATGGCCGCTAGCTGCCCCTGCAGCTCCCTGGCGCGCGAGTCTGCGTCCTCCTGCAGCTTGCTCGTCGCCGACTCGAGCTCGGCCCGCATGGCCTCTGCCTCGGCGCGCAGCCTCGCGAGCTCGCTGGTCCGCAGCTCCGCCTCGGTCTCCGCCCTCGCGCGGGCCTCCGACGCCGCGCTGAGCTTCTCCTGCAGCGCCCTGACGCGCGCGTCCGACTCCTCCTTGTACTTGCGCGCCCGGGCGTCGCCCCTGTCGCGCTCCTGCAGCTGCGACTCGAGGCGGTCGCGCTCGGCGGCGACCTCGCGCAGGCGCTTGGCGCTCTCCTGGGCGCCCTCCTCGACCTCGTGCGCGCGCGCCTCGGCCTGGGCGAGCTGGTCCGCCAGCGACGAGGCCTTTGCGCGCGCCTCCCTGAGCGCGGCCTGCGCGTCGCCCGCGCCGCCCTCGAGCTGCTCGGCGCGCTGCGACTCGTCTGCGAGCCGCTGCTCGAGCTCCTTGCACCTGCGCTCGAGCGCCATCGTGGCGTCCTGCATCCTGCGCAGCGACGCCTCGGCCTCTGCGTTGCGGCTGCGCTCGGCGTCGAGCTGACGCGCCGTCTCGGCGACCTCTGCCTGCGTCCGCGCCAGCACGGGGTCCATCTCCTCGGTCAGCTGGCGGTAGTTCTCGACCTTGGCCTCGGCCTCGCGCAGCCGCGAGGTCAGGTCGTCGATGGCCGCCTGCTGCTCGGGCGACGGCGCCTGCAGCGACTCCTCGTACTGGCGCATCGCGTCGCGGGCCGCCTGCAGCAGCTCGCGCTTGCTGTCGACGTCGCGCCGCAGCTCCTGCACCTGCACGCGCAGCTCGACGTTCTCCGTGACCGTCGCCTCGATGTTGTCGGCGTTGGTGCCGATGCGGCGCAGCTGGTCCTTGAGGTAGTACAGCCCCATCTTCAGGTTGAAGTTCTCCTTCTTCAGCTCCTCGATCTCCTGCGTGGGGGGAAGGGGCGGGCCGAGTGGAGTGGCACCGCATTTGCAGGCACCGCAGGCCGCAGACGGCCGGTTTTCCGGCGCTGGCGTGAGTCTGGTGGACGCTGCACGTGTAGGCCCCCCGGTCCCCTTGCGGGTTTCCCGCCCAAAATCGGTGCCGGCGGGTCCGCGGGTTACCTGGTTGATGTCCTTGAGGTGCTGCGCCCGCGGCTGCTGCGTGGGGCTCAATTCCGACTCGTCCAGGTCGCCCTCGAGAAGGGGCAGGTCGGCCCCCAGGCCGTCGAGAACAGCGGCGTCGGGAGAAAAAGCCTCCGCCATCCCGCGCGCAACAATCTCGGGTGGTTTTCAAAATTTGAACGGCGCAGAGATTTTTCCCTGTGGTGGGGTGGAGAATCTTCGCGACCCCCGCGAAAATATCAATTGAACAGATCAGTCTCCAGTCACCTCTGGTGGCGCACTGCCTCGTGCACGGCGACGGCCAGCACGATAACAGCAATCACGGGACACGAGAAGCAGACGCCGGCGACCGCGGGCACGAGGACGCTGGCCACCCACGGGTTGTCCTGGGCCTCGCGCTCGGGGACGCCCAGGTCGACGGCGATCCTGTTCAACCAGCTCGAGTAGCGCGTGCTCATCACCGCCACGATCATCGACGCCGACGCCACGGACATCCACAGTGCCAACGTGCTCTGAGTTACCGGAGAATTGCCAGAACCGTGAAAACCCGACCGGAAGCGGAACAGGGGAGCAGGGCCTTCCCATACCAACAGCAGGAGCAGGACAGACACGACCCACTGTGGGAGCGCCCACTTGTGGCGCAACGGGCGCTCGCGGTCGTCGCTCATTCCCCTGAACAACCCTTGCAGGATGTCGCAAACCGTTGTAGACGAGAGGCGCTGATTCGTATGAGCATAACAGTACCCGGAAAAGGGACGCCCAGGAAAGGGAATCTGGTTCTGATATCTGGGAAGATATTTCCGATTACACTGATTAACAACCCAGCGTCCGCAAATATGATGAGCCATCGGGCGCCGCCCGTGTGGGAGGCCAAGAAGCCGCTGCCCGCCGCGTCGCTGCTGGGCAACACGAACGTGGCCACGCGCTACGTGCTGCGCAACACGCTGCGCGACTTCCGCGGGTGCGCCATCGGCCTGACGACCGTCCTGCTCGTCGTCGTCTTCGTCTCGTGCGCTCCCCGCCCCCCTCCCGCCCCGAAGCCGCCGCGGCTCTCACTGCGCTCTCCCCTGCGTACAGGCTGCTGCAGAACGTGATACAGAAGTCGCCGATCATCTTCTTCAAGCTGTCGGAGAACACCGTCGGGGAGATCGACGTGCAGCTGGCGCCCAAGAGCGTCGGCAACTCCACGTCGCTGTTCCTCAACTCCTCAGAGATCACCCAGCTCCTCGCCAACGTGCGCTGTTCCCCCCACTCCCAGACGCATACCTCCCCTTCCCTCTTCTCGCCTGAGGCACGCCGCCAGACGTCGCGCGTCCACGGGTGCGCTCCCCGCTGGACGTTCCTGACGGACGTGCTGCACGTCGCCAACACCACTGGCGGACCCCCCAACGCCACCAACGCTTCGAGCTCGGCCTCCAGCGCAGCGCCAGCCTCGCCCAACGCGACCGACAGCGCGGCCTCTGTGGCGCCGCCCGTGACATGCGTGCTGCTGGTCATGGACCTCGAGAGGGAGCGCACGCTGGACATAGGGCGCGAGTGGGACAAGCGCCCGATCGGCATCGGCGAGGCCTACGTGTCGGACGACGTCCTCGACAGGATGAGCGCGGCCACGGGCGACGTGCTGCGGCTCCGCATCGACCCCGCGAACATCATGTCCGAGTTCGGCGTCGGCTCGAGCGCGTACGTGCTGTTCGCGTCGATGTTCGAGACGATGTCTGGTATACCGCTGCACGGCGAGTTCGTCTTCCCGCTGCCCATCGTGCTGCCGTGGTGGGCCGTCAACGCGACGACGATGCACATACCCGACTTTGTCAACATCACCAAGGAGCAGCTCGCCGAGGCCATCGACAGGGTGGTCATTCCCATGAAGCTCCCGCCCTTCAATACGACAGAGCTATGGAGGATCCTGCCGGAGGGCCCTCTCGGCGGCAAGAACATCACGATCCCGGGCGCCGGCGCCATGCTTCCAGACGGCATCGAGGTCCTGCCGGACGGCACGCTGGCCTTCGTCATCCGGTACAACATGAGCGACATGGTCAACGAGACGACCGCACGCATCCTGCAGGAGCTCATCATCGATAGCAACTTCACAGTGGTTGGCGGCATTGGGTCGCCCAGAGGGAAGTTTCCGTCAGCGCTGGGAAGTGTGCTCTTGATCGATCAGTCTTTTGCGCAAGTTCTAGTGCAAGCCGCTGCGGAGCGTGCAATGATCCCAGTCAGAGACCAAGCAGCCGTGTACTACTCGCAACTCAAGGACATTCTCGACACCATCGTGGGGCTCAGTGAGTACGGAAGTTGCTATGCCTTCTGACATTCCGTTTTCAGACATCACCGGGCTGTTCGCCAACAGCACCAGTCAGTACAACCCCTCCAAAGTCATTGCGTCGCTCAACCGCACGGTAAACATGCTCGCACAAGTCAACAACACAAACATCACCATCGACATGAACCACTATGCGCTAAACGTGGTCATCCAAGCGACCCGCAGGGCCCGCATATACATGAAATCCAAGGACGGCCGCAACAGCGACATGGCGCACCTGACAAATAACATAGCCGAGTCGCTGGGGACAGGATACCCTGCGGCGTTCACGACCCCGATATCCGCCGCGCTCGAGGGCTACTCCTTCTTCCGTCTGTTCCTCGACCAGATTTTCACTTTCACGCTCGTGGTAATGCTGTTTCTGAGCGGAATGCTCATATACTCTCTTCTGCTCTCGGACGTCGAGTCGAAAACGTATGAGTACGGAATGCTGCGGGCGCTCGGGATGCCGAATGTCGTTCTTGTCGAGCTGCTCGCTATACAATCGGTTTTGTTCTCGGTCCCTGGTATACTGCTTGGCATAGCCATCGGGTGGAGTTTTTACATCCCAGTCGCTGTTTACATATCCTCATTCGTGAAGCTGCCTATTGACTTGACTCTCGATACCACAGCAGTCATATTCTCAGTCGTAATTGGCACTGTAATGCCCATGCTGGCCATCGTTGTCCCAATCAAAGTTCGAAATAACTCCCCTCTTACTCATAATCACCACTTCATTCTCACCTCCGTATATCCAGAGAGCGCTCTCAAACACTCTGAGGGACGCTCTCGATATATACCACAAAGTGCACTCAGAGGTCACCGTGACGGTTCGGAAGCTCGAGAACCTCGGACTGTCGCCGCCACTGTTTGCCGTGTCGCTGCTCATCGTGATTTTCGGGTTTATCGCGTACTATCTTGTCCCGTACTCGTTCACCTTCTCGAACTACGACATGTTTTTCACAATACTGATTCTCATCCTCATTGGTGAGCTTATTCGCAGACGACTCAACTGACGTTCATATAGCTTTCCTGTTTGGGCTATCGCTCGTTGCCCAGACTCTGCAACCGTACTTTGAGTTGGCGTTGCTGTGGGGACTGGCGTGGCTAATGACGGGCCACGAGGCCACCAACAGCATCGTCTCTAAGAACCTTGCCAGTCATTCGAGGCGCAACTCCAAGACAGCAATTATGCTGACAACGAGCTTCTCGTTCATGTAATCCGCCAAACATAACAGATTCAACACATGCGGCGTTGGTCTAAGCGCATTCCAGAGTATTCGCTGGAGCGGTGTTCGCGCTACTTGCCTCTTCCCTCGGGGACTTTGCCAGGCTGATGGCGGCATCCGATATTGCTGCACTCAGCACGTCGTTTCAGAAGCCTCTGCCAGAGGTAGACCCAATTCCACGTTGTTGCTCTAACTCATTATTCCCTCAGGACACTCTGACAAACTTTCTTCGGAGCCAGATAAACAGTTCCTCGTCGATTGTGAAGGGGTTCTCATGTAAGGATTGCAACTAAGAAGAATGACTAACTGTGTCTTCCTAGATGTCTCTTACCCGGCCAGCTCTTACGGTTTCATCTTTAAAACACAGATAACAACCCTTGCTGGGTTCCCCTACACGATGGTGGTACATAACACAGCTCTCTTTTTACATTTTGGTTGACTCTGGTGCACCAGGATTTTTACGGTGTGGAAAAGACGTACCTGCGCGACTCGTTCGATAGTTTCTTCTCTCCGGGGGACATTTACCACGGTCTCCATTACGAGAATACCCCATCTGGGGCTCCCGATATTGTTCGTAGCTTCTACGATGATGCTGGGAAGCGTACGGGGATCGTTTCCTTGAGAGCGATTCACGTGGGATAATCTGTTGTAGAAAAACTACCTTTGGAATCAACCGTGCCAATTCCACCAGACGTTGTATCTATGCCACGCAACCCAGGGAAGGAACACCTTCCCATAGACACGGCCTATAATCACTATTTCGATGTGGCAGTCAACGCAGGACTCGTGCGCTTGCCACCATCGCCAATCGTCTCGTCTGACCCTCTCTACAGGAACTGGGAGCCAGCATCCGCGTCAGCACACCTCTGCGCCTGAGGGTTGACTACTACACAGGCTGGGGCAACGATACCAGTGAGATATCGTTCCTTGCGAAGGCCAGAGCCCTTGTCAATCGCATGCCAGGTGACGGCCACGGCTCCCCCAGTCACGTGAGAGCTTACCTTGCGTTGGTCACTGGGCAGGTTTCTTCTTCTCGGCGTACCAGTCGATGAACAAGGGCTCGCCGGTTCTGATGTCGATGGACCAATTCCAGACGCTCATCAGCACGGTGGGCAACGTCTCCGGCGACCGCGGTTCTGTGGCGTCGCGCCCGCTGAAGCAGAAGCTGATTGTGCACGTCCGCGGCAGCGCGTCACAGAGCGATCGCCAGCACATGGCCGACGCGCTCAAGTCGCTCATCACCGACGACCTGACCCAGGTCTTCGAGGTTAAGGGCCTCGTGCACAGCGTCACGGACTCGCTGGACATGCTGAACATCTTCTTCCTGACGGTGGCCGCTGTCGACGGAGCTCTGTGCTTCTTTGTGCTGTGGCTGTCGTTCGCGGCCAACGTCAGCGAGAACATCTGGGAGTTTGCTGTGCTGCGCGCCGTCGGCCTCACTGCGACGCGCGTGATCGTCTACTTTGTGATCGAGGCCATGTGCCTGGTGACCGCGTGCATGATATCGGGCGCCAGCATCGGCATCGTGGTCGCCGTCGTGCTGACGCTGCAGTTCAACATGTTCACGCAGCTGCCCTTCACGTTCGCCTTCCCCTACCTCGTCTTCTTCGTGCTTCTCGGCATCGCTGTTGTCATCGCCCTGCTCGGGTCCTACCTGCCTGCTGCGATCATCCGCCGCCGTGCCATCGGCTCCGTCCTGAAGGCTGCCTGAGGTTGTTTTGCAACGCTTGCACACTGACACTCCCCTTCCCATTTTTTGTCTTTGCAAAAAGAACAGGCTCTTTTTCTCCTCCGAACGGGCACCCGCTGGAGGGGCACCCCTGTCCACAGCATTTCTGCATTTCCGCACCCCGAGCTCGATGAGGGATTGGCCCGGGGCATCGTGCACTGCGTCGCACTCTGGGTGATTGTGCACACCAGCAGGGGAGCGCGCGGTGGGTGTGGGCATACAGTCGCCCCAGATATTTCCAGTTGAGAGAAAAGATTGTGGTGTGCAAACCCGAAAAACCCGCACCGCACAGGGCTCACAGAAGGCGACATCAGCAATGGCGGCCGAAGCGAGGGCCAACTTCCCCTACGAGGGTCGTACCGAGAACGAGACCAGTGTCGCCCAGGGCGACATCGTCAAGGCACGCGCCCCCCACGCGCGCTGCAAGCGGCCTCGCACACACCCTCTCTCTCCTGGTCTCCCCTCTCTCTCTCCGCCACGTGAAATATTAGCAACCGCCACACCCGCCCCACCACACCCGCGGCCCCGCGTCCTGACACGACAGCGCAGGTGCTGTCCAAGCACGGCGAGTGGTGGTACGTCGAGCCGCCGCGCGGCGGGAAGCGCGGGATGGTCCCGGGGTCGTACCTGGTGGAGGTCCCGCGCGGGGCTGGCGGGGCTGGCGGGGCTGGCGGGGCCGGTGGCCCGCCGGCGCCGTCGGGGGGGTCGGCGTCGGGGTCGATGTCGCGGCCGGCCAGCGTCGCGGGGTCGCAGCACGGGCGCCAGTCGTCGACGTCGAGCGGGGCGTCGGTGGGCGCGGGCGCCGGGGCCGCGCAGGCCGTCGTCGAGGGCCGCACGTACGCGCGGGCGGTGAAGACGGTGCAGGGCAAGCCGGCGCAGGGCGGGCTGAGCTTCAACGAGGGCGACGTCATCGTCGTCCACGAGCAGTACGCGACGGGCATCTGCAGGGGCGAGCTCAACGGCCGCTTCGGCACGCTGCCGCGCGACTACATCACCTTCATCACCCCCGACGAGGCCCGCCGCATACTCTCGTCCCCGCAGCCGCAGCCGCAGGCCCAGCAGCCGCAGCCGCAGGCCCAGCAGCCGCAGCAGCCGCAGCAGCAGACGACGGTGGCACCGCAGGCGCAGATCGTCGCCAAGTTCAGGGCGAGGGCGGGGTACGACTACCAGGGCAAGAGCTCGTCGGAGCTCTCGGTCAAGGCCGGCGAGGAGGTCGCCGTCATCGACGACACGGTGGCGGGCGGCTGGTGGCTGTGCGAGCTGCGCGGGGCCATCGGGCACCTGCCCGGCTCGTACATGCAGCGCCTCGCCAACCGCGCGCCGTCCGTCTCCAAGCCCCCGCAGCCCGCGCGCGGCTCGGCCCAGGCGTCCCCCGTCAGCGCCTCGCAGCCCATCGCCGCTGCCTCGGCCGCGTCGAGCTCCGCGGGCACGTCGCCCGGGAGCGTCAAGTCGGCCACCGCGAGCCCGTCGAGGGCCAAGCCGCCGGCGGTGCCGAGGTCGGGCGTGCAGCGGGACGAGATCAAGCCGCCGTGCAAGGCGCGCGTGCTCTTCGACAGGGTCGCGCCGGCAGAGGGCGAGCTCGCCGTCAGGGAGGGCGACGTCGTCAGCGTCGCCTCGGTCGACACCACCGGCTGGTGCGTCGCCGAGCTCGGCGGCAAGCGCGGCCTCGTCCCGACCGAGTGGCTCACCGCCGCCGTCGACGAGCCCAAGCCCGCGGTGGCAGCGGCTCCCGCTGCCGCTGTTGCGGCGGCGCCCAAGGAGGGCGAGGCGCAGAGGCCCAAGGCCAAGGTGCTGTTCGACTTCAAGCCGACGGAGGAGGGGCAGCTCGACGTCAAGGCCGGCGACATGGTCACGGTGATCGCGCCGCAGGGCCTCGGCTGGTGCCTCGTCGAGTTCAACGGCAAGGCCGGGCACATCCCGCAGTCGTGGCTGCAGAACATCGACGACTCGGCCTCTGTGGCCGCCCCGAAGCCCCCGCAGCCCACCACTGTCTCGGAGCCCGCGAAGGCAGCCCACACGACTGAGGACATTCCTCCGCCTGCGGAGCCCGAGCCGCAGCCGCAGCCGCAGCCTCAGGCTCAGGCTCAGGCTCAGGTGCAACCCCAGCCCCAGCCCCAGCCCGCGCAGCCGGAGCCTGTGCACGAGGTCAAGCAGGAGGCCGCACCAGAGGAGCCCGCGGTCGATGTCGGGCCGCCGTCGAGCAAGCCCGAGGAGAAGGCCGTCACGCTGTACGACTTTGTCAGCAAAGAGGAGGGCCAGCTCACGATTTACGTCGGCGACATCGTCACCGTGACGGACAAGCCCGAGGGGTACACAACTCTTAGCTCGGCGTGTCGTCTAACCTCTTGCCGGCGCTGCAGGCCCTGGTGGCATGGGACTGTCAACGGCGCGTCGGGTTTCTTCCCTCTTGCCTACGTCCAGGTACTCAAGGACCCGAAGGACTGCCCGAGGTGCGTTGCGCCCTGTGCGCTTGGGCGTCGCTGACAATCGCCCTGACGCAGGGCTATTGCGCTGCACGAGTTCGCTGGCCAGGACAAGACGCAGCTGTCATTCGCCAAGGACGACGTCATTGTCGTGCTGCAGCCAGAGCCTGGCGACTGGTGGCGCGGTAAGTAGCACCACATTTCTCGGTTGCACTGTATTCTGACCAGCTGCACAGGTGAGCTCAAGGGCAAGTACGGACTCTTCCCGAAGTCCTATGTGCGCCTGGTGGACAACAAGGAAGCGGAGGCCCCCGCTGCATCCGAAGTGCCGGCGCCCGAGCCCGTCAAGCAGCAAGAGGAACACCCTGCGCCTGTGGTCGCGCCCGCCGCTGCTCCTGTGCACGCGGACACTGCGGTACAGCCCGCCCCTGTCGAGGTGAAGGCCCCTGAGCAGCAGGACCAGAAGTCGCACTCGCGCCCGCACTCGGCGTGGGTTGCCGCGGTCGTGCCTGCTGAGCCCACCCCAGACGAGCCGAAGCCCCAGCAGCCGGAGCCCCAGCCGGAGCCCCAGCCGGAGCCCCAGCAGCCCCAGCCAGCCATTGTCGCCGTCCCTGAGCAGGTGGTGCCCCGTTCCGGCCCCTGAGGCCCGTGGCCCCACACCGAGGCAGCTGCTGCCAGCCCTCCCGGCGCCTGCTCCCGAGAAGCAGGNGCAAGGCGCGCGTGCTCTTCGACAGGGTCGCGCCGGCAGAGGGCGAGCTCGCCGTCAGGGAGGGCGACGTCGTCAGCGTCGCCTCGGTCGACACCACCGGCTGGTGCGTCGCCGAGCTCGGCGGCAAGCGCGGCCTCGTCCCGACCGAGTGGCTCACCGCCGCCGTCGACGAGCCCAAGCCCGCGGTGGCAGCGGCTCCCGCTGCCGCTGTTGCGGCGGCGCCCAAGGAGGGCGAGGCGCAGAGGCCCAAGGCCAAGGTGCTGTTCGACTTCAAGCCGACGGAGGAGGGGCAGCTCGACGTCAAGGCCGGCGACATGGTCACGGTGATCGCGCCGCAGGGCCTCGGCTGGTGCCTCGTCGAGTTCAACGGCAAGGCCGGGCACATCCCGCAGTCGTGGCTGCAGAACATCGACGACTCGGCCTCTGTGGCCGCCCCGAAGCCCCCGCAGCCCACCACTGTCTCGGAGCCCGCGAAGGCAGCCCACACGACTGAGGACATTCCTCCGCCTGCGGAGCCCGAGCCGCAGCCGCAGCCGCAGCCTCAGGCTCAGGCTCAGGTGCAGCCCCAGCCCCAGCCCCAGCCGCTGCTCCTGTGCACGCGGACACTGCGGCACAGCCCGCCCCTGTCGAGGTGAAGGCCCCTGAGCAGCAGGACCAGAAGTCGCACTCGCGCCCGCACTCGGCGTGGGTTGCCGCGGTCGTGCCTGCTGAGCCCACCCCGGACGAGCCGAAGCCCCAGCAGCCGGAGCCCCAGCCGGAGCCCCAGCCCGAGCCCCAGCCCGAGCCCCAGCAGCCCCAGCCAGCCATTGTCGCCGCCCCTGAGCAGGTGGTGCCCGTTCCGGCCCCTGAGGCCGTGGCCCACACCGAGGCAGCTGCTGCAGCCCTCCCGGCGCCTGCTCCCGAGAAGCAGGCGGAAATCCCTGCGCCGGTCGAGGCCACTCCCGTTCAGGTGTCTGCCGAGCCGGTGGCGCACGCCGAGCAGGTGCCTGCGCCCGCTGCCGCGGAGCAGCCCGCTCCGGTTGCGCACGAGCCCGTGGTGCCAGTCGAGCACGAGGCGGCTGCGCCCATCGAGGCCCCGCGCAAGATGACGACCGAGGACGTTGCCGCTGCGTCCGCGCCCGCCGTGGCGAGGCCTCCCAAGCCGGCGACCAAGAGGCCGCTGCCGGCGCCCGGCCACTCGCACTCGACTTCCAAGTCCGCCGAGGAGATGTCGCTGCCGCAGGCGCTCGAGGCCATCCGCGCGCTGACGGCCCGCGTCGAGACGCTCGAGGCCGAGGCCTCGCAGAGGGCGGGCTACAGCCCGGCCAGCGCAATGCTGGCGTCGCCGACCGGCGTCCCGCCGATTGGCGGCGACACGACGCCGAGGGGCAGCAGCAGGGCGGGGCTGCCGCTGGAGACAAGGGTTGGGGAGCTGCAGCGCAGGCTCTACCAGGAGATGCAGTCGCGGCGCGACCTCGAGGCGCTGGTGGTGAAGCTGCAGGCCGACGTCGAGGCGCTGGTGCGCGCGTCCAAGGCCCAGCAGCAGCCGGTACGCACGGGGGAGGCGGGGGTTGCCGAGTGTCCCTTTTTTAACACTGATCTGCAGACTGAGATTCCATTCCGCCAGGGGCTGCGCAAGACCGGCATCAACCTCGCGCAGTGATGACTATCTTCTTCTTCATCTCTCTAACACAAACACACCACACCCTCTCCCTGTGCAAAGTGGACGCAAGCTCACTGTCCCAAACAAGCAAACCAACACGCAAAGATATGGTTCCGCATCTTCACCGACCACCCCCGGAGCGCTTTTTTCTCCCGCAAAGAAAGACAGGATGTTGGAGCACGCAAGCGAGCGATTGCAAGCATGTGGACAGGTCCCGAGGGGAGCCAGGGGCTTCAGGGCGCAGGGGCGTCGGGGAACTGGGCGCGGTAGGCCTCGGCGGTGGTGAGGTGCTCGACGCACTGCTCCTGGGCGTCGTACTTGGGCTTGACGATGGCGATCCACCCCAGCGTCGCCGCCGCGGTGCCCAGCAGCGCCGGCTCGGCCGCCAGCCTGTCGTTGACCTCGAGCAGGTGCCCGCGCACGCAGCTGCGCACCTTGTGCACGCGCCCGTCCCCCGTGGTGACCTCGCAGATGGCCGTGCGCGGCTCCAGCCACAGGCCGCCCGTCTTGCGCTTGCCGTGTATGACCCTGTTGGCCGCAGACGCGGCGAACTCGACGCGCGTCACGCCGCCGCTGGCCGCCGCGAGCATCGCGTGTGTCGGCGCCACGCCGACCAGCAGCAGCTTGTTGTGGTGCTGGTACACGTACTGGTCCTGCCTCTGCCCCTCCTCCTCCGCTGCGCGGCCCCACCCCCCGGCGGCACACACGCGATGACGTCAGCGCCACGTTTTGTTGCGCGTGTGGGCGGGGGGTGCGCACAGAGGCAGTAGTACTGCGATGTGTAGCGCTGCACGAACGAGGGGAAGCCGGCGCCGGGTGCGATCTTGGAGAGATCGATGGGCGCGTCGTCGCCGCCGTCGTCCTCCATCGGGGTCTGCGCGCGCGGGGACAAGCTCTGCAACAGCACTCCAGGAAATATCGCGCGCGAGAGATACGTCAATCTAGATATGTTTATCTGTTCCGACCGTGCTATTCTTAGCGAGAACAAACCATGGCCTCTACGGCGGCTTCTCCGGGGCAGACCCAGCTTGTGGGTCCACGCACACTCCTCTCTCTCCCCTCTCTTCCCTGCGTAGCACACTGAGCACTGATCGTAATCGCCCTCCCGCGCCTGGTGGGCGAGCAGCACAAGATCAGCGAGGTGCTGCCGCGGCAGGGCCTCGTCTACAGCGAGAAGAGCGGCCTCACGGAGCTGCTGTGCAAGCCCAAGATCATGCCCATCAAGTCCATGAGCCTCGAGAAGCTCGAGCAGATGCAGAAGGAGGCCACCGACAGGGCCACGGCGGCCAAGGCGCAGCAGTTGCAGCAGCAGCAGCAGCTCCAGCAGGGCTCTGGCCCGGGCCCTGTGGGCGAGCGGCCCCTGACAGGCCGCCCCTCCACAACGCGCAACGCACAGTAGTGCCCAGAAACAGAGCATCCCGCATCATGCTCCTCCACGGTTTCGTCCACGTGCGTGTGCTGGGGGAGGAGAGCTGTGCTGTTGGGCAGCTCACGAATTGAGCCCTCCTTGTCGTTCGGTTGCAGAGTTGTAGACGTCTGCACACACACTCTCTCTCCCTGTGCACTTCCCCTTCGTTCTCCACGGAGTGAAATCGCAGAGAAACGAAGGATTTGAGTCCACATCGCAGGGCAGGGCAGAGCCAGAAATAGGGTCGGCTGTCTAGGCATTGGTATTTAAAGCCACTGCCCTTTCTGACTTGTGTGGAGGCCATTCCCGCCCGCCATGGCGCGCTTCGAGCAGAGGGGTCGTGCGGGGATGCTCCTGGTGCTCGGCCTCGAGTTGGCTGCCGCTGCCTGCGGGGTGGACGAGGCCAGGGCTCGCATCCGTGTGCAGCTCGACTGGATGGTTCAGGCTCAGTTCGCTGGCGTCGTCGCTGCCTCTGCGCTGGGCTACTTCGCCGACGAGTGCCTCGACGTGACGATCGTGGGAGGAGGCGAGGGCTTCGATCCCGTCCACGAGCTGGCCACCGACCAGGCACAGATAGCGTTGGCAGTCCAAAAATTGGCAATTTGGTCTCAATGGACCTTAGGTGCATCAACGCTGCGGGCATCTTCGCCGCCCGTGACAGCGGAGTGGACGTCGTTCTCATCGACCAGATCTTCCAGGGCTCTGCCACTGTCCTCGTGACGCTCAAGACTAGCGGCATCGCCAGCCCCGGTGAGCTCAGGGGCAAAGTGCTCTCCGCCAGTTATACCCAGGTACAGAAATGTCGCAGCTCCTCCTTCTTGAGCTCTCTCACCCCCATCCGCTTGAAGGCGCCGTCGATCGACGCTCTGATGCAGAGCGTCGGGGTGGCAAGGTCTGATTACAGTTACAAGCAGCCGTGGAGCTTCGGCGTGGCAGGACTTATCAAGAGTCCGCCCGACTACGACGGAGTGGCAGTGATGTCGTACAACGAGCTCGGAACACTGTACTCCACCGAAAACGAGAACACGGAGGAGTTGTACAAGCCCAGTGACGTCAACCTGTTCTACCTCGAGAACTACAACATCACGATGCTCGAGGATGCCATCGTCGTGAAGCGGTCCTGGATTGAGCAGAACAGAGACGCAGCCAAGGCCAGAATTCTTTCCAGCTTCGTTACGTATCTGACTCGCCTCACAGCGGTTTTTGGTGGCTCTGAACAAGGGGTGGATTAAGTGTCGCGATGACCCAGACGCATGCATTGCCGTTCTGCCGTCCCACGATGATAGCCAACGGTGGATGCTCAATGAGGCCAACAGACTGGTGTGGCTGCTCAAGGGGCAGCCACTTGGGATCCCCAACAAGCGCTCGTGGGACACTTCCGTCAGAATCTACCGCAGCAGCTCGAAAAACATGAGCTCGATCGAACAGCTGAACGCAATTCTGGACACCAGTGTCCAGCTCGAGGCACTGACAGATCTCGCAGCCCAAGGGATCGATATTTATGGCCAGTCGTACCTGTACAAACCGTTCCAGTTCTGCCTCGTGGGCGATACTGCAGTTCTGTGTGACGGCTCTCTTCCCGCAGCCGCTGGTGATGAACACGTTCTGGCAATTTCCTTGGGAGTCGCCCTGCCGGTCGTCTTCGTATTCCTGATAGGTGCCACTGCCATGTATGTGTACACCAGAAAGCTGCGGGGGAAGGTCGTGCAGCTCGAGAGCCAGCTCGACAAGGTCATCACAGGGCACATCATGGGCACACCGGCAGAGTTTGCAATCGGAGTGCTGAGGGACATCGCTAAACTCAAGCGGCGCCTCAAGGACGAGGAGAAGAGCGACCTCCTGCAGATCGTCGGCCTGCTGTCGTCCAACTCGATGTTCAAGGCCGACGACATCCTGCGCAAGCAACTCGGGCAGCAGCGTGCGTTGACATACTGCCATCGTTGCCACTGATATCCTGATCAGAGTACGATCGAGCTGTGGGGGCGTTCCTCAAGGACACGCTGCTCACCCCAGACACCAAGGCAGACTCATTCCGACTCCCGGCCAAGAAGGACCTCCAACTGATCATGGAGATCGAATCCAACACGTCGGTGCCCGAGATTGAAGAGTGCGATGAGTCTCCAGAGCCCACACAGGCTTTCGACAGCTGGGGCTTCAGCGTTCTGTCGATGCCTCGCTCTGGTTCGCAGAAGCCAGTGGTCCGTGTGGCGATGGAACTGGTTTCCCGGATGGGCCTGCTTCCCATAGTGGACTCCAAGAGGCTCCTGCGGTTCCTCAATTGTATCTGCTCGAGCTACGATGACAGGGTCCCCTACCACAACGCAGACCACGCCGCAGACGTAGTGCAGGCGGTTGGGGTGCTCTTGAACTCGGTGCGCGACAAAGCCAAGCTCACCCAGTGCGAGCTACTGGGCGCCATCATCGCCTCTTGCGTGCACGATGTGGGCCACCAGGGGGTCAACAACAACTTCCTCGTGGCGTCGCTGGACCCCATTGCTCTGCGCTACAACCTTATTTCTGTGAGCTCGGAGTCTCAACCGCCCGCACTCTCACACGGTCTACCTCTGTTGCACAGCCTCTGGAGAACATGCACGCAGCGACCGCAATCGCGACCATCACTCGGTCCGAGTGCAACTTCGTTGCGAAGACGCTCACCAAGGACGAGTTTGTGGACCTTATCAAGCAGGTGGCATCGCTGGTGCTGTCGACGGACATGACGAGGCACGTGGAGATCGTGGGCCAGTTCAACGCCATGCTGGCGTCGTCCGGCGACGCCGACTGGGGGCTCAAGGCCAACAGGCACCTCCTGCTCCAGGTGATCCTCAAGTTCGCCGACATCAGCAACGCGGCCCGGGAGTGGGACGTGTGCCAGCTGTGGTCGATGCGGGTGCAGGAGGAGTTCTTCGCGCAGGGCGACCGGGAGGCGCAGCAGGGGCTGCCGGTGAGCCCGTTCATGAGCCGGTCGGAGACGGACTGGCCCAAGTGCCAGTACGGGTTCATGTCGTTCATCGTGGAGCCCCTGGCCGAGTCGCTGGAGAGGGCCCTGGGCCCCTGCCCTGCCGTCCAGGAGATCCGCCTCAACCTCAAGACCAACCTCAGGATGTGGCTCGAGGGAATCCCGTCAACCCTCCCTGGGACGACAGCCTCCGACCACGGTCAGCTGAGCACCTGCAATTGACAAGCAGCATAGAATAGATATTTCGTGAATCTTCGTTTCTCGTTCCCCTGCTGCGATGGTGGCCGTTGAGTTTGTGCCCGAGATGATGCCCTTGGCAGGCGACTCGGAGCCTGGGGCGACCCCTCCACAGGTGCCTGCTGCGTTTGCCCAGGCGTGGGCGTCGTTCCTCGATGAGCTCCCCGCGCAGTACAGCGAACAGCCCCCCACGTCCCACCGCCAGCGCCTCACCAGCGACTGACTGGGGTCCTGCAGGGTCACCGAGCAGGAGCTGGTGTCGATATCGAGGTGGGCAGCTCGCCAGATGGCGGAGCAGAGCGGGTACCTCGCAGCCGGCTGGGAGCGCAGGCTGCCTGCGCTGCGTGCCGAGCGGCAGCTGCGGGACGGGCGGCTGGTGCTGGGCCACGAGACCGGCCAGGGCCTCGCGCTGCCCTCGCACAGCCCAATCGTCTTCAGGAGGCTGGTCCTGAGAGCAGTGTGGGACACCACGTCGTCCGCCATCGTGTCTGTGCAGGTCAGTTGGCACCCTCCTCATTCCCCCTCCCCCCTTCTCCTGAGAGGCCGCTGTGGGTCTTATGATGAATTGTGTTGCATTGGTTGCAGGTGTCGATCCGTGGTTGGGCCGAAGAGTGAGCGAATTACGGCACTCACCTGTTTGCCTGAGAGCCCAAAACACATATACAAGGGCCTGGGGTGAGCGCTTTTGCGCTGACTGTCTCCCCCCGCCACACGCGCTCTGTGTCGCAACGCACCGTTTCGATTATCCAACGAGAACGCTGACGAAAGTGACCAACAGCACGCTGGATAACGTGGGGGAATCACACCGCCTATCTGCACCGTGTTTTGCGCAGCTTGCCCCCCCGTGCACCTTCATCGGGCGGAATTATTGATGCGGGCCAATTCGAGGAGTGGACGTCTCGAATTGATATCGGCACTTGGGGCATAAAAGGGCACACCTGTTTTGTCTTCCAGGCCCCCACTTCCACACGAGTCCAGAGCATGCAGAGAGGTCCTTACGCCGGGCTGCTTCTCCTCCTGCTCTGCGCCGCTCGTCCCGCGTCCTGCGGCTGCGCGCCTGGCCAAGAGAAGGCGCGCATCAGGGTGCAGCTCGACTGGATGGTGCAGGCAGAGTTCGCGGGCTTCGTCGCCGCCTCCGCGCTGGGTTACTTCGCCGACGAGTGCCTCGACGTGACGGTCGTGGGAGGAGGCGAGGGCTTCGACCCCGTCCACGAGCTGTCGTCCGATCAGGCCCAAATAGCGTTCGACCGCTGACTTCACAGACCGCACCTGCTGACTGGCCTGGCTGGCACGTAAAGGTGCATCAACACGGCAGGAATATTCGCAGCTTTGGATGGCGGCCTCGATGTCGTGCTGCTGGACCAGGTATTCCAGGGCTCGGCCACGGTTCTCGTCACGCTCAAGAGCAGCGGCATCGCGAGTCCTGCAGGGCTCAGAGGAGAAGTGCTCTCTGCCAGTTACACCCAAGTGAGTTGCGGCTAAAAATGAACTCAAACTAAAGAGTTCCGTAGATCCCGTCTATCGATGCGCTGATGCGGAGCGTCGGTGTGGCAAGGTCTGAATATAGCTACGTTCAGCCATGGAGCTTCGGTGTTGCAGGACTGTTGACGAGCCCTCCTGACTACGCGGGCGTGGCAGTGATGTCGTACAACGAGCTCGGGACGCTGTACACGACCATCAACGAGGAGACTGGCCAGCTGTACAAGCCCAGCGATGTCAACCTGTTCTACCTCGAGAACTTCAACATCACGATGCTCGAGGACGCAGTTGTTGTAAAGCGGTCCTGGCTCCAGCAAAACAGAGGCGTTGCCAAGGTGGGTGCAACGTACAGCATAACGAGCTCTGTCTCTGACTGGTTTGAACCGTAGCAATTTCTCAGGGCGCTGAACAAGGGGTGGATCACATGCCGGGACGAGCCGGAAGCATGTGTGGAGCTGCTGCCTTCTCACGACGACGGCCAGCGCTGGATGATGAACGAGGTCAACCGGCTGGTGTGGCTCAAGGGGCAGCCCCTCGGTATCCCCAACAAGCGCTCTTGGGACATCTCTGTCGGCATCTACCGCAGCAACTCGCAGAATGCGAGCTCTGCAGAGAAGTTGGACGCCATTCTGGACACCAGTGTCCAACTGGAGGCACTGGGAGACCTCGCAGCCCAAGGGGAAGACGTGTATGGCCAGTCGTACCAGTACAAGCCGTTCCAGTTCTGTCTCGTTGGGTCAACAGGAGTTTTGTGCGATGGCTCACTCTCTACGAACGGAGGAAATGGACACGCTCTTGCGGTTGCGCTGGGTGTTGCCCTTCCTATTACAGTCGGATTCCTGGCAGGAGTGATTGCAATGTTTGTCTACACGAGAAAGCTGCGAGGGAAGGTCGTACAGCTCGAGAGCCAGCTCGATAAGGTGGTCACAGGGCGCATCATGGGCACGCCGGCAGAGTTCGCAATCGGAGTGCTGAGGGACGTCGCCAAGCTCAAGCGGCGCCTCAAGGATGAGGAGAAGAGCGACCTCCTGCAGATAGTCGGCCTGCTGTCGTCCAACTCGATGTTCAAGGCCGACGACATCCTGCGCAAGCAACTCGGGCAGCAACGTGCGTTGGCGTACTGCCATAGTTGGCACTGATATCCTGATCAGAGTACGATCGAGCTGTGGGGGCGTTCCTCAAGGACACGCTGCTCACCCCAGACACCAAGGCGGACTCATTCAGAGTCCCTGGGCCGAAGGATCTTGGAATAATGTTGGATGTGGAACCCAGTGTGTCGTCAATGTCAGTGATCGAGATGCACGAGTGCAGCACATCCCCAGAGCCTATTCAGAGCTACGACAATTGGAGTTTTAGCGTTCTGCAGATGCCGCGCAATGAGGTTCAGAGACCTCTTGTCCGCGTTGCCACAGAGCTTGTCACACAGATGGGACTGTTGCCCCTGGTCAACTCGAAGAAGTTCAAGCGATTCCTCAATTGCATATGCTCGAGCTACGATGACAGGGTCCCCTACCACAACGCAGACCACGCCGCAGATGTCGTACAGGCAGTGGGAGTGCTCCTGAGCTCAGTGCAGGACAATGTGCAGTTTACGCAACATGAGCTGCTGGGTGCTATCATCGCAGCCTGCGTGCACGACGTGGGCCACCAGGGGGTCAACAACAACTTCCTCGTGGCGTCGCTGGACCCCCTCGCAATCCGTTATAGCCTCATCTCGGTGCGCCCGTCCGATGACACACAATCGTAGGACTGACATTCCATAGCCACTGGAGTACATGCACTCGGCCACGGCAATTTCGACGCTCACACAGCACGAATGCAACTTCGTTGCGAAGACGCTCTCGAAGGCCGAGTTTGTGGACCTGATCAAGCAGGTGGCGTCGCTGGTGCTATCGACGGACATGACGAGGCACGTGGAGATCGTGGGCCAGTTCAACGCCATGCTGGCGTCGTCCGGCGACGCCGACTGGGGGCTCAAGGCCAACAGGCACCTCCTGCTCCAGGTGATCCTCAAGTTCGCCGACATCAGCAACGCGGCCCGGGAGTGGGACGTGTGCCAGCTGTGGTCGATGCGGGTGCAGGAGGAGTTCTTCGCGCAGGGCGACCGGGAGGCGCAGCAGGGGCTGCCGGTGAGCCCGTTCATGAGCCGGTCGGAGACGGACTGGCCCAAGTGCCAGTACGGGTTCATGTCGTTCATCGTGGAGCCCCTGGCCGAGTCGCTGGAGAGGGCCCTGGGCCCCTGCCCTGCCGTCCAGGAGATCCGCCTCAACATCAAGACCAACCTCAGGATGTGGCTCGAGTGCGATGGGCGTCTGGCGAGTGTTTCTGGAACAACAACTTCCTATCACGGGCAGCTGAACACTTGCAATTGAAACGCCGAATGTAGATTTATCTGTCAAGATAAGCGAGTTCTTTGCCGGGTAACGGGACAATAAGGTTGGTGGAGCTAGCTCCTGTAACCGGAATAAGTGTGCAGGCTGGTTGTGATCAATGCACCCGAGCGTATTTCCGGGACACTGACAAGCACGCGGCGGTGGGTCTGGCTCTTTGGTTGACCCAAGGGAGCGCGCGCATCGGCGACCCTCCAGCACCTATCTTCTCAGCAAGTGGCCTATTTAATTCAAAGTGCGACGCAAAACAATGTTGCCGATTTGGTTTTCCGCGTGACGAGCACAAGTGGTGCACCCCGGATTGGCAGCCGAATGGGGGAAAGCAAACAATAATCCACAGGAACAAATCTGTCGTTTGCATCTCGGGATATCCTCAACCTGCGGGTATCTGCGCCTGGTGATGCAACAACGGCCGTTCTTTTCCCCTCCCCAAGGAAAATCTGCAGTATTTCCGACAAGTCTTCCGGTGCTTTGCTTTGCACACACACAACTCTCCCCAGCACATGTCCTCTGGGGCCCTTATCATTCGTGCACTCGCCCTCGTGGCTGCGGCCTGCGCCGTGGCGCGCGGGCGCACGCCCATATGGTCGCTGGACGCCTCGACCCTGGCCTCTGCGGCCGACAACTGGACCGACGTGGCCTCGGCCAGCGTCTTCAAGCCCGTCGGTACCCCGAGGCTCGTCTCCTACCCGGGCGCTGCCGGCCGCAGCATCCCCGCCGTGGCCTTCGACGTCCTGAGCAACACGGCCTACGTGGGTGCGTGCCCCACACGCTTCTCAGGCGTTCCTTTTGAGCCGCGGTTGGGGGGGGTCAATAGCACCTGACAAAACGGTGTTGGTTTTTTGCACGTTTAAATTCAGGTCCGAAACCGCCAAGTTCGGTGTGCGGGAATGGTGCACGCACGATAGCTGTGTGGGCGTACCAGTTCAGCTCGAAGGACACTGAACTGCGCGTGGAGAACACGCTGGTGTCGTGGGGCCGTCGCGGGCAAGCTTACAAGGAGGTCGCGTTCAACTTCGGATCCCACCCGACCTTCGGGGCCGTCGTGCACTACGGGGCCGACATAGGCTGGTGTCAGAACCCGCTGCAGCCCCTCACGTGGCGCCACCTCGTCTACACGTACGACGGGGCTGTCGCCAAGGTCTACGCCAACGGCATGTTCAACAACGAACTCAACGTCGGGCTCGACACCGACTGCACCACCTCGTTCCTGCTGGGCGCCCAGAACAATGAGGCCGGGAACCCCGACTTCAACAACCCCAACAACCCCCTCAGCAGCGTCGCCATCTCCAAGGCGACCGTGTGGGAGGGCGCGTTCTCGGCCGCAGAGGTCGCGGCGCTGTTCGCGGACGAGTCGAAGACCTACGCGCCCTCGCAGATGGATACCGGCTCGGTGGAAATCGACGCGGGCGTGCTGCACGACGTCGGCAACATGACCATCGGCATCAGCCCCGCGACCGGCACGCTCACGAGGCTCTCGCCCAAGGGCGACAGCTTCGACTTCTCGGTCGGCGTGAACAAGCTGCGCTGCATGTCTGGGCGCATCTACCACTACGGCGACGTCACGATGCGCATCGGAGCCGGTGGGGGGAACTTCTGGACGTCACGTACAGCCCCGATGGCGGCCACCGTGCTCGCGCCGGGCAAGAGGGTCGTGAGCGCGGTCGATATCAGCAGCACGTTCGGCCAAGGGTTCCCCCTCAAAGTGACCCGGCGCTGGATGAAGAACTGCGAGGGCTCTCTCGTGCTGCGCTTCACGCTCAAGAACCCCGGGACGACGAGCGTGGTGGTCTCCGGTTTCGGTGTCGCCATCCCGAGCAACAACGACTGGACCGGGCGCTCGCTGGAGGACGCGCACGCCACGTGCTCGATCACGGACCCTTACGTCGGCGCAGAGGCCGGGTGGGTCCAGATTGTCCGCCTCAACGGCCGCGGGTCTGCGATCGTCGTCCTTCCGGAGCGTGGCACGACGTTCGAGGCGTGGAGGCCTCTCGCGGACTACGTTGTCCCCAGGGGCGTCACGTTCGAGGGCATCTACGAGTGGGTCGTGCACAGCGCCGGATGGGCTGCCAGCGATTGGAAGAGCACGGGAACTCTCTGGAACAAGCCTACGCAGGTCACACTGGCTCCGGGCAAGAGCGTGACGTACGGGTTTGTCTTCGCGCTGGCTCCGAGCGTCGCCGAGGTGGAGCCGACTGTCAGGAAGTACGGCGTTCCTGTGGCCATGGCCCTGCCAGGAACTATTCTCGCCGCGGACCAGACCTCCAAGCTCGTGCTCATGAGCGACTCGCCCGTCTCCTCGGTCACTGTGTCGCCCGCTGGGGCTGTCGACCTCCAGCTGGTAAGCTCTGATATGGTCGCCAGTGGTGTGGGACTGCGCACGGTGTACAACGTCGTTCCCAAGGCACTGGGGTTCTCGCGAGTCTCCATCAACTACGCCGGCTCGTGCAAGAGAGCTGGACACACTGTCAACTACTACGCCACGCCCTCGCAGAGGGACGCTGTGGACAAGGTGGCGTCGCACCACGAGACAAAGCAGTGGTACACCGACACATCCGACCCTTTCAACCGCACATGGGCGTTCCTCCCGTGGTCTAAGAACACCAACTCCATGGTGACCGAGGAGTACCGCTCGTACATCGCCGGCCTGAGCGACGAGGCCGGCGCTGGCCCGAACCTGCTGATGGCAATGAAGTCGCTGCGTCGACCCACTGTTTCTCAGGTGCTCCAGCTGGACAAGTACGCCACCCAGAGGCTGTACGGTGGGCTGCAGGGTCTGGATGGCTCTATCAAGGCGTCTATGTTTTACTACGACACGACCCGGTGCCCGGGTTGCTATAAGACCGTTACGTCTGGTTGGGGCTACGATCAGTGCATGTCAACTTGGCGTACGTACAACTATCCGCACCAAGTCGCTGTCTACTGGTCGCTGTATCGTATCGCTCGTCTCTATCAGCCGCTCGCTGCCCAGCTCGCGCACTCGTGGGACTGGTACCTCAATAAGGCAGTGTTCACCATCGTTGGGATGAAAGCACACGGGAACCGGTTCATCGAGTGGGGGCTGATGGACGGAAGTGTGTTCCTGGAAGTTCTCCGCGACTGCAAGCGCGAGAACAGGACAGACCTCGCGAACACGATCGAGGGTGTGATGAACCCCAGGATCGCCACGTGGTCGGGGCGTTCGTACCCGTTCGGCAGCGAGATGCCATGGGACTCGACTGGCCAGGAGGAGGTGTACCAGTGGATGGCCTACCGCGGTCTCGAGGAGAAGCGCCTCGTCACGCTCGACGTTGTCCGTGCCTACACGCCTCTGGTCGCGCACTGGGGCTGGAGCGGCTCTGCCAGGCGGTACTTTGACGACGTCTACTACGGGCTCCTCCCTGGAGTCGCTCGCGGCTTCCACCACTACGGCGCGAGCCTCAACTCGATCGTGCTGCTGGACAGCTTCAGGAGGGACCCTGACAGCCCGACGTCGCTCCAGCTGATCCGCGCCGGCTACGCAGCCGCCAACGGAGTCCTCGGGAACATCGACAAGGACGGGTTCGCTGCGATGCACTTCTTCTCGGACCCCGCGTACAACACGTGGGAGCCGTACAACGGTGACTACGGGAGCGCCTTCTTCGGGTACGTGTACAGCGCCGGGGCCTATGTCGTCAACTCCGTTGCCCCTCTGACCGCGACGGGCCGCCTCTGCTTTGGCTGCGAGTTTGTTGCCGCGCCGTCTGCCGGCTCCGAGTGTGTCGTGCCCAAGGACGCGTTCCACCAGCGCGTGTTCGTCTCTCATCTGCGCATGTGGGTCACTCTGGAGGCCGGGGAGATCGAGATGCTCTGCTATCCTGTCTCCGCGTCGCTGCCAGCTGTCGCGCAGCTGACCCTCGCGCCGAGGCAGCAGGGCGTGCTGACTTCTGCACTGATCCGCATGGGAGATGGGGCCACGATCGACTCCGAGGCTTTCACAGTCGGCGCCCCTGCAACGAGGCTCCTGGGCGGCTGGAGCGTCGAGCTTGGCGCCAACTCCACTGTTGTCGCTATCACCAAGAGCAATTGAACTGAATTCGCTCCCCCCAATCCCTAGAAACAGCTTGAATCCATGTTGATCACTCGTGGCTCGCTGTGCGCGCACGTTGGTTACTCGAGACACTGGCTTCGGAGCCACTGCCAGTATTTGAAGCTCAAAAACGTGGCCGTCCAGCAGTCGTGGCCCTTGAACAGAGGTACGCGGCCGAGGGAGCCACGGGGGGGAGGGACAGTGAGAGATCCTCATGTAGACCACCCTCGTGTTGCCCTGGGCCCTGAGGAACTCCACGGCACGGTCAGAGGCCGACACGCTCACCCACGCATTGTTGGTCCCGTGCGTGACCCAGACAGGCTTGCAGGCAAGTCACGCAGCCGGCCTGCAGGCCAGATATATTGCCGCAGCAGACAGTCACCGACACCACTGCTGACTGGGACGCAAGGTACCAGCTCAGACCCCTCCAGCGCCATGCGGGGCGGCGTCGATTCGTCCAGGCCCGGCCCGCGGGTCGTTGCCGTAGTGGCCCTCCCCATGCAGGAAGAGGACCAGCGGCCGCAGCAGTGCACGGCCTCGCCCGGCTTGAGCAGCGCCCACTTGAGCCCGTAGGGCAGCGCGGTGGTCGGCGACGTGCACAGGGGCAGCAGCTCCGCGTGTGTGCTTTGCATTCTCTCGTTTTTATTTGACCAGTACAAACAATTGACTCTTCGTGGTTCGCTTACTTCCTCTGCAGTTCAGCGGAAAGGGAGCGCCTGTGTCTCTTGTCTGTCCTGCGAAGGACCCTGTGCGGCCTGTGCGAGCTCCCGTCCGCTGCCTGCGGTGGGCATACCACCGTGATGGCCGGGGGGCCCGCAGCCCCGTCGGCCGCCTGCGCCTGCGCCTGAGCCGGGGCCGCAGACGCCTCCTGGCCGGCCAGCGTCCACTCGCCGGGGTCAGCTGGGGACGCTGCGAGCGCGGCGGACACTGGCACCGTGCGCCTGGCGACAGGCACGTCGAGCGTGAGGTCGTCCGCTGTGTACCTCGGGCTCACTGTGACGTCCGAGACGGAGCGCTCCGTGTCGGACAGGTCCCCTATGTCCAGCACCTGAAAGCGCGCGTTGAGACCACCGCATGCGTCCTGTCGTACCCCTGGCGGTAGCTGCAGGTGCATCGGTGACGGCGGCGCCGAGGAGTTTGCCGAGTCCGCGGAGGACAGAGACAGCGGCCTGCCGAGTCTCTTATCCTGTGCGAGCGCCCCCCCGAGTGAGCGGACGGCCGGGTGCGGCTGCGGTGCCCTGTACCTCCATCCTCACGTTGAACTCGTCTCTGTCGTGCGCGCCCAGTATCCTCGGCCTCAGCCTGTTGATCGTGGCCCTCAGCCCCGAGTCCGACGTCTTTCTCTGCGGCTGCGGCACAGAAGCGCTGTCAGAAACGCGTCTCTGCGACTGCTGCTCCCCGAGGAGGGGGCTCACCCGCAGCTCCTTGGCAGAAGACACGGCCACGGGCGGCGGGATGTCCGAGCAGACCGAGGCCGGCGAGGGCATCGTGGCCCTCTGCCGCGGCGTGGACCAGCTCGAGCTCCTGGCGCGGGGCTGCTGCGCCCCCGGGTCGCCGTTGTCGGCTACGAGCACCTCGAGCTTGGCGCTGAACCTGCCGGGCAGCTCGCGCTCCGACGTCGCCGACAGCTCGTTCCTGCCGACGACGAAGCAGAGCGACGTGCAGTGGTCCATCTTGCCCGGGTAGCGCTCGTAGTCTGCGGGGATCCTGCTGTTGGTGTGCAGCTCCATCCACTCGCGCCCCGCGCGCGTCGTCTGCCTGCAGTACGCGTGCACGGCCTGGCATACCGCGCGCGGGGTGGCGGCGCCCTGCAGGACGCGCTTGAGCATCATCTGCGCGTGCTCGCGCTTGATGCGCTCGCGCGAGAGGCTGTCGACCTCGGGCCACGTCGGGGCCGCGCTCGTGTAGCCGACGCTGACGGCTGCCTCGCGCGGCGTCTTGCCGAGCATCTGCGGGTCGAAGTTGTCGTGCACGCCGTCTGTGACGAGCAGCACCATGTCGCCCTCGTCGCAGTGCCCGTGGAACAGCGCCAGGTTCCGCAGGTCGGGCGCGCCCGCCCCGATGCGCCCGCCGCAGTCGGTCGCGTCCTCGCTGGCCGCGCGGCACCCTGGCGAGAGCTCCTGCACGTCGCGCGTCTTGCAGCTCACGCGGTAGGCCTTGCAGTCGCCGATCGTGCACACCACGTACGCGAACCGCCCCCCGCCGCGCACCTCCGCAAACGCGCCCCCCAGCAGCGTCGTCGTCCCCTTGGTGTACGCGCACGGCGCGTCGACGCTACTGTCCTCGGCGATCTGCGGGGAGCGGGAGGAGCGTTGCTGACTGAGCTCCGAGACACAAACAGAAACAGAAACAGAGAGAGACAAGAGGTTGAGGCAGAGGTAGAGAGAGACACAGAGACAAGAGACAGGGACAGGAGGCAGAGGCAAAGGCAGAGATAGAGAGGAGATGGTGGAGGCAGCGCACGCGGTAGTGGGCCATCGCGAGGCCGTTGAGGAGCAGCTTCGCCAGGTCGCGCGTGTCGCGGGCTGCGCGCACGTTGCAGCCGACGTACTCGAGGAACCGCTCGACCGACATGCGCGCGGCGTCGCGGGCCGGCGCCCCCCAGTTGCCTGCGTTGCCCCCCGGTTTGCCGTTGGCGTTGGCGTTGACGGTGTGCGCGACGCCTGTTGGGAACTGGACCTCAAGAAACATGCAGGACCACGAAAATGCAGTAATGTAGGGAGTGCACCTCACTGGCACTGCAACCAAACAAAACCCCTCTCCGAAAAATAAAAGGAGTGCGTGAGCGTGGCTCCCTCCCTCGGACGCACACCCGTCGGCAATGCAGGCCACGGTCCTGTTCTTGAACATGCTCAGGCCGCAGCAGTCGCAGATGGGGTCTCCCAGGCGTTTTCCCTGAGCGCGCGGGAGAAAAACAGCGAAAAGGGGCAGTGTGAGTTGGGGGCTGCGCGACGTGCTCCACTGCAGCCCGCGTGGGCCGGCAGACGCCGAGAGGAGGAGAGGGCGAGAGAGAGAGGGGGGTTGGGGGGAAGCAGTGCGACGTGCGTTCTGGACGGGATACGTGCTGGCGGCGTAGGACGCGACAACGTCGCCAAAGTAGAGGCAGCGCTCCTCGTCGAGCGCCCCGTCCCACGGCGCGACGTAGCTGAACGTGCACGGGCCCTCGGGCTCCGCGAGCTGCACGCTGCCGCGCTCCCTGTGTCACTTCCACGTGCGGACCACCACTCCACTCCCACTCCCACTCCCACAACACCCCCACCACCCCTCTCCCGCCACCGCCAAAAAGAGGAGCGCACAGAAAGTGATGTTCACCCCCTGTTGCGCGCGCTGCACCACCGGGCAAGGAGGGCGGGGCGAGACCTTGCGTGCCTGGGTATGCTCTTGTCCGAGACGTCCGCGCGCGACGTGAAGAGGTTGGTGGCGGGGTTCTTTTTGGCTGCGCGCGGCTGTGTGAGGCGAGGGGAGGGGCGCGATTGTCGGCGCGGTGCGACATCCGCACATTTTCTGTAGTCCCTGTGTTGGCGAGCGGGCGGGCGGGGGGACCGGTGCGCCGGGTCCAGCGGGTCCGCGTCGGGTTTGCGCGGATATATGAGCTCGAGGGCTTGGGATGGCGGGGACGCGGGCGAGGAAGGGGGTGGCGGTGCCTTTTCTTCTTGGGGTCGTCCGCCACAGACATGGTGCCGCGGGGGGGGGAGGTGTAGGGCGAAGGCGCTGGTGCCGAGAGCGTCCGGATGGGACCGTGCGATCACGCCGGTACAGCAATTAGGGGGAAGAAGCGGAGTGTGCCTTCTTGTTTCGGTGGTCACGTGATACGGGCCGGGTATCTCCAAGAATTCGAGATTCCCAGCGAGTGTGTCCGCTTTCCGGCGGGGGAAAACAACGCAGATCTGTCGCTGGGATGAATATCTTGGGAGCCCTAAATGGCCATACGGGCATTGGGCTGTTGCAATGTATCTCCGGACCGATAAAAACCCGCGGCTCCGAGACCCCTGGGTTTGAGTGGCAGTGGCAATTCCTATTGTGAAGGGGGGGATTTGCAGTGTGTGTCTGCGGGGGTGTATTTCACCCCTAACTCAGCAAGCAAGAAGCAGTGGTGTTTTGTCAGGACAGGGGCCGGTGCCCGCTCTCCTGCGACCCTCCTACTTGGTCTTGCCGGCCTTGCGGGCACCGCTGCGCTCCTTCTTGCGCTTGAGGATCTCCTGGTAGAGCTTCCCACGGTACTCCTCGATCGAGTACTTGTGGTTGTCGTCGATGGGTATCACGGCCTTGTGCGGGCACGCCGGCTCGTCCGCCGGGTTGTGAAACGTCGCAACGTACGGGTGCTCGAGCGCCTGCTCGGCCGTGGGCCGCTTGTTGGGGTCAAACTGCAGCAGCTTCTCGAGCAGGTCGATCGCCTCGGCAGAGGCCGCAGGGTACATGTCTCGCAGGTTCTTCTTGTGCACGGGCGGCAGGGTCTCCAGCATCGTCGCTGCGCGTGGAGTGCAGGGCAAGGCGTCAGAGCCCCCAGCCGGCAGATTGGAATCGGGAAAATGGGAATTCTCGAAACGTGCCGGCGAACGGGCTCTGAATCGCTTCGAGCTCCTCGGGGGTCGGCATTCCCGTCACCTCGAGGATGCGGTCGAGCTGGTTCATGGTCGAGTTCCCCGGGAACATGGGCTTGCCGCCGAGCAGCTCGCCCAGTATGCACCTGCGGGTTTGTCGGCGCGGTCCCGCGGGGCGTCCAAATTTAGTTTGCTGGCACATTGGTTGGGATACAGCGCGCAAAAGAGCACAAATCGACGGCAAAAAGAGGCGCGGAGGAGGGGCGGGGGTGGCCGGACCCGAGAGACCACATGTCGACGCCGGTGGTGTAGCGCTGGGAGCCGAGGAGGATCTCGGGGGCTCTGTACCACCTCGTGGCGACGTAGTCGGTGTAGATGCTGTCCTTGTCCATCGAGCGCGCCAGCCCAAAGTCCGCGACCTTGACGAGGCACTCGCTGTTGAGCAGCAGGTTGCTGGGCTTGATGTCGCTGCGCGTGGGGGGCGACGGGACCGCAGGGGGCGCCCGTAATTTAGATTGCGTCGGTGTGTGGAGAAACAGCATTGCGGGAGGTGTTCTTTTTACCGATGGATGACCGCGGCGGAATGCATCCACTTGAGCGCCTTGAGGAGCTGGTAGACGGTGAACTGCTTGTGGATGTCCTCGAGGATGCCCGCGCGGATGACCGCGTGCAGGTCCGTGTCGAGGTACTCGAACACAAGGTAGATGTCCTTGTTGTTCTCGGCCTTGTGCACGTTGAGCAGCTTGATGATGTTCTCGTGGTCGCCGAGCTCCTGCAGGAACATGATCTCGCGGAACGTCCGCTGCGCGTCGGTCGCGTTCTGAAACGCGTCGAAGATCTTCTTGACGGCGACCGTCTCGGTCGTCTGGACGTCCACGGCCTTCCAGACTATCCCGTACGCTCCCTTGCCCAGCCTCTGCTGGATCTCGTATTTCTTCGACACGTTCTTGTCCACCTCCTCGTTGGCGCTGCTCGACTGCGAGCTCATTGTTGCGTGCACTGCCTGCCCTGGCTTCCTCGCCCAGCGAGTTTTGACGACGGTTTGAGTCCCGTGCGACGCTTTTAGTTGACAAAAATAACGCACGCGGATCCGCCGCCCACGAATCGACCCGAGTGCGAATATCTAGATATGACTGATATGTAATCATAAATCAGGCCGGTCAGTATCAGCTTTTGGGCCTTCACGCATAGCAAGTGACAGCTGTTCGCATGTCCAAAAGATACCTCAGCGGCCTCAGGACAGAATTCCGCGAGGGTGTGTTCGCGAGGGACGGCAACAAGTGCCGCGTGTGCGGCCTGCCCGCGTCCTCCTCGGTCCAGCTCGACGCGCACCACATCACCGACCGCCACGAGATGTGCGGGTCTCGTCCTCGCCCGTGCCTGGCGTTGCTGACCTGTGTGCGGTCCCCCCAAGGCCAAACGACGGGTACTCCCTGAGCAACGGCATCTCGCTGTGCCCCGAGCACCACAAGAAGGCTGAGGTATGGCACCAGACCAAAGGGCAGACGTGGGTGCCGGGCTTCCACCCCGACGAGCTCTACGCGCTGATCGGCTCGTCCTACCAGTGCGCGCTTCGGGATTGTCAGGCAATTCACTGAACAGGGCATTGTTCCCCCCTGTGAGTCAATTTTACGCAACAACACAGGTTTGTTCCTGTGGGCAAGTGACTCTCGTACACTTCCGAATATCTTCATGTCTCTGATTCTTTGCCGGAAGATTCGCGCCGCTAGAATCATTCACAAATGGCGCAGCGGCGTCCGGCACCCGCCACCGTCTTCGTGCCGTCCAGGCCGATGCCCTGCGTGTCTCTGCCCGCGAACGACATCGCCGGGGCCTCGAGGTGCGTGCAGGAGCTCCTCGACTACAACGACCACATGGAGGAGCTCATCCGCGCCAACCTGGCGCAGAACACCGAGCAGGCCGTCGAGACCGCCGGCGTTCTCCTGCGACAGATGGAGAAGTACCTGGCGGTCGTCTCCACTTTCTTCAGCAGCTACAAGACCTCGGACGCGGTGGCCCGCGTCATCAAGGAGCAGCAGCAGTGCGCTGCGTTCGCCCTCGTGCTGGGCCCGGTGATCAACGCCAACCACAAGCAGACCTAGAGAGAGAAGAAACCGTGGGCGGGACACCACACAGGCGCCAAATACAACAATAACAAGGGCGAACAGCATGGACCAAGGGATCCGGTTGTTTCGGGGCGGTCGTCTTGGAGGAGGGGGTGCGTAGGGGACTGGGGGTTCACTCTATCACCGAGGGCGACAAGCGCGCCGAATCATCCAATTGCAGCGCTCTTGGCCTTTGCGAACAGGCGGTGGGGGAGTTTACTGGGCAGCAGGGGCACCGGGGCGCTGGCCACGGAACTCGGGCCGGCCACGACCGAAACCGCCGCGGCGCTGCAGATATTACGGCGCAGTGAGATTCACGCCCGTTCAAACGTGGAGAGCAGCGCGCGGAGGGGTAGGACGCACGAATTCGGGGTTGAACTCGCCGGGGGCGCCGCCGGCCTTCTTGTCGTCGAAACGACGGCGGTAGCCACCCTCGGGGCGGTCACCACGGTAGCCGCCCTCGCGGCCCTCGTAGCCGGGGCGCACGCCGGTGCGGGCGGTCTTCTTGAGGGTCATGGGGACCACATCAGGAGGCAGGTGGAGGTACTCGCGCAGGTACTCGATGCCGGCCTCGTTGAGGTACCAGTAGAACCAGCCCCAGTTGAAGTTCTCAGTGACGAGCTTGCGCGACACCAGCGACTGCATCAGGTGGATGACGTGCACGTTCTTCACCGACGAGAGCAGGCAGTGGCGAGGCGCAAAGATGTCCTTCTGCGCGACAAGGACGCCCTCTGTCGTGGGGAGATTTGTGGATTAGAACACTCCTCTAGCTCCCCCCTCCGCTCCGCGCGCGCCCGGCCAGTCTGCCGCGCCGGGGGCGCCGCAAGTGGGGGGAGGCGCACCCTTGAAGAGGTACTTGAGGATGGTCTCGCGGTCCTTCTTGGTGATTATCATTCTTTCCTGGCTTTGAAACCCCCTTGGAGCACCCGCTAGGCCAAATAAGACGGCACAAAGGCTGAAGAAAAAACAAAAAAGGGCTGGGGCCCCGCACCCCCCGACCCGCTGTTGATGTAATCAATGACGAAAAAGACCGCCCCTTCGGCCCCGAAAAGCCCCCGCGGCACCCATTTTCCAGATCTGCGATATTCCCGGCGGAATCGATCGCCTTTGCGGATCGTTGGTTGGGAGGCAATGCTCAACCTCAAGGCCATCGCCAGCGCCGCCGCGCGCCGGGTGAGCATCGGTGGCCTCTGGGACGACTCGTCCTCCGCCGTCTCCGAGTCCGTCGTGGTACGCGTCCGGGGCGAGACCCGTCCAGAACCGGTGTCGCCAACCCGTGACCCCCCACACCCCACCGGCGCCACGTCACGGCGCACACTGCAGGAGGACGAGACCCCGAGGAGACCCGACGACGAGATCATGGCGGAGATGTCGGGGAGGTACTACGCGATGGCGCCCGACGCGGTGACGGGCGACGTGCTCGCCCACCTGCCCGACGTCATCGACTTTGCGTGGATCGAGAACGCCATCTGGGAGCACGAGCACGCCCTCGAGATCGTCAACGGCGACATTTCCGCCCGCGTCCTGTCGAGTTACAACGAGTTTGGTAGGCAGATCCAACCAGGCCAGCGCCAGATCCGGCGGGCAGGCCGTCGCTCCCCCTAACTCGCGGGGGGGCCCCCAGTTGAGGGGATGAGGCGGATCCACGACGTCGGCATCGACCTGCAGCAGAGCGGGGTCGTGTGCAAGAACGCCAGGCTGGGGCTGCACGCGGCCAAGGAGCAGGCGGCGTCGCCGTCGCTGCGCATAGTGTCCAAGTACCGCAGGCAGCAGCTCTGCAGCGCGCTCATCTCGATCCTCACGGACATCCAGCGCGTGTCCAACAGCACCAAGGAGCTCGACCAGCTGCTGAGGTCTGCACCCGCACCCGCCGTGCCATCCGGCTGACCGGCATCTTCTCCTCCCCCCAGCCAGCAGGACTACGCCAAGGCAATCGTGGCACGCAGGGAGATCGAGAAGGTCGAGGGCAAGCTGGTCAAGCTGGGGCGGCTGCGCTGCGTCGACGCGCTGCACAAGTCGACCGCGTCGGCGTGGTCCATGCTCGCCTCGCGCCTCGACGAGTCTCTGCGCGAGGCCTGCCTGTCGTTCAACCGTGACAACTACTCCGAGATCATCAAGGCGTCCGTCGCACACTGCCCACCAGCAATCGCCAACTGACGCTCGCCGGGGTCCCCAGGTACCAGCGGATAAACAGGGCGTACGAGATCCTGGGCAAGCTCCAGGAGAACTTCGCGGAGGACCTAGAGCGCAGGTCGAGGCAGTCGGTGCTGGCCTGCGTGGACCACGCGTTCCTGGAGCGCGTCGAGTCGTCCAAGATGCGCTACCAGCAGCTGTGCGAGGGCGTCGACCAGCGCCAGCAGCAGCAGCTCGTGCCCTGCCTGCTGGGGCTCCTGGGCGTGTGCACGGACCTCATGTGGAACTACCACTACGTGAGAAAGTGGCACGAGGACGAGAGCACCGGGGAGTCGGCGGACAAGGAGCTGCGCGACGTCAGGCAGGGCCTCGAGTCCTGGAGGGGCAGGTTCTGGGAGCTCATGCAGCGCAACGTGGTAGCGCTGCTCTCGCGCATCAGGCTCTCGCAGCTGCAGGCGGAGGACGCCATCAGGGCCGTCGAGGCGGGCGAGGCGTTCGCGCGCATCGGCGTCGAGTTCGGGGGCGCGAGGTCCACGGTGCTGCAGCAGGAGCTCAAGAAGATGTCGGTGACGTTCCTCAGCGACGTCAGGAGGTCGACGGCGGAGGACCTGCAGACGATGTTCGAGAACGAGCAGTGGACCAAGCTGCCGGTCGCAGTCAGGGTCCTGGACATCAAGGAGGTCAAGGCCGCCATGTACAACAGCAACAGCGCCAGCTTGCAATACCAGCGATCGTTCTTCGCTACTTTCACAGCGGGAGCTAACCCGTTCTTCGAGGCAGCCAACCAGTACACGACACTCGGGGCCGACAGCATGACGCCGTTCTCGGAGCTCATGGAGCGCAAGACAGCGAAGCCAGCGTCGCGCGACGAAGCGGAGGAGGACGCGGACGAGGAGGAGTCGCCCGACCAGTTTGAGCAGAGCGCCGGCAGCCGCGCCGAGGAGGACGAGGACGAGATCGACGAGGACGAGCAGCTCATCGTGACGAGCAGCGCCATGAACATCGCGAAGAAGATCGGCAAGTACGTGAGCATGCTGCGCGTGATGGACACCGTCTCGACCGACGTGCTCAACGTGATCATCGACCTGCACAACTGCTACCTCTGGACGGTGTGGGCGCTGTTCGTCACGCCTCCCCTCGAGACCAGGAGCACCAAGGGCGTGTTCGACGGCATCAGGGAGCAGATGTCGCGGCCGCAGCTCCCGCCCGGAAGCCTTCTTTCGAGCCAGTTCCAGACCGTTGCCATGTCGTCGCAGGGCCAGCAGCTGGCCGCGGAGAACGGCCTGGTGATAGAGAAGCCCGAGTCGTTCGCCGTCGTCTCGGTGTCGGCGCGGCTGGACATGACCAACGCAATCAACCTCTACGCGCTCGCGCACAGGATCGCGGCCACCGAGTCGCTGCTTTTCCTCAGGGACGTCTTTGACGCGGTGCGGGCGGTCCTGCTCGACACGCTGTCGCAGCCCATACAGAGGGAGCGGCTCTCCAAGTTCCTCGCGCAGTCGGTCGACACCGTGGAGACGGTCCGCGCGGCGATGTACCGCAGCGTCATCGGGTGCGCCATCACTGTGGACCAGGTCCCGGCCGCGATCGAGAAGGTCAAGTGGGACGGGGCCGTCGGCAACGACAGGCCCTACGTGACGTCGCTGACCAAGGAGATCGCGCTGCTCAGCTCGCGGCTCAAGGAGGTGCAGAAGCAGGGCTACCTCCCGACGCGCCTCTGGACGCTCGCGTGGGAGAACGCTGCCCTTCTTGTAATGGACGCGCTTCTCGAGGGCTTTTCACGCATCAAACGGGTTTGCCACTCAAAGACAAATGCCCTGAACAACTCTCACACCTCTTTGCGGGTTTCCAGTGCTCAAACGAGGGCAGGGCAATGATGACCATGGACCTCCAGGTGGTTTCCTCGGCGCTGGAAAAGGCCTCGGGGCTGAAGCCGCTCCCGGGCGCCTCGGTGGTGGACATCTACATCAAGGCCTTCTACTTCACAGACGCCGAGTTCATGGACTTCGCGAAAGCGCACACTGTTGGACTAATTACGCAATTCTCCCACTATAAAATTCTGAACATTCCGCTTCCCCCTTCGGGACAGGAATTCACGTCCAGGATGCTCGTCAACATGATCTGCTGCAACACGTCGTCTGTGATGAAGCGAAAGCAGCGCGACGACCTGCAGAAGGCGGTGGAGGACGCTACCAGGTCGCGTGTGCGCCAGCCGCTGTGGAGATCGTGGTACACCATACAGAGATCGCGGACACCGCAGAGGGCGGACGCGTTCTTCGCCCCGGCCTCGTCGCACACGCCGCAACTGTACCCCAAGGCAACGTAGACACATGCACCCCTACAGGACAACCCCTTCGACGAACACGAGCACTTAAATCATCTTCCGGGATTAGTTAAATTGCACTGGAGAAACAGTTCCTCGCGCTCTCTCTCCACGAGATTCATCTATCGCGCTATGCTATCCCTTTACGGTTTAAGAAAGCAGTTATTTTACTCGTTTTCAACTCACCAAACCCCTTCTCGTATTCCTCAGGGACTTCTAGTCCCACTCCGCATTTGCGGGCACTGCACACGGATATCCGCACGCGAGCGCACACACGCACCACCGCGCTACCGGTAGGACAGCCCAGGGCCTCGGCGGAGACAGTACGAGCGTAAAAATGGGAGAAAAGGCACAGTGCGACACTGTCACAGGCCTCAACGACGTCGGGCCCGGCACTTTCCAGCGCGTCGTCAACCGCGCTATGATCCCCATGGACCTCGACCAGCCGGGCTTCCGCGCCTTCGAGGGGCGAGGGCCCCCGACTATCTCCGTCGCCGACTACATATCCCGGTATGCACCTCGAGAAAAAAAACAACACTTTGGCATTTAGTGCACGCCGCTTGTCACTGAAAAATGCGGCGACACCCCAGAGGTGCAGACCCTGGCTCTGTCGGCCCGCACTCCTTTTACTGAACCTCTGGTTTTCTTACTTCCGAAATGTCAGAAGCAGCACCAGCATTCGGGCTTCTAAACTGCACTGCGAACACCTGTGCAGGATCGCGTACTATGTCCCGCAGTGCTGCCCGTCGATGTGGGTGACCGCGCTGCTGTACATCGACCGGCTGCTCAAGAAGAACAAGGGGCTCGTGCTGGCGCGGAACAACGTGCACAGGGTGATCATCACGAGCGTCATGCTGGCCCTCAAGTTCAACGAGGACAAGACATACGCCAACAAGTTCTTCTCGCGGGTCGCCGGCATCGATCTCGAGGAGCTCAACAACCTCGAGCTCACGTTCCTGCGGTCTCTCGACTGGGACCTCGACGTGACCGCGTCGACGTTCTCCCAGGCCGTCGTCAGCCTGCGCAACCGTGCGGCTTGACTCCCGGCCCGCCCTCTTGTTGACACTTGCACCGGATGCAGTGCCCGAGGGGAGCGACGCACTGCCCAAGGGCGCGACGCTGAGCTGGGATGCCTGCCAGGCCATTCTCAAGGCCAACCTCCTTGTCAAGCAGTGCGCGATCAAGACTCTCGAGGGGCGGTTGGCCTGACGCCCCACTGCTTAAAATACCGTCTTACCTACGACTACCCCGACATTACACGCCTTTCTCGAAACAAAATGACTACTATTATTGACCGCCTTATCCCTTGCCTGATGGGCACCGCTTCCCTCGCGCTCGGACCCGCACAAGAGTCCCCTGCCGCGGTCTTAGATAATTTCAAGAGGAAGAGAAAATCGAGATAAACGGCCAGAGTCGCCGGTGAAACCGAACGTGAACCTGACCCTAAGACATACCCGCCGCTGTGTGCGCTCCCACATAATATCCTCAAATCTTCTCATATCACGGATTTTGGGGATCCACCGAAAAGCGATTCAGGTCCACGGGACCCTCGAATTCCTCAGCGGAGAGGCGGTGTGTGCGGGCTTCCCTCCTCGGGTCGTCATTGTCATTGTCACCATTTTTCAACAGCAAGGGATTGGGTGTACACCCCCTCCTCCTGCACTGACAGGGCTCTCTCCCGCATCGCCCGCTGACAATGGTCGCAGACGGCGCTGACAACTGCAACTGCGCGCACATGCAGCCCGCGACCGCACCCCCGAGTGGCATCCCGCAGACCCAGCCGGCAGCGTCTGCACCCCCTGCCGCCGCCCCCAGCTGCTGCGAGGCGCTGCCCGCCGGCGCGCCGGCCCCGTGCCCGTGCGACGCTCGCGGGTACTCGAAGGTGCCCACCGAGGAGCCCGCAGCGCCCCAGCACCAGCAGCAGCCTCTGCAGCAGCCGCCGCTGTACGCGGACATTGAGAGCCAGGCGCCAGCGCGCAGGGCGAGGCCCGAGTACGCGGGGGTCGAGACGTGGAGGAGCTTCGTCGGGGGGACGGGCAGCTACGGCATGCCCGAGAGCAACGTCGAGGCCAAGAGGCGCTTCGTGAGCAACGTGGCCCGCTTTGGCGTCAACTACGCCGTCTCGGTCGCCTCGCTGACGGTCCTGGCAATGTGACTGTCCCACCCCGCAACTTCCCCAGTCGGCAAGTCTGCCTGCCGCTGCTGCTGTTCTCATCCCTGCGCCTCTCTCTCTCTTCCCCCCCTCTACTTCCTTCCACCCCCACAGGTGCTTCTTCAAGCACTCGCTGGTGCTGCTGCTGGTGTTCTGGGTCGTGGCCATACTGATGCACGGGCGCTCCATGTCGCTCTGCGGGCGCCCGGCCCCCGAGGGCGCGCTGGTCGCCGTGCTGGGCGCCGTCAGCGCCATCGTGCTGGCCGCCACGGTGCGCGGGCACTGGCTCGACGCCCTCGGCGTCCTCGTCGTCATCGCCGCGGCCCACGCAGTCCTCTGGACCGACGGCACCCCTGCGCCCGCCCCTGGAGGCGAGCCCGCGACAGCCGCCACCCCCGAGCCGCCCCGCCCCCACTCGGGCGCCTCGTGCCACTGAGTAGCAAAACGCAGGTGCTGTCTTGTTTCATGCAGGCGGGTGTATGTGGGGAAGAGGAGAAGAGAGGGGAAGAGAGGGAGTCGAATGCAGACGCGGGAGCACGCGCACAAGGGGGCAAGCAAACGCCGAGGCCCAGCGGGACACTCGCTCACTTCTTGTGCGACAGCTGCTTCCTGCTGCGCCTGTAGTTGCCGCCGCCGCCCCTCTTCCCGGGGGCCGCGCTGTGCCCCTCGGACCTGCCGCCCCGTCCTCCGCGTCCTCCGCGTCCTCCGCGGCCTCCCCTTCCTCCCCTGCTGCTGCCGCTGTCGCTGCCGCCGCGTCCTCCCCTCCCTCCTCTTCCGCCGCGCCCTCCGCGCCCCCCGCGGTCTCCGCGGCCGCCGCGCTCGGCCCGCGCGCTGTCCTCGCCCGCGTCGGCGCGGCGGAAGGCCTCCTGGATGCGCTTGAGGTGGGCGGCCGAGTCCTTGTCGGCGGCGTTCATGAGCCACGCGGCGGGCTTCCTCGTGCACTTGGCCGGCGCTGCGGCCCCGCGCCCGCGCTTGGGCGGCGGCGCGCCGCCCCGGGCGGGCGCGAGGGGGCGCTTGCGGCCGCGCGTGCTGGCCTGCTCCGGCTCCTGCACGTCGGAGGTCTGAGAGCCGTCGTCGTTATCCGAGTGCTCCATTGCTGCAGAGCGCGCGTGATGTAATCTGCAAGGGCCAGATTTTCCCGCCCAAATATCTTGGTTTGCGTGGCACGGAGTTGCGTGTGAGCAAAAAACTGCAAGGCACACAGCAGAACTACAGGAACAGCGACAGCGAGAGCACTGCGCTGTTATAGGAGCGGCTCCCGACACTCGCAGACTACCCCTCACTTCTTCCCGAGTGGAGGCAGAGTGACCGACTGCTCCTGCTGTGCTCTGCGGCTCCTGGTGCTCGCGCTCGGGCTCCCGGCAGCGGGACGAGCTGCCGTCTGGCACAGCTGCAGGGAGCTCTGCCTGCCCGCCGCTGCCCCTGCCCCCGGCGACGCTCGTTTCTCGGTCTCGCTGGACTCGTCACCCGACGACTGCTGTTGCTGCTGCATTGCGCCCACACGGGCCCTGAGCGCAGTGCAGACCGCCAGGGCCTTGTCGACCTTGCCCTCGAGCCTCTGCTCCAGCTGCTCGATGCGCTCCTGCAGCTCCTGGACCCGCCTGTCGCATTCGCCCTCGCCGTCCTCGCACGGCTTCGGCGTCGGCGCTGCTCTGCCCCGCACGGGGGCTGCACACGCAGTCTTCTCCGAGGCGACGGCCTGCTGCTGCTGCGCCTGCGCCTGCGCGGCCTCCGCAGCGGAGACGACCACAGGGACCACCTCGGACAGCAGAGGGAAGCGCCCGGGGCCCCTCGCCGCGCCGTCGCCGCAGCCCGCGGGCTCGGGGGAGAACCACACGGTCAGCACAGGCAGCGCGTCGCACACGCTGGGGACCTGGACGGGGCGGTACATCACGACGAGGAACACTGTGGACCGCACGGCCCGCAGGACCTCATCGGCCACGTAGACCTCGAGGCTGACGTGCTTCTCCGTCGTGGGCCGCACCCTGCCCAGCGCCGTCATGTGCCGCGTCATGGCGTCGAAGACGCTGTTCTCGCGGACCACCACGCGCTCGGTCGTGTTCATCTGGTCGCCCTTGGGCACCAGCGCGAACACGTCGTTCGGCAGCGTGCCGAGCACGAGCGTGACCTCGTCCGCAGACACGTCCGTCGGGTCGCGCGTCTGCTGCGCTACGGTGGCCAGCAGCGCGCCGGGGCCGGTCACGCGCAGCGCGAGCATCGTCACCGGGTCCCTAGGCAACGCGCGCGAGCACAGAGCGACCGCGGATGCCGGGCAGCCCGCGCCCGCCTCCCTGGGGAACGCGCAGACGTCGACGGTCGTGAAGTACCGAAGGAAGTCCGACTCGAACTCGATGAAAAACGTGCCGTCGTCGTCGTCCTGCTGGCTCGCGGCCTCGGCGAGCCCCGCCTGCGCCCGCAGCTGCGCGGTCCAGCTCTTCGTATCGCGGTCGGACCACGCCCCGTGCCACTCCTCGTCCCCGTAGGGGTTGAGCAGCTTCACGAGGTGGTGCCTGCGGCCCACGCACACGGCCCGCAGCAGAGTGTACGCGTGGCCGCTGATGAGGCCCTTCGCTCGGGCCTCGGCGTCGAGAGCGGGGTCGATGGTGCAGGTAAGGAGGTTGACGGTCGTGGGGTCGCTCAGGAGCCCCGCCACGCGCGGCCAGAGAGTGCCGCGCTGGCGTTCACGGCGCAGCTCCCAGCTAGTGAGGTACAGCACGTTGCTGACTCCCCCCGTGAGGGCCTCCTTGGCGTAGCGCTCGCACCCCGCGTCGATCGCCTCGTACGTGCCGCGCAGCTTGGCGTACGCCTTCTCGATGAGCGCGACGTACCACGCGGTCCTTGTCCGCGTGTGCGCGTAGACGGGCTGCAGTCTGGCCTCTTTGTCGCCGTGCCTTTTGTGTACCGCGCACGGCACGTGGTCGTCCATGACAACGAAGACAGCGCGGCCGCGGTCGTTGTAGAGACGCAGGGCGTAGAGACCCAGCTGCGCGCACCCAAGCTCGTCGAGGAGAGTGCTGTAGAACACGTGGTCGCGCAGGAACGCAGGCGCTGTTTCGGCCAGCGCGGCAATGGCGGCCAGCAGGTAGCACGTCCCGATGCCGCCCTGCTCGATATCGGAGAACGCAATCTCGGCATCGAACAGCTGCGGCACGCCCTCGCAGAGCTCCTGTACCCTTGCCCACCGCTCGGGCACGACGATGCCCTGGGCCGGCGCTCGCGGATCCTTCCACAGCGACGAGGCATTGGGAGGAAAGTCGTTGTCGACAAAGAGACCCTTTCCGGCGCGCAGACCCTGGGCGATGCCCGAGACTCTCCAGCGACACACCGCGTCGCACGCGTCCGACGAGGCGAACCCCAAGCGGAGCAGATCACGAGATGGCAGACCCATGGAGAGGAACCGCTGGACAATCTCGGGGACCGCGTTGTCCAGTGCCAACTCCACGGCGGTCTTTCCCTGGTTGTTGACAATCTGCATGCATTGAGCGGCATGTTGCGCCGAGCGCCCCAGGACGTCGAGCAGGGCCAGAGCGCACGCGGTGTGGCCCCAGCGGCACGCATGATGTAGAGGCGTGTCCCCGAAGGCGTCAGCCTGCGTGCAGTACTCGGGGTCGCAACGGACGCCGAGCACGCAGCGCAGCACACGCTCGTTTCCGCCTCTCGCAGCCACATGCAGCGCGGTGAGCCCGGTGTCCTCTCCATCAATACACAGTCTGCCTTCCTTAGCGACCCCCGGAGTACTGGCGTCGAACTGCGTCTCGGACTTGCCCAACAGAAGCTCCACAGTCGGCCAGATTGCCTCAGCGCGCGAAGGTAGAGTGTCAGCGAGGGGCGAGTGCAACACAATGGCCAGGGCCGCCTGAACTGATGCTACCGAGGCAGCAGGGATGCCAGTGGGTGACGCGGCAGTGGGGTCAGCACCGTGGCGCAGTAGGGCGTATGCTGCGCGTGCAGTTTCGCAGAGATGCAGCGGAGCGAAGCCGCTCGTGTTGGCCGCGTTGATGCGCACAGGTGCGCACAGCACCGCATCCAGCACCTCTGCTGGGACATCACGGGCGACGGCGTGGTGCAGAGCGGTGGTTCCGTCGGCGAATGCCCGGGAGGCGTCTGCGCCCGCGGCGCACATAGCGACGGCCGCGCGCCACAGACGGCGGCGCAGGCAATGCGACAGAGTGCTCCGCGAGGGGAACGGCGCGACAGGATACTCGTCTGGCCGTGCCCCGCGCGCGAGCAGCTCGAGGACGACCTCCTCTGGCGTGTTTTCCCTAAGCTCGAGAGCGGCGAACATTGCAGTTGTCCCACGCGGTCCGCTGGTGTCCGAGGCATGGGCTCCTTGGCGAAGCAGTGCCAAGGCCACGTCGTAGCTGCCCTGCTCGAGAGCGTGCACGAGGCAGGTCTCCGACGTCGCCCCGAACCTGGTGTTGGGGTCCGCACCCGCGTGCAACAGCTGCTGGACTACATCAACCGAACCCAGTAGCACAGCTCGGCCCAGGGTTGTCATCGCCTCGGCATCGGGGCTGCCATTGGGGTTTGCTCCACCGTCGCAGAGCGCAGCGATGGCCTTGACACACCCGCTCTGCACAGCCAGGCTCAGGGCATCCCTGCTAGAGGTGTCAACGAGCGCCACGTTCGCGTGAGCCTCGAGCAGCGCCCGGACAGCCTCGGGTTGTCCAGCGGCGGCAGCGTAGTGTAGCGGTGTTCTGTCCTCTGCATCTCTGGCGCCGACAGACGTGCTGTCGACTAGCAGCGCCAGACAGCCCACGGCGCCCGAGGAGCTCGCCACGTGTATGGGGAGGCTCCCCCTGCCTTTTGTTGTCGACCCTCGAGAGGCGCCGGAGCGCAGGAGCAGCGCCGCGATGTCGGCTTTGTCTCCTCTGCAGGCGAAGTGCAGAGGGGTCCATCCGCGCTCGTCGGGGCTATCTGGCGAGACATCGCGTGCGGATAGTATGGAACTCACCAGGTCCGCAAGCCCCAGCTGGCACGCAAGGCGCAGCGAGGAGCCCTTGTCGGCGCCCGCCTTCCTCTGCACAGCCTCGGAGACCTCGCGTAGTGCCGCGGGGCCCAACAGAGCGACAGACGACACCCGGCTCTGCTCCGGGTTGCAGAGCTCCTCGGTGGTCCTCTCGAGGAGCGCCCGGTGAAGCTCCGCGACGTTGGCGAGCTGGAATGGCAGCAACCCCTCGCGCGAGGGGACCAAGCAGCTGGCCCCCGCTGCCAGCAGTAGCATCGCCTGCCTAGCATATCCCCTGCGGGCAGCAATGTGCAACGGGGTCTCCCCCTGCTCGTCGCAGCTGTTCACAGGGACCTTCCGGTCCAGCAGCGCCTGAAGAAGCGCGTCGAACGACGAGCCCACCGCGATGTGGAGGGGGGTGGCGACCCCTGGGGGCGCAGCAACGCTGGCACCGCCCTCGACTAGAGACAGCGCTGCGGCCTCCTTGTTTTTGTTGTCGCCATCAAGGACAGCGGCGAGCGGACGTTTTCCGGCCTTGTTTGGGAGCTCTGGATCTGCGCCCGCCTTGAGCAGAGCCCGGATGCCCTGGCCCTTGCCACAGCACGCAATCATCAGTGCGGTTCTCCCGTCGTCGTCAGGCGAGTCGATATTACGCGTGACTTCCGCGAGAACCTCGATCGCGGTAGCATTGCCAACGAGGGCGACGCAGTGCAGGGGCAGCCTGCCATATTGGCCGGCATCATTGGCCGACCCACCTCGCTTGAGAATGAGCTTGATGACAGCTGCCGCCTTCTGTTCGCTGCCCTCGGCCGAGGCCGCGGCGTGGAGGGGGGTGTTTCCATTCTTGTCCTTGCACGAGACAGAAGCCGCGTAGCCAAGCAGCTGGGAGACAGCCTCCTCATCTGCTAATCCAGCAGCAGCGTGCAGGGGAGTCGATCCATCGAGGGCCTGCACTGAAGGAGAGGCTCCCTTCTCGAGCAGAACACGTACACTCTCCCCGCTCCCAGCCAGGACCGCGTGGTGCAACGGGGTGCGTCCCTGGGAGTCCGCTGCCTCGATGTCTGCTCCCAGCTCCAGGAGAACGGCCAGCATCTTGGGGGCACATACCGAACGGGACAGGGCTGTCCTCTTCTGCGCATCCCGGGCTTCGATGCCTGCCCCATGCCGCAGTGCCGTGCGCAGCATCTCCCCTGAGCAGCCCTCCCCTTGGTGCATCGCTGCGATGTGAAGCAACGTGAGGCTTTCCGGCCCGTAGCTCCCGGACCAATTGAACGATGCATAACCACCGAGGCCTCCGGCAATGGCATCCAAGCACAGCTTGTCTCCTGGTCCCGGAAGGACGCCACACTGAAGGAATGCAGCGCAGACAGCCGCGGACGTCGCACCCGACCACACTGTCCTCTTGTTGATACAGAGGTCTTGGGAGGTCCACGACTGCCCCAGGAAGCTTCGGACGACCCTTGTAGCTCCCTCGATGCCAAACGATGCCCCCGTGCGTGCTTCTGCCAGCGCAGCGAGGCTGCGGGCATCGGGCAGCTTTCTGCGTGTGCTCTGGCCTTGTTGTACCAATGCATCTGCGCAGAGGATCTTCCCCGACTCCCCGCAGAGCCCCAGTAGGTCGTATCGGGACACCTCCTCTTTCCACCACATCTGGCCCTTGCCGACATCAAGTGCCTTGAGGAAAGCCTCGTCTGTCGTGCCGAGTGCGACAATTGCCAAGACAGCACCCCAGACGCCGCAGGTGCCCTCTGAGGGGGTTGCTCCCAGGCTCGGGGCGATGTCGCTCATGGCGGAATCGAGCAGCACGCGAGAGATGTCCGGGCCGATGCCCCTCTCGGCAGAGGCCTTAATAGATGCCGCTGCAAAGAACTGAGCCCCAGAGGGTCCTGCAGTCCGTACGACCTCCCCAATCGCCCAGACGCGCCTGTTACCCAGGAACAGGGAGAACAGTTGATCCATCTTTCGACCCTCCCAGGCATTCTGGCCCGGCTTCACCCCTGAACCTGCCACGAACGCACGCACTGCAGCGGCAGTGAACATATCAGACCGATGCATACACGACTGGCGACAGAATCTGGCCCAGTTGCTGGCGTTCTTGTGCCACGGTACGGCCGAGAGCAGCTGGCCGAGGGCCACCAGGTCCCCACCGATGGCTGCGAGATCACTGGATGCCGTAGCTGCCTCCTTGAGGGCGTCCTCGACTGCGTCAACGTAAGCAGGATCCTGATCAGTATGATATGGCCCTCCGGGGACCATTCGCTCTAGCAGGAGCTTCGCAGAGGCGAGGTGACCATTTCGGATGGCCAGGGACAGGGGAAGTGCGCTCTTCGTCCGCTTGTCGCCATTCTCCAGGTCTTTTCCCAGAGGCCCCGAGAGGACTGGCACTCGACCAGCCAGCAGAGTGCGAACGAACTCAGTGCGGTCCTCGCCCTCGGGTCGCCACAGCGCAACTTGGAGTAGAGTCAGCGACTCGCCGGTGGCAGCGGGACACGTATCGTCTGGCGCCCCACACCGGACGCTTTCCACGCTAATGTGGTTGGCCTCTATGGCGGCGACGGCCTTGTGAATCTCGCCGAAACCAACGAGACGGCCCAAGGCCGCGGTTGGCGGCTCCTTGGCGACCGGACAGCTCATCTCGGGATCCGAGGTGGACTCGCTGGTGAAGAACTTGGCGATCGAGTAGGCGGAACCGTTGGGAACCCCGGAAACCTCCATGAGCAGCGAGCCCGAGTTTGCACCAGGCTCTGTGCGCTCCACGTACGAGTACTGCGTGTACGACTCGTCGGCCTTCGTGTAGAGACCCACCCAATCCATCTCCTCGCGCTGGTGTGTTGGGTACGACCACCGTACGAGGACCATATGACCACCGTCTCGCAGCTCGGCTGTCATTTCCTGCTTGACTGTTCGCTGCGCATTCTTCTGTAGAGCAACGCGTGCCTCAACTAGTTCGCGGGGTTCCTCTTCGACAGTTGCACGCATAACAGGCGTGTTACCCGAAGACCCGCTGAAGTAACGCACCTGAAATTGATGTAAGAATCACTAATCGAGAAATATTCAGTGTAGGGCACCTCTACGTAGCTGTGGTAGGCCACCTCGATGAGGACCTGGCTCACGCCATCCTGAGACAGGGTCGGGGTGCGACTGGCCAGATCGCTCTTGAGCCCGTACTTCTGCGAGTCGTCGCTTGCGCTCGTGTAGAAGCCCAACCAATCGAGGTTCGATCGCGGGCAACTCAAGCACCTGAATCTCACCAACACATTCTTTCCGCCGTCGCGATACTCAGCGCTCAGCACATCCTCTATACGTTTCTGGTACGGGTTTGCACCGTTAGCACACAGCAGAGGGTTGAGCCCATGAGAGAGCATCACACTGAGAGGGATGTCCCTTACTGTGGGCTGGAGGAGGACCATCTCGGACTCGCCCTCGGCGAGAATGGCGGAGCGCGCAATGTCGGCGTACGACTCGGCGCCATTGAAGAAGCGTACCTCGGTGGCGTTGTCAGCTGCGCTGACGACCATCTCCCCCGATAGATCGCCCAGGCGGGTCCCCGCCGATGTGTACGCGCACGACAGGTAGTTTGCGTTGTCGTCGCTCGGGGATGCGTAGAGGCCCACCCAGTCCCAATCGCTGCATGGCTGCGAGGGGCACATCCAGCGAATGAGCACCTTGGTGCCTCTCTCACGAAATTCTGCAACCACACGGTCCATTACCTCTCGCCAGGTTAGTCTTTACCAAAGTGCCAAAATTAGATCTAAAATCTTCCAGGCATGATGCTGTGGTCGGACTGTCACAAATGATATTCGGTTGCTTTACTATCTCGCCTGCTGACATGCTACAAGATATGCGCATGTAAGCCGAGTTTGTGGATAATTAGCCCCTCACGAAAGCAAAGTGAGGTCACGCACGGACCATCGGACGTCTCTCACTCCAATCGACGGCAAAGACGCACTCAATCTGTTCTTTAAGCCAGGAATGCTCAGACTGATCGCATCCCTACACATAGGGTGGAATGGAGCAATGAAAGGAAAGAACTGTGCATCAGGCATAGATGCAAGCATGACATGGATCGCGGAAATTTCGTAGTTATTTACTTGCTTTTTAGCGCCAGAGCCAGATGAGGAGCACGTGCATGACGGCGAGTAGGCCCAGCGCTCTCCAGGCCGCCGTCAGCACGGGAGCCAGCTTGCTGCGCGTGTCCTGGGCCTCGTGTGCGTAGAGTGAGATCTCGCGCAGGACCGAAGCCTCGCCGCCGACGTTGGCGGGATACTGGCGGACGTACCTGTACTGCTCGACCTGCAAAACCGTCACCGTGTCGATGGCGCGGCCCAGCACGCACCACGTCATCATGTGCACCGAGCAGGCGGCGTAGACCATCGTCGCGAATGACTTGTCGAGGCTAGCGAAGCGCCGGAGGGCCACGATGATCGCGAGGCTCGTCGCAGAGATGACGCCGCGCTGGGCGGCCTTGATCCACGAGGCACGGACCACCTCCTGCAGCGCCAACAGCTCCAACTGGTCCGTCAGCAGGTGCTTGGACCGTGACAGCGCCTCGCAGAACCCCAGCCCATATGCGCCTGCCCAGCCACGCAGGAAACAGCAGCGAGTCAGCTGTGGTTCAAACGGCGAAGTACAAAAGGCAACAAATTGAAACCTGATCGATCGTAAGCCATACGCGGACAACATCACAATGATCACCGCAAAAGTGAAGAACAACAGTTAATAAAGTACAACTGTCAGTAGCGGAGGCTATTCAACCGTCATTCGTCAAATCAACTGAGCATCGCAAACAGCAAGAAGTGCAGCACAGCACACGATCAAACAAACAAAAGAACACAACACAGAATCAGCAAAGTAAATTCAGGGCGAAAAACACAGGCAAGCAGAAATCAATTGCACTGCGCCCATCGCACCGACATAGACGAGCATGTAGTCGACGTAGCGCGAGACCAGGCGGTGCAGCAGCTCCAGTGCCTTGCGGAGCCACCTGGTGCGCTCGGTCCTGCCCGCGTAGTCCGCGAGGGTCTTGGCGGCCTTAAGGACGTTGAGGAGGGCGCCACTGATGGCGACGGTGCCGAGGCTGGACCTACTGGCCCGCGCCAGCGCCTCGGCCACGTGCTCGATAGGGCTCGTGTACGAGGGGCGCGTGATCCAGAGCGCGACAGTGCCCGAGGTGACGACGCTGACGAAGCAGCGCAGTGACTCGTAGGCCCAGAGGCAGTGCAGCGTCACGGCGGCGACGACGGCGGGGTAGCTGTAGAACCAGAGGCCCACCCGCAGCGCAAACGGCACGTACGTCGCCTCGAACGCGATGTGGAGCACTGGCACCACCAGCAGAAGCGGCCAGTTGCGCAGCAACGACCTGCAGCCCAGCGAGAACAGCCTAAAAGCGATTTCATTAGTCTTCCCGAACAACCGCAAACGAAATGCGGACTTACTTGCAGGCGAGCACGAGGCTGCTGTAGTAGCTGAGGATGAACAGCGTGAAGGACACCGCGGGGATCCAGAGCAGGCGTGCCCACCAGTAGGTCGCGGCGAACGAGGGCAGCAGGGCGACGCTGAGCAGGAGCACAGACTGGCCCATCACGATCGTCTGGGAGGGGCGGTCAGACGAAAATGAGTCAGTTGAGTGGCGCGCGCACCAGGGGGACCAGGTGGTGGCTGAACAGCACGAGGCCCACGTAGTTGGACACGTAGAATAACGCAACAGAGGCAGGAGCCACGAGCCTGTGCTTGACTACGCCCTCGACCACCGCCTTCGCAGCTCCCAGCGCTGGCTGTCCGCGGCGCCATCAGTTGGAGTACCGCACACGACCAGTGGAAAACAAGAACAAGCTCTACAAATGACCCCGCACCTGTTGTACTAGGCAACTTTCGCACAAGCAAGCACGGAAGCCATGAAATCAATGCAAAAACAGGATAACAATTTTCGCTCATTTTTCTGCACTCGCGGAGGCACACAGAGGGAGGGGTAGGCGCACGGGGACGGCAGATCGAACCCCGCAGCACGCAACTTCTGAAAAAACCACGGAAAGGAGCCCCGGGAGACGTACAGCGGGGACGCGCGGGGCGCCGAGGGACCAGACGTCGTAGGCGCCCCTGAGGACGAGGGCCGAGACGCCGACAGCGACGGCGAGGACGGCGGCGTCACGGACGGGGCGCTGGCTGTGGCCGACCTTGAAGGAGGGGGAGGCAACGAGGGCGTCGACGTGCGTGGGGGTGGCGACGGTCTGGTCGATGTACTGCTCGGTCGTGATCCGCTCCGCGTAGCCCGGGGCCTCGGGCGCAGGCGGCACCTCGGGCTGCGGGTCGCACGAAGTGTCGATGCCGGGCGTTGGCAGCGCGTAGGCCTGGGGCTTCTTGCGCCACGGCGTGAACATCGCTGTTATGATGCGGTTTCTTTATTACCTATGACAGATAAATAAATGAGTAGATATTGAAATCCCAAAAGAGTATCAGAGAGAAAAAGTGGCGTTGTCCATTGCAAGATGCTGAACATGCAATGACTTGATGGCATAATTGCAATCGTGAAGCAGTGGTTCATCACCCATTGCATGCAGAACCAGCATTGTTGTCTTTCCTTCTTCTGTCACTGCTTCTGCAGAGGACACAGCCCATTGCAGCCTCTAGACTGCTCAGAAGTGGCTCATACATTGTCCGGCTCACTCATGTGAACCACTCGGAAACACTGTTGAAAACAAAAATTGATAAAAGCAATGCCTTCTTGTTTATTATCTTACCAATTAAATACAGGTAGCCTGCTTCTTTGGCAGTACTTTTCCGTGAACAGCAAAGTTTTGAGTTTACAACCCTGAAGTATCCCTTCTAGGATAACAAAATGTGTTCGAAGGGATTCGAACCCTCGCCTCCGAAGAGAACACCACCTCAAGGTGCCGCCTTAGACCGCTCGGCCACGAACACGTTTACATTCAAATATTCTCTCGCAAATAAGATAATTAAAATTACAGCTTAACAATAAGGGCATGGTGATGCTCTATGTTCATCCTGTTTAATGTCGAATGCTCAGTGCCACATTCTCATACCGTGTTCTCCGAGATTGTTTGTTCTGCCCGTCGCATGTCTTCACCCCCAGAGATTTGTCTATCTTTCCTAAAACCTCTTCTTTTTATGATCGGAAGGCCTCTACCACGACTCGCGCGCCGTCAAAATGTCTGCCCCCCGCCAGTTGAACATCCCTCGCAGCGTCACCGACTCGTTCTACCGCTATAAGATGCCCGAGCTCATCGCCAAGGTGCACTTCTGTCACTTCACGTCACTTACACACACAGAGCCGCGCCGCCTGCCCCTTCTCTTCTTTTGCTGGGGCGCAAAATAAAACGATAACACCCGGGCGCCGCGCCCTCCCGGTGGCCGCAGGTCGAGGGCCGCGGCAATGGCATCAAGACGGTTCTGGTCAACATCACCGACGTCGCGAAGGCGCTCAAGAGGCCGCCGTCCTGTGCGGATCTCTCAAATGACTTCCCCTCCCATTTTCCCGATTTCTTTTGCGGATCGATTTGACGTCAGTTCTCGGGCCGATTGCCCCGCGCCTCGCGCTGCACTCTGCGGCGCACGCGGCGCGTAATCGCGCGAGACCGCACGCCCGCGGCACTGAAGCGGCCCGATATTTCCGATTTTTCTTCTCCTGTTCCCCCCCGCGGGCTGTGAACTGACGCCCCTCGCTGCAGACCCCACCAAGTTCATGGGCATCCAGCTGGGGGGCCTGACGACGATGGACGAGAAGGCCGACCGCTACATCGTCAACGGCAAGCACGACCTGTCGAAGCTGATGTCGCTGCTCGACGACTTCATCGACAAGTACATCCTCTGTTCGCGCTGCCACAACCCCGAGACGGTCATGACGCTCCCGCGCGGCGGCGAGGTCATCGAGCTCCGCTGCAAGGCCTGCGGCCACATCACCAAGGTCCCCCCCGAGAGCCCTCTCCTCTTCCCCGCCGCCGCCACTGCCGTCGCCTTCTTTTCCCACCCCTTTTTTCTCATTGATCGATCAATTGTTCGATACAATACTCACACGCTCCCCCCCTCTCTTTTCTCAATGATGTCAACAGGTCACCGGGCTTGACAAGATGGGCACCTTCATCATCAAGAACCCGCCCCCGACGGCCGACGACGCGCGCGTGGCGCGCAAGGCCGAGCGCGAGAAGGTCAAGGCCGAGGAGCAGAAGGTCGCCGAGATGGCCGCCGAGCTCAAGAAGACGTCGCGCAAGTCGCGCAAGGCCGCGTCGCCCACGGCCGACGACGAGGACGAGGACTGGGCCGTCGACGTCAGCGCCGAGGCCGTCCTCGCGCGCCGCGCCGACGCCCTGGGCGCCAGCGCCGTCGTCGCCGCGACCCTCGTCGTCGACGGCAGCGCGGCCCCCGCAGCCGCCGCGGCCCCGAGCCCCGACGCCAACGAGGCGGAGCAGCAGCAGCAGCAGCAAGAGCAGCAGGAGGAGCAGCAGCAGCCGCAGGAGGCAGAGGCCAAGGCGGAGGAGGCGAAGAAGGAGGAGGCCAAGCCCGAGCCCCTGAGCCTCGAGCAGTGGACCGAGGAGATCGCGAGGGCGAGCGCTGCGGGCGACGCGGAGGCTGTCCGACAGCTCGCGGGGCGCGCGGCCGAGAGGTCGTGGCTCGCCAGGGGCGCCAAGATCGTCGCCGAGGCGTTTGGCGAGGACGTCCTGCAGGTCGTCCTCAAGCGCGCGCCCCTGCTGGAGCCGCTGTGCACTGAGGCCGCGGGCATGGAGGCGGTGCTCGAGGCGATGGTCGCGCTCGTCGGCAGGGTGCCCGCGACGGCCAAGGTGATGCCGCCGGTGCTCAAGGGGCTCTACGACACCGACGTCCTCGACGAGGAGACGATCGTCGAGTGGAAGAACCGCCGCCTGGCCGACGTCACCAAGGACGAGGCCCTGCGCAACTTCCTCGTCGGCGCCGCGCCGTTCATCGACTGGCTCGAGGAGGAGGAGGACGATGAGGAGGAGGACGAGGAGGACGGCGAGGATGATGCGTAAACACGGCGGAAACACATTGGCTGGGAGAAGGAGGCAGCGGAGACATGGCAAGGGAGTCTTCCCTCAACCTCCTCTCCGTCTCTACTGGCAGACTCTGGCAGAGTACCCAACCACACCCCTCCCCAACCCCCCGACATACAAACAACGAGCGGGCCTTTTATGGAAGCCACTTTTGGCCGATACGGAATGTCGAGACAAATTCCATTATCTTGCGTACGTTTTTCCCTCCATCTTTCGGAATGTGGTCCGCTGCAGGGTGCCCAAGTTTGAATGACCTGCTTTACTGGAATCACCCGGCGCGTGTTGGCACTGCTTGCGGGCTGCCTCTTCGGGAGCTTGCTGCTATTTTTGGGTGATATCCTCCAGTAAAGAAAGTACCTGGCGCGGTGAAACAGCGAAGGTGATATGGAGGATGCCACCGCCATCAGCACCGTCGTCAGTATCATGGGCGACAAGGTGCACGGGGGGTCGCAGATGGGGAGCATCCACCTTGTCGACGAGAACGGCCGTGCCGACTCGCGCCTCGAGCGCCTGCAGGGCTACCTCAACGCTGCCGCCGCGAGCACGTCGGAGGAGCCCGTCCCCCTCGGCACCAGCACCCCGTTCGCCCCCACCGAGCAGCGGCCCTCGCGCATCAAGATGGTCGCCGAGCGTATCATGGGCAAGAGCACCAGCAGCATCGTCGCGCCGTCGACGTCGATCGGGGTGCTCGCGGACGGCCTGCTGGCTGCAGTGAAGCCGCCGCCTCCGGACATCAGGCACCTGCTGACCAAGGCGCTGGCATGCGCATCGGTCCTCCCTATCGTCTCGTTGACGGTGCTGTGCGCCGCGTGCGCCACCATTCTGCTGTGCATCCCGGCGTCGCAGACGACAGGTGCACTCGTCGACAGGAGCAAGGACAGGCTGGCGGCTTCTTGCGCGAGTGGCGCCAGCGCCCTCGAAGAGGAGTTGCGACGCGCCGAGGATGTCGTCCACATGGCACGACAACTCCTGATCGAGTCCCTTGGCCAGTCGAGGGCACCTACCGCACAAGAGCTCGCTTCGTATGGAAGCGACCCCCTTATTGGCGTTGTCCAGAACTTGGGAACAAACGCGCAGGCATGCTTTGGTGCAAATGCCACGCAGCAGCAGATACAAGACTTCATGTGGAGAACAGGGGACTCCGATAAGTCGTGGAGAGCGCTCCTTTCGACCTGCCAGTATTACGAATCGCTGCACTTCAGGTAAGGCGCTGGCCGCACATATCGCCCCTCACGCTTTCACGGAGCAGAGGAACGCAGGAGACAGGGTTCTTTAATCGCAGATTGCCTTGGGTGATCGCAATGGACCTGTGTGGGAATGAATCCGTCAAGGGACCTACTCATTCTGGCTGGAGCTCGCTTCACGATGACCCCCTTTCCCGGCGACGAGTTTTCAATTAGTGGGTAGCATGTTCCTTCAACACGACGACTAAGTGACAGTTCCAGTGAAGCGAATGTCGAGAGGATCGGTTCCATTGCACTGTCAATATCCGCAAGCGTACTGGAGAGGTCGATTTCCTTTGCCAATGCGCCAAGCAATGCAGAGGTCGTTCTCATGACCAGCAATGGTTCGGCGATTGCTTCGGCAGTTGGCTCCAAGTTCTGGCTCAGCTCCGTTGATGCCAGCCAGGGCTTGCTCAGTGACAAATCGCTGCGGACAATCATGGAGCAAGGGCCATCTGCAGGGTCATTAGAGATAGCAGTTCACTCCGTCGATAGTCTAGTCGCTTGGAGGAGACTGAATCGGACCGGGATGCTCATGCTGTGTCTAATGGGACGCAGCGATGCGATTGGGGGCAAAGTTCTGCACACTGTGTGGATAGAGCTCATCGCCGTGGCCATCTTTACTCTGCTGTTCGCGTCGATGTGGACAGCCCTGTTTGTCATCGCTCGCCGCCTGGTGATCAAGATATCTGCGATGGTAGCGGACCCGCTGAGCATCATACAGCGGACCCTTCAGCAGTTCGGAAACGGGAGTTTCCAATCAAACCTCCCGGAAATGCCGTTGCTCGAGGTCCAGACCACTGCCGACACAGTCAGCCACATTGGGGGGATGTTGGACAAAACCATCAAGGAGCTGATCAGCATGCAAGAGTCAATGAAGCTGTTCGTGCCCCAGCCGTTTTTTGATCTGCTGGGCATCACCGAGATCACATCGATGCACCTTAACCTGTGCAGAACCTGGTGAGTGTTCACTGACCGTTCTGGCTTGATCTTACGTTCTCTGCCAGGCCGAAGATGACTGTGATGTTTGTTGACATATGCGACTTCGTTTCGGTAAGCAGATCGTGCCTCCTCGGGTTACTCACCCGCGGTACAGCTCATCGAGCCGCTCGAGTTGTCGAAGCTGTTCGAGTTCCTCAACAAGTACTTGTCATATGTCGTCCCTGTCATCGAGAAGAACCGCGGGTTTGTAGACAAGTACATCGGGGACGCCATCATGGCCCTGTTCCCCATGAACCCGTGCGACGCAGTCAACGCTGCCCAGGGCATCTTCCGCGCTGTCGAGCGGTACAACGCGGACCGACAAGAGCGCGAGCTGCCACAGGTCCGGGTGGGTGTCGGGCTGGCGATGGGACAGGTGATGCTGGGCACGATGGGCGTTTCCAACCGCATGGAAGTCAGCGTCATTGGCGACATCGTGAACGTGGCCAGTCGTCTCGAGGCTCTCACCCGCAACTTCAACGTTCAGTGCCTCGCGTCCGAGGAGGTGGCCAAGTGCTGGATTCACAAGAGCGAGCAGCAGCAGGCCGAGAGGCTCGAGTGCGAGGACAACTCCAAGATCGAGGCCCGCCAGGACCTGTTCGTGCGGTGCGTGGGAGAGATCACGGTCAAGGGCAAGGCCGCTGCAGTGGCGGTGTGGGAGATTGTGCCCGAGCGTGCTGAGCTCTACGAGACAAAGAAGCGCAACGCCCAGGGGATAGTGGAGGCTGTGCAGCACTTCCGACGCGGGGCCTTCGACAGTTGCCTCAAGATGCTGTCGGAGATGGAGGACACCGATCCCGTGGTGCGACTCTACAAGACGCAGTGCGAGAAGCAGAAGGAGAGGAAGCACCCCACTCTTCTCCGCCACTACAGTATTGTGATGGACACAAAGTAGAAGAAGTAAGGGAGATATTTTTACTAGTTCCGCAACGCGATCTGCAGATTCCCCTGTTCAGTGAATCTGACACTTGCCGTCCTCAATGTCGGCGATGGCCGACCAGCTCTCGGCGCAGGTCGAGCTGGCCCGCCTGCGCGCTCTGCTGACATCGCTGGTCAAGAGCCACGCGCGCGCCAAGGAGCGCGAGCTCGAGTGCGAGCGTCTGCTGTCCACCGCTGTCGCGTCGCATCTCGCCCAGCAGCAGCCCCGCTCTCCCCCGCCGCCCAGCACCCCCTCCCACCCCTCCGTCCCCGAGGCCTCGCTAGGCCACGACCCCGTGAGCGTTCACCCCCCGCCATACCCCCATCCCAACGACCCAACGAGACTGGGGACGGAGCGAAGGCGGCAGCCCTGCTGGAGGAGGCGCAGGCAGAGGCCGCCAGGGCGCGAGCTGCGGCCGCAGAGGCCTCCAGGATGCTGGAGGAGGCGCGCCTCGAGGCCGCCAGGGCCCAGGAGGCGGCGGCCGAGCGCGAGGGGCAGCTGGAGACGCTGCGGGACCGCCTCGACGAGCACGAGAGGCTCCTGTGCGCCGCAGAGGCCGCGGCAGAGGAGTGCCGCCAGAAGGAGCGCTGCGTCCGCGAGATGGCCAGGCTGCACGGCCTGCGCACCGCCGAGCTCGAGCAGGCGCACCGCGAGCTCGTGGCCACGCTGTCCCTGCACTCGAGTGGGCCGTCACCGACCGGGCGGCAGTCCGTGTGCTGACAGAGCTGTCGGCAGGCGCCGTGGAGTACTGGGAAGGCGAGAAGCAGCGCGCAGCCCGGGCAGAGGAAGAGCACCGCGCCGTACTGGCCTCGAGCGCCTCGAAGCTCGCGGAAGCAGAGGTCGCGATTGCGCGCATGAAGACTGAGCTGGTGCAGGTCGGAGACACGCAGAGCGCACGTGGGGGTCACTGAGCTCTCTTTCCCCCGGCAGAAAGACGTGGAGCTCGAGCAGGAGCGCAAGGCGTGCACGAGGCTGCGCGAAGATCTGGCAGCGCAGCGCGAGGATACGCAGCGCGCGCTGGCCCTCAGCTCGGCTGTCCTCTCAGACAAGTTGCTCCACTACACACCCGGTGCGCTGCAGTGCCCACGCCACCAAACGTTGCGGGAGGTCGAGGGGGAGGGAGACGTTGTGTAGGCACGTAGGAACGCAAAGGGCACATCGACGCATAAGGTGGTGTGAATTCATGATGTGTGGACAACGAGGGGGGGAGGAGAGGGAGGGGGAAGATGCATGCGGATGGGGGGGATTCTGGTTAATGGGCAGCGGGAGCACGGCGGCCAGCGTCGTCGTCGTCGTCGGGGATTGTGCGGCTGAGGTCGGGCAGGTTGGGCTCTTCAGGCCGCGCCTCGATGTGCTTGCTGATCGTCCATGCGAGCTTCATCGTGTTGCACACGAGTATCGCCAGCACAATGTACACGCCGTAGTTCGACACGCCTGCGAGGGGAAGGGGGCACAAGCGGACGTCAGAGACGGGGGAGCGGTGCAACCGCAGGACTTGCCAGAGGCCCACAGCAGCGCGCCAAAGAGGAACCAGCCGACGCAGAGGCAAATCTCGGTGAGGTTGCCAAACGCGGCCAGCGTCATCGTCTCGAAGACGGTCATGACGAGGTGCGTGAGGCTCAGGAGGCCCAGCACGGCGCCCACGGCCCTCGGGAGCCCGACAGCCACCGCCGGGCTGAAGAGGATGACCGACGACGACGAGGCCACCTCCCAGACGGGGCCCGCCTGGCGGCACGTGTCGAAGAGGCGCTCGAAGCTGCTCTTGCACTCGCCGCTCACCCACACGCTGACGAACAGCACGATGCCCACGAACCCCGCCCGCAGCAGCAGCGGCAGCACCGCGTCCACGACAGACTGGCCGCCCCCCGCACGTTACATTATCCGTGCAACGTCAGTGCGACGTCACCTGCTGGGTACGGGGGAGGGGGGAGAAGAGAGAGAGAGAACGGGCGCGCGCACCTGGAAGGCTGCCTCGGCGGCCGTCACCTGGGCGAGCAGCCCGCGGCGGCGGTCGTAGAGCGTGACGGACGTGATCCAGACGCCGAAGCAGGCGACGATGTAGCCGATGAGCGTGATGAGCGACGCGCGCTCGTAGACGTGCGTGCAGAACGTCTCGGCGGCCGCGCGCGAGAAGGAGCGCGCAGCGGCGTCCCTGTCGCCCGAGGCGACGACCGCGAGCGACACGAGGGCCAGCGCGACAAAGGACGCGCTGAGGCCGAAGGAGAGGCAGAGCGCGCGGCTCTCGGTGGCGAACGAGTCGCGGCGGTAGAGGACGGCGCGCGAGGCGAGCTGCGGGTTCTCGTCGATGGCGCGCAGCAGGTTGCGCAACTGCGTGCGGGTCTCGTAGCGCGCCTCGCGCTCGTACTGCTCGCGCGAGATCTTGGCCTGCTGCACCGCCGGAGCGGGAGCCCCCCTCATGTCGGCGATCATTATTTTATGTGTTCAAACTCTCACACGGCGACCCCAAATGTTTGTTGTCTGTGCTGCTGGATATTTTATTGGCGCGCGCGACCCCAGGAGCTGTGACGTTATTCAAAACACAACCAGTGATCCTGCAGATTCTGAGTATCTTTGACCTTCAGGACACGAGGAACGCAAGCGGGCACACCCGGACGACGGCGAACCCCCGACGAGCAAGCGGGCGCACAGCAGCAGCAGCCCGCCCGAGTGACCGGGACGCGAACGCAGCGGACGGAGCTCCTTGTCTGATTATCAAACCAAATATCTCCCCTCTGTGTGGCTGGTGTGTTCGGGGTCTGTGCTGCTGGCGGGGTCTGAAGACGGCCCTCACTGCGCGGCCTGCGCGGCAGCGGCGGGCGCGGGGGCTGCGGCAGCGGCTGCAGGGGCGGCGGCGGGGGCAGGGGCGGTGACGAGGGCCTGGCGGAGGCGCTCGGAGAGGCCGAGCTGCGAGCGGGTCATGTTGGCGAGGTACGAGGCCATCAGCAGGTCCTGGAGGCCGTCGGTGAAGGCCGAGTCGAGCTGCGCGCGGTCGAGCGCGGGCAGCGACTGGACGACCTCGGTGAGCTCCTGGCCGATGGCGGCGTCGCCCTTGACGGTGCCGGCCTGGGCCGCGCGGGTGTAGGCGATGGCGGCGTCGAGCAGCTCGAGCAGCTTGCGGACGCTGGGCTCGACGCTGTCGCCCTCGGACGGCGACGAGGCCGCCACCAGCGACGACGCGGCGACGCGCTCCATGTCCGACCCCCTCGTGTGGCACTGCACCGGGTGGAAGTACGCCCCCAGCGTCTTGTCCCCGAACCTGAGGCTCGAGCACACATACGCCTGCCGAGGCCCAAAGTGCACACACACGCAAAAAACAAAGACAAACGACCGACCGACAAACGAACGCGCCCTCTGTGAGACCCCGAGACCGGAAGCAGCAGGGAGGGTGGGGGATGTGGGTATTGGGGCAAGGGGGGGACGGACGCGGATGGGGAGGCGGTCGTTGGAGAGGGCGCAGCCGACGGTGAGGAGCACGGGGGGCGCGCGGATCTCCTTCCAGAAGAGCTCGTGGATGCGCGAGGAGCTCTCGGTGATCTCGGTGCCCGTCGAGTACCAGCCGACGATGGCCTCGTTGGGCGCCGTCCGCCTGCGCAGCTCGGCGACGGTGCGCACGGTGGCCACGTCGACGTCGTCGGCGTCGCTCAGCGGCACCGCGAAGGCGTCGGTGACCTCGACCGAGCCCTCGGTGCTGGTGCCCAGCAGGGTGCCCACCACGCGCGTCTGCTTGGCGCGCCGGCGGCTGAAGTGGTCCAGGATCGACGCCACGGCGAGCGGGTGCACGCAGACGACGTGCTGCAGGTGGCCCGTGTCGAGGAACAGCGACGAGGTGTCCATTCTGGCGGTGGCGGTGGGGCGGCTAGTCGGCGCGCGGGCGCAAAAACGCAGGGAGGGGGTTTCAACACACACAGGAGCTCACTGCGCTGCTGATGTCATCGGTGATGTCAAATGACCGCCCCGGGGCGCGGCTCCGGGGCCTCCGATTGGCGCGGTGGGTGCCGCTGAGGCGACCCGGGGCTCGGGCCCGAGGGCGCTGCGGGCGGGCCTCATCTGGTCTTGGATATCTCCGAGATATTCAGTTGAATACCGGTTGACACCGGGGAAGCAGGCGGGGGGCGAGCCGGACGAGCTGCCAAGGGGTGTATCGAAGCCTTTGTCCGGAGAGAGGGCGGCAGAGGCCGCCAACCGAAACGGAAACGGGGGTACGCGAATGGTGGGCACCCATAAATCTGTTTTTCAGGGCGAAGAATGACCCGCCGCACGGCACCATAAGGAATCTTCATACTTACCTGGGCGGTGGTAGAGCTGCGGTCAACAGGGCGGCCTACCCGCTGTGTTGCTTGGCCATTGCACTTCGGCCCGGTATGCGGCGGGGGTAGCTCTAACGGGTTGCCCCCCGCCTTAATTTCTGTCAGCTGGGCAGCGCTCGCGCTGCCCTGCCCCCATCAAATTCAAAAGACAAGCGAAGTTAACCCAAGAGAAGCGATGACGTTCAGTAGCGCATCGATCTTCTAGCACAGGATGGGATGGGACACACGCCCCAATCAAAGTCCAGCACGGGAATCCTTGAAAGCGAACAGATAGCCCAGGGGTCCGGATTGGGTGTCGTGAGCTGAGTAACGAAATCAGACAAATATTGGCAACACCATCAACATGTTCTGTGTTCAACCAGTCGGGACACCGCGACGGAGGAACAGCAGCCAGCCACACTGTCTCTGTCTCTCGTGTCTCACGAGGCGCTACATACACGCGAGCCTTCAGCCTCAGTGCACGTACGTCCTCTTGATGAACTCGATGAACGCGCGAATGTCCTCAAACGTCGTGGTGTAGCCGTACGACGTGCGCACGCTGCCCAGGGGCCTGCCCTCGGCCATGTCGGGGTCGAAGCCGCAGCCGTCCCTGTTCTTGAGGCTGAACCTCTCGACCTCGTACGACGCGATGCCGAGGTAGCCGTAGCACGCGCCCGGGTTGCACGAGCAGCCCGTGCGCAGGTGTATGCGCGCGTCCGTGGCGTCCTTCTGGACGATGTGGTAGCCCACGTAGTCGCCCTTCTCGTCCATGACGTTGAAGTTGACGATGCCGCCCTGCGAGGCCGAGTCGCGCAGGTGGTGCTTGCCGTGTATGTTGAGCACGGGCTTGCCGTTCTTGTGCCTGAGCGCGCTCAGCTGGTCGTAGGCGTAGCTCGTCAGCGACCAGACGTGCTTGGTGATGTTGCCCATGCCGAGCCTGTGCAGCTCGGCAAAGCCGTGGCGCAGCTCGGCGATGCCGAGGAACGAGACGGTGCCGTCCTCGAACCTCGTGCAGGGCTTCGAGTGCAGCAGGCAGAAGTGCGTGTCGCAGCTCGAGGCGACGACCGTGCCGCCGCCAAAGAACGTCTTCTGCATGATCTCGGTGACCTCGTTGCGGACGACGAGCGCCCCGAGCCCCGTGGGGTAGCCGAACATCTTATAGAACGACATGGCGACAAAGTCGATCGGGTGCTCGGTCAGGTTCAGCTTGTGCGTCGGCACGTACGCCGCCGCGTCGACGAGCGTCAGCCAGTTGCCCGTGCCCTGCTCGCCGCGCTGCCGCTCCTTGAAGAGCCGCACCCACTCGAGCGGGTACTTGACGCCCGCGAAGTTGTCCTCCGCGGGGAAGGCGAAGAGGTTGTACGTCTTCTCGGGGAACGGCGTCAGCATGACCGTGCGCTTGGTCGTCGCCGGGCCCTTGCACGGGTTGCCGCCGATGATGCGGTTGCAGACGTCCTCGTTCATCTCCTCCTCGGGGATCGCCTGGAACCGCGCGCCGTGGTCGATGGCGACCTCGCGGATGCCCAGGACGCTGTTGTGGTTCTGCCGCAGGTACACAAAGTTGCTCGCGTTGGTCCACGGGAAGCTCTCGGCCACCAGCCGCAGCGCCCCCGTCGCCCCGCTCGTGAAGATGACCGTGTACTCGCTCGCCGACGTGCCAAAGTGCTGCAGGATCATCCTGCGCGCGTCCTCGATGGCCTGGTCGCTCGCAGAGGCCGAGGGGTTCTTCGAGTGCGAGTTGCCGTACGTCGTCGTCGTCAGGTCGCGGAAGATGTTCGCCAGCTGGCCCTCCTGGTACAGCACCGCCCCCGTGTTGTCCAGGTACACGTCCCCGTTGAGCCTCTTGAAGTTGTCCGCCACGATGCCCTCGATCTGCCCTCCGTACCCGTACTCCCCGTTGGGCGAATACTGCGATAGATAATCATCCCCCCAAACGTCAGTCCGAATCGGTCAATACAATAAATAATATCTCGAAATATCGCCCGTCAGTCAGCGTATTACGAGATCCAGATCGCGGCGGCCACCAGCAGGGAGCGGGCGTGCCTTGCGGAGGAACCTCCTGCGCTCCTTCTGGACGGCCTCCCACTCGCTGTCGGTCTTCCAGTAGCGCCTGTAGCGCTCCCGGTACCTCTGCTCCGCGCTCGCCTCTGGCTGCTGCTGCTGCGCCGGTTCTGCGCCGCGCTCGCCGCGTCTGGCGATGTCGCCCGCCACGGGGAGCTGCCCGAGCGCCAGCGCCAGCGCGCAGACGGCGATTCCGGCGATTATCGCCGCTTTGCCGATCCGGGCGCAGGCACTGCGCGGCGGGCGCGACGGGGAGGGCGCGGGGCGCGATGGCTGGGCGGCCTTGGTGTCCTTGGCCATTGGTGTGGTGGGTGCCGGGTGGTTCTGAGTCTGCCCCACTGCACGGCACGCGCGAGCTTATAAGCGATCTAAAAGATTCCCGACACGTAGCCTCGGACACGTCATGGAATCTAATATCTGGGCTGGTGACAAAATCCAGTGCGTGGCCCCACGTGGATGCTCGCACGTGTCGGGGTGCCGAGGGAAAAAGAAGCCACATCATCCGTGGATCAGTAGAATCGCGGGTGGGGGGCATTCTTGTGGCGCCCACGCCCAGCACTCACGTAGAGGACGGGAAGAGCAGCAACAGTCAAGCGTGGCTGTGATGCATGATAAATTCCGAATTGCAGGGATAGCGAGGGAACCTCCCGCTCACTGGTTGAACGCCTGCTGCAGCAGGCGACGGACCATCTGCTCGTAGAGCGCCCGGCCGGTCTCGAGCGATTCGGGGCCTGTGAGGTAGTCGGGCTTGTCCGGGTTGCCCACGTTGGGCGGCACGCAGAGGAACACCGCCGGCCTGCCCTCGACCTGCACGTCGTACACGTTGCCCGCCTGCCCGGGCCTCGGGTGGCGCGCGGTCACGAGCGCTGCAAAGTCCGCGCCGAGCACGTCGTGCATGCGCGGGTCGGCCTGCTTCCACCGCCAGTTGACCTCGCAGGCCACCGCGTACCCCTCGGCCCACAGCGCGCTCGGGTGCGTGCACAGGACCTCGAACCGGGCGTCCCTCGGCGCGTACTGCAGAGTGTACAGCACATTAAGAGAGAGATATTGAATCGATCAATTGAAATGCAGAGAGAGAGAGCGCGCCTTTCGGTACTCCTCGAGAATGCTCTGGTCCTCGTCGGCGACCGCCAGGCGCAGGTCTGGCGCCGCGTGCCGCTCGAGGAACTCGCCCGCCACTCGCCCCATGACGGCCGCTGCGTCGCGCGGCGCGAACCGCAGCACAGAGGTCCCCAGCGCCTGCACCACCAGCTTCCTGCTCCCCTGCGCAGGCCCCGCCGGCAGCCGCGACGCCGCTGCCGGGGCCGACACCGGCGTCCTGAACACCGGCCTCTGCGCAGCCCTCGGCGCCCTGTCGTCCGCGACGAGGTCCTGCGGTGGTGGCGCAGTCTGAGCTGTCTGCGCATCGCCGCTCGGCTGCTGCTGCTGCTGCTGGGGCTGAGACTGAGACTGAGACTGAGGCGCCTGGGGCTGCTGCTGCTGCTGCTGAGCGCGTGAAGGCGACTGCGGCTGCTGCGGGTGGCGGTACTGCGCGAGGTGGTCCGCGTTCTTGCGGTAGCACGTGGCGCCGTACTTGCAGACAGGCCTCGCGTCCCCGTCGTCGGCGGCCCCTCCCGCGCCCTCGTCGCGCTGCTGCTGCCTGTCGGGCGTCGCCTCGGCGCTCTGGGGCGGCCTCGCAGGCGTCCCGCCCGACGCCGGAGGGACGTTGGCGGGCGGCGGCGAGGGCTGGGACATGGGCTGCTGCGCGGGCGTGGGCTGCGAGTCGGCCGCCTGCGTGGCGTCGGGGTTGAGCGACAGCGCGTAGGCGTACTGGCCGATGAGCAGCTGCACGACGTCGCCGTCCCGCAGCTCCACAGGCGCCGCGCCCTTGGTCACCACCTCGTCCCTGCCGCCCGTCCTCGACACCACGCTCGAGTTCATCCCCAGCTGCGCGAGACGCGTGAGACGCGTGAGAACGCGTGGGAACGCGGCGGGAGATCCGTGCACGGTGGTGAGGAACGCGCGGCCGGAGGGGTCGAGCGTGATGGACACTTGGCGGCGGCTGCACTTGGGGTCGCGTATGCTGGTGGCGTCGCTGCGACCGACGATGTTCTCCCCGGGGGCCAGCGCTATCGGCTGCCCGCCGGTCCCCACCGGCACAAGTCGCGCCATCCGCCACAGATAGTTTTCAGTTGATATGAGCCGATGATACCCCCGATTCAAAACCAGACAAAGTCGGCAAATCTACGCGGTGGCTCGGCAAGCGTTGTTCTTTTGGATTCTATTTGGGAGCGTCGTCGGGTTGGATCGTCATCGAGGCGAGGTCGAACTGGAGGTCGCGCAGCTCGTCGATGAGCCTCTTGATGACGTTGTTCTTCGCGACCACCTCCTGCAGAACCCGGGGCAGGGCGGCATTTGAGTGGCATCGCTCCGCGTGTGCCCCTGTGGCGCGCGTACCTTGGCGAGCCTGTCCCTCTCCTGTCTCAGCGTCTCCTCCTCCTCTGGAGCGTACACCCTCTGCTCCGAGCGTTGCGTCGCAGCGTCAGCCATGCGGACGGAGGGGTGTGTAGCGTGTGCTCGTGTGACTGCGGATGGACGCACGGGAGTGAAGGTGTCTCGGAGGGAGCGCGAGAGGCGGACGTAGCGGTCGCACAGCTCGCGCAGGACCTCGGAGGAGCGCTGGTGCGCAGGCTGGGCGGTCCGCAGCACGCGGGTGATGTCCCGCATGGTGGCCAGCAGCATGTCGGCCTGCTTGGCAGGCATCTCCAGCGGCGCCGCGTCCTCCATCTCAGAGACGTCAAGACAAGCGCGGCGGCGCCGAACAAGCACAGAAGAAGATATCTCCCTAAATATCTCTGATTTGCGATTCAATCCTTTGTTCGAACCGTCCGGCACACAACGATGAGCGAGCAGCAGCAGCAGCAGCAGCAGCCGGAGCAGCCACAGCAGCCGGCGGACATCGACAGGGCGGCGCTGCTGAGGTTCCTCAAGAGGTGTGTGCAGGGCCTGCCGGCGCCGTACGCCTCGCAGGACAACAACCACCTGTCGCTCCTCTACTTTGTCGTCTCCACCCTCGACCTCCTCGGCGAGCGCCTGCCCGAGCCCGACGCCAAGTCCCTCAGTAAGCACCCTCCCCCCACTCCCCCACTCGTGTGGCCCTCCGAAGTGTCCTGACGTTGCCGCAAGTCGAGTACGTTTACTCGCTTCAGATGGTGCCCAACGAGGACGGCTCCAACGAGGCGCTGTGTGGGTTCCTCGGCACGCCTGCTGGCGCGGACTGCACCGTTCGTCCGCCTTTGGGCACCCCTCCCTCGCCTTTTTTTCTCCCTCTCACGACCGGGGTGCTTGGAACACGGGCGCACGCAGGGGCTCAGCCTGTTCGAGGGCAGCAGCACCGCGATGACCTACGTCGCGCTGTGCATACTGCGCATCCTCGGGGACGACTTTGGTCGCGTCAACCGCAGCGCCATCGTCGCTGCCCTTCGCCGCCTGCAGCGCCCTGACGGCAGGCACGCGCTCACCTCGCTGTCCACATCCCCCTCCAAGCGTGTGCCCTCACAGCCCCTCTTCAGCTTCGCTGCCGTGGGGCTCCCTGGTCGCGGGGAGGCGGACATGCGGTTTGTGTACTGCGCGTGCGCCATCAGCGCGATGCTGGGGGACTGGAGCGCGGTGGACCGCAGCCGCACGCTCGAGTTCATCCTCGCGAGCCAGTCGTACGAGGGGGCGTTTGGCCAGTGCCCCCTGCAGGAGTCCCACGGCGGCAGCACCTACTGCGCCGTCGCTGCCCTCAGCCTCCTCGGCGAGCTGCCGCGCGTCACGCGGCGCGCGGACCTCGTGCGCTGGCTGTGCAGCCGGCAGGTGGGCGGCTTCCAGGGGCGCGTCAACAAGCCGGCGGACTCGTGCTACTCGTTCTGGATCGGCAGCTCGCTGGCGATGCTGGGCCACGCGGACCTGATCAACCGCGAGGCCCTCAGGGCGTTCATCGTGTCGTGCCAGACGAAGCTGGGCGGGTTCGCGAAGCTCCCGGAGGACTGCCCACCCGACGTGCTGCACACGTACTACTCGATCTGCGGCCTGAGCCTCGTGCGGCCCTCGCTGACGCACCGCCCACCGCGACGGCTAACCCCCCGCGATGCGCAGATCGGGGAGCAGGGAATTGCGCCGTACAACTGTGCGATCTCCATCAGCCGCAGGGCGATGGCTGAGTGGGTCCTCTGATCATGACAATAGACCTGGTTTGGTGGAACTGCCTCTCTCCCGGGTTCTGCAATGCCAGATCATTCTCCCTGACCAACCCGCCGGGAACTGACACGCACGCACAGACAGGCATGGGTTGGAGCATCTTCTTAGCCTCGTCGCAGCAAGAGCGGTAATATTACACTGGTTACATTGAATGAGGACTTTCTTCCGGGCTGCTAACTGTTGTTGGGCACTTTAAGGACCGTGTGTGGACGTGGAATCAGGGACGACAGCGGACACGAGAACAGAGGAGCGACCATCTCCTCGCCCCGCTGCCCGCTTTCGGAAAGGTTCCCCCCAGTTTATTTCCGCTGTGTGCTTCGGGAGCAGAGGCGCCTGCGCCTTTACTGGGCCTTGGGAGCGGCGGCCCTCTTGGCCTTCCTGGCCTGGAACGCGGCCTTCTTGGCCTTGATCGCCTCGAGCGTCGCCTTGGACTTGCCGCGGCCCGACAGGATCGTCTGCCTGCGCTTGCCGAGGATCGCCCTGATCTGGCTGCGGAGCTGGGTGCGGACCTCAGAGTTGACCTGCGCGGCGCGGGTTGTCAGTAAAATATCGGGGGGAAATCTGCGCTGCGGGGGAGGGCAGAAATGCCGGCGCACCGTGCGCTTGGCGACGATCAGCTTGAAGCGCTCGAAGTCGGTGCAGTTCGCGCGCTTCTCGCGGAGGGCGAGCTTGCGGGCCCACGCGGTCTTGTTCCACTTGGCGAGAGTGTCGGCGGCCTTCCAGGCGGCGACGAGGGTGCGCTCCCTGCACGAGTGGGGGATCTTGACCAGCTGGGGGGTCAGGATCACGCGCTTCAGCGAGATGACCTGGCGGGGGACGCCGGTGATCGCGTTGGGGCCGTCGATCAGGACCTGTGGGGCGAGGAGGAGACCGAGGAGGGTGAGTCGAAAGGGGAGGAGCTCAGAGACCGCGCGGAGAGACGCACGCGGTTGGCGTCAACGACGTCGATGATGGTCGCGAGCTTGCCCATGTCAGGGCCATAGTTCACGAGGACCACACGGCCGACCTCAACAAAGCGACGGAACACCATTTGCGGTGGTAAGGGGGCTGCGGCACGGAACAAAGGGGGAAGAACGAAAAGACCGCCCTCAAAGAAAAAAAATTGCCGAAAACTCGGCCCCGCGCGCTATGACCTCAACTCTGACATCATCTGATGTGTCTGATCGGAAAATTCGCAGGCGCCCGGAGGCCCCGCCGATATGCCCCTCCGGTCTCCCTCGAGTGCCCTGTTGCGGCGGGGAGCCCTCCGAGACGGCGCGGCCGCGGATCAACTTTGGACACAGATTTATCGCAAAGCCAGAAATATCTCGTGTGGGCAAAAGAGAAAAACTCCCCCCACTGTAGGGGCGCGGCGTTGGTGTCCACAGAGCAGGCGACGGGCAAGGGGCGAAGAAAATGGCGTCGATCATGAAGTGGTTCGAGGGCGTCATCGAGTGGGTCAAGAGCCTGTTCTGGAAGCAGGAGATGGAACTCACTCTGGTCGGCCTCCAGGCCTCGGGCAAGAGCACCCTCGTCAACGTTATCTCCGTGCGGATCCGCCGCGTCTCCCGCCCGCACCGCACACCCCCGCGCAATCCCGCCCGGTCTCCGCGCGCCGGACGCGTCGCGACACGGCGTTGAACTTCTTTTTCGCCCCCTTAACCCCCCGCGAGACGCGCTGACGGATCGATTTGCCTGCGTGGGGGGGACCCCCGGGGATTATGTGTGAGCGCAGGGAGGGCAATTCCAGGAGGAGATGCAAGCGACGGTCGGCTTCAACATGAAGAAGGTCGCCAAGGGCAACGTCACGATCAAGATGTGGGACATCGGCGGCCAGCCCCGCTTCCGCGGCATGTGGGAGCGCTACTGCCGCGGCGTCAACGCCATCGTGTATGCCCTCCCCCTCTCCCCACATCCCCCCCAAGGCGTCACCCGCGCAGCCACCTGAGACAGCCCTCTCTCTCCCCCTCCCCTCTCGCATGCGCACGGCGCAGGTACGTTGTGGACGCGGCGGACAAGGAGAAGTTTGAGACGGCCAAGAAGGAGCTGAACGACCTGCTGAGCAAGCCGCCGCTGGTCGGCATCCCCGTGCTGGTGCTCGGCAACAAGAACGACCTGCCCGACGCCGCCGGCGTGGACGAGCTCATCGACCGCCTGTGCGGCTTTTTCCTCTCCCCCTTCCACACACACAACCCCTGTTCCCCCAACCTCTAACGACCTCGGGCTCTGTTTCTTCTTTTTCTCGGCGTGTGCGCGTGCGTGCGTGTCGTGCGCTGCTGCGGGCTGGGGGTTGCTGGGGGTTGCTGGGGGTTGCGTGCGGCCTTGGGCGGGGGGCAGGGCGCTGAAGGAGCTCACGGGACGCGAGGTGTGCTGCTACTCGATCTCGGCAAAGAACAGCGTGAACCTCGAGATCACGCTGCAGTGGCTCATCAAGCACAGCAAGTCGGGCCAATAGAGGGGCGGGCGGCCTGTAGCAGTAGCTGTCCCCACCCGCTGGCGGGCCCTCTAGTTGATTACCGTTATGCCGACCTCTCCTCCCCCACTCCCACACTCTTCCTAGAAGTGCGGGAACATCAACAACTACATCAACCCTCATCTCCACACTCCCCCCCCCTCATAACAGAATGAGATTGGTACAGAGAGAATCAAGCCATCATTTCCCGTCGCCAATCTCCCTAGATTAGATTTTCCGGAATCAGGGGCGGCCAAATCTACCGCCCGATTCCCCCTCTTTTGTCGTGCGCGCTCTCTTCTGTGCGATGGCCCAACCAGCGGCGGCGAAAGCGCAGCAGTCTGCCGTGCAGACGGTCCGCGCGGACCCCACCAAGTGCGCCGACTGCGGCAAACCCTTTGGCCTCTTCAACAAACGGTGCGGTTGCTCTCCCAACCGGCGCTGGGGGCACTCTGTTGGCGCGTATTCCAGCGCAACTAAGTTACCCGTCGGGAACAAAAAAAACCGTCGAAACCGTCGATCCCATCCGGCAGCTACCAGTGCGAGGCGCCCGGGTGCCGCAAGGCGCTGTGCTCGCAGTGCAGCGACTGGCCGATACTGCCCGGCGGGGCCACGGGGGCCGCGCAGCTGATCGAGACGTGCGAGGCCTGCTTCCGCCGCCTCTCGTCCCTCGACCGCTCGCGCTCCTACGACGAGGCCGGCCCGCTGGAGCCTCCCGCGCCCGGGGGCCCGCAGCCGGCGCTGCTGTTCCTGCACGGCGGGGGCGCGTGCAGGCGCATGTGGGGCCCGCACGTCGCGCTGCTCTCGCGCGAGTTCAGGTGCTGCGCCCTCGACCTGCCGGGCCACGGCGCGCTCTCCGACGCGCCGCTGACGCTGCAGAGCGCCACCGCCGCCGTCGTCGACTTTGTCCACGTCAGATTTCTTTTTTCTCTCCACCCCTTGGCGTCGTCTCACTCGGGGGGCGACCCTCCTCCTCCCTCACCCACAGGAGCACTTGGGAGGGCAGCGGGTAGTGCTGGTCGGGAGCTCGCTGGGAGGGTACCTGGCGTGCCACCTGGTGGGCGAGCACCCGGGCATGTTCGCGGGCGCGGTCGTCTGCGCGGCGGGGCAGAACGTGGGGCCCGGGCGCAGCGTGGCGGCGTCGCTGGGGCTCGTGTTCCTGGGCGCCGTCGCCGCCGTCTGCCGCAACAAGACCCTCGTCTCGGCCCTCGTCCGGCAGGCCCCGCACGTGCCCGGCGACGTGCTCGACGGGCTGCTGCACGCGGGGTACTACCTGAAGCAGTCGGAGCAGCAGGTCGAGGTGCTCAAGGCCATCGCGCCCGAGGAGCAGCTGCGCAAGTACGGGGGCAGCGTGCTGTTCATCAACGGCGGCCTGGACCACCGCGACAGCGAGCTCAGGTGGCTCAGGGCCGCGGCCAACGGCAGGCTCGTCACCTACGAGGACGTCGACCACTTCTTCACGCACGACTCGCGCTCGTTCGCGCGCTTCGTCGACGACGTCCGCGCGTTCGCCCTGTCGGTGGCCCGCGCCGACGCGCCCGACCCCAGCGAGCCCGGGTCGCTCGAGCCCACGGCGGCCACGTGACGGGGGGACGAGGGGGGAGGGAGAGAGAGACCAGCACGCCCGCGAGTGTAGAAAACAAACAGCGGAATGGCCTATTGGCTTGCGTGGCTTACCACGTTAACTCGCTACCGTCGTCCGGCTCGCGAGCTGCTCGGCGAGCTTGAGGCGCCCGAGCCCCCGCGCCTGCTCCACGACGTCGCTGATGAACTCGCGGACGATGGCCTCGTCTCCCTCCAGCGACCCCAGCACGGCGGTCAGCGCCTGCGTCTTGACGCTGCCCGCGGCCCGCAGCATGCGGTACACTTCGAGCCTCTTGGCGCAGTTCGCCAGGAACGCAGCCCTGCGCTGCTCCGGCGTCAACGCCACGGGCACCTTGGCGGCAGCGGGCGGCGCAGCAGGGGGCGGGGACACGTTCGCGGCAGGCGCGGCGGGCACAGGAGACGCCGCGGGTGCGGCAGCGGCGGCACCGGAGCTCGTAGCGGCTGCGGGCTTCTCGTCCGGCAGAGGAACGACACGGGGGACGCCGCGCGCTATCTTGGGGGGCTTGGGGCCCACCGACAGCGAGGCGCCAGGGAACCCGCGCTTGCGACGCTGCGGAGAGGGCGACGGCGAGCGGCGCGGGCCCGACTGCCCCACGGCCTCCATGTCGGCCTCGTCCATGGGGAACTCCCTGCTGTCGGCGTTGCGGAACGGGTTGCCGAACAGCGGGCGCCTGTTGCGCCTGTCGCGCTCCTCGTCGAGCGGCCGCAGCGCCAGCGCCTCCTTGCGCATCAGCACCGAGCTGAAGTCGCTCATCTCCTTGATGGGCACGCGGTGCTTGGCGTCGTCGGGCGCGCTGCCCGTGCCGGCCGCGCCGGGCAGCGACGCGGCGAAGAGCCTCTCGCGCAGCTTAGCGATCGAGTCGACGAGGTTCTTGCGCGGTATGTCGAACGCGTTGCGCAGCGCAGACGACTCCGGGGCCTTGAGCGAGCCCGCGGGGTCCAGCGCCTGGTCGCCCCCGGCCCCGTCCTTGGCGTCGTCGGCCCCCGCGTCCCCGTAGATGTCGCTGACCCCGCTGTCGAGCAGCGCGTGGAAGCTCTTGGGCTTCCTCTCGCCCGCCCCCGGCAGCGCCGCCCCGAGGGAGGCCGCGTAGCCCGCCATGGGCGACGACGCCGAGGCCGCCGAGGAGGACCTCCTGCCGGCGGCCATGAGCTTCTCCGAGATGCGCTCGCTCTCGAGCTTGGCGCGGTTGCGGATGGCCTTGAGCGTGGCCGAGACCTGCGGGCTCTGGAAGTCGTCGAGGAAGTCGGGCACCAGCGAGGCGGTGCCGATGCGCTTCATGACCGTGCGGATGTAGGGCACGTAGTACTGCGGTATCTCCGCGAGGTACTGCTCAAACTGCTGCCTCCACGCGGGCGTCGGGCACATCTTGTGCGTGCCCACCAGCTCGTCGTACATGCGCAGGAACCGCGGGAAGTCGTACGCGAGCACCACGAGCTGCACGAAGACCTGGGGCTCCTGCGCAGCCGGCGCCTGCTCGTCTCCCTGGCCCTGCTGCTGCTGCTGCGGCGCCGCGCTGGGCGCGACTATCCTCCGCACGCGCAGGAACCCGAACGGGCGGTCGTCGCTGCCCCCGGGCTGCGGGCGCCCGCTGCCCGCGACGTACACGGGCCACGCGACGGGCCTGCCGCCCTTGGTTCCCGGCAGCGGCTGCGCGGCGACGATCGCGTCGAACAGCGAGCACTGGTCGAGGTCGTACTTGTCGTGCGGCAGCCCGTCGGGCACGCGGCCGTCAAACTGCGCCGTGGTGTCGACGCGGATCAGCGGCTGCGCCGTGCGCACGGGCACCGCGGGCATCGACGAGTCGACCCAGTACGCCTCGGGGATGGGCCACCACGACTGCGCGGCCGCGCCTCCGCGGATCAGCATCGCGACGTGCTGGCTGCGCGAGGCGTCGAACGCCAGCGGCTTGCGCGGCGAGGGCTCGAAGCACGCGACGACGCACGGGCGGCCGATGGCGGCCACGACGCTGTCGACGGCCGACTGCAGCTGCTTGCCCGACTGCACGACGACGCAGCGGCCCCCGGTGACCTCGCACATGGGGCTCAGGTACTGCAGCTGCGCCGAGGCGTCTGGCGCGCTGGCGGCGGCGCCGCTGCCGTTCTGCTGCGCCCTGACGCCCGGGACGCGCAGCACGAGGGCGAACACGCGCTGGTCCCAGCGGAAGGGCTCGTAGTACAGCTCCGCGCCCGGCAGCAGCGACCCGGGCAGCGTCAGCTGCTCGTGCGCCGCGCCCGCAGGCGACACGAGCGCCCCGCCGTCGGTGACGACGACGACGGCGCCGCAGTCGGCGAGCGCGGGCGTCCGGCCCTGCGTGTGCCTGTCGCACTCGCCCAGCGCCCTGAACTGGTTGAGCACCTCGAGCGCCCGCGCGGTGGCCTCGCCCAGCGCCGTGGCGTCGCTCGCGCGCAGGTTCTTGAGCTCGTCGACCAGCGCGCTGGGCTGCGCGTCCCACCCGACCCGCAGCGCGTCGTCGGCCGTCGTCAGCAGGAAGCACTTCTCCAGCCGCAGCGGCACCGACCGCGACCGCGTCAGCATGAGCTCCACGGCGCTCTTGGCGGCGTCGATCAGCCGCATGCCCCCCAGGTCCCCCACGCGCTGGTCCGTCGATTTTTTTTGCCCCCCGACGCATAACGCGCGTGAGAACTGCTGCGGGCGGGTCTCGGACTCGGGAGAGTCCCGGCGGAACCGGCGGGGCGGGGCTTCATGGGGGCGATACCTGGTTCATGGAGGCGCTGGTGTCGATGACGAAGGCGATTTTCACGGGGCGCGGCTGCTGGGCGGGCGGCAGCGGGGGCGTCAGCAGGACGCCGTTGACCGGACCGGCGGCCGCCGAGCTCGACGACACTTGGGTCATAGGCACCCGCAGCGAACAAAAATAACAAAAAAAATCTGAACGATTGATTGAATCCGCCAGGAGGAATCACAAACATAGTATCAACACAGGTGGTCGTCCACCCGTGTACAACGCCACAAATTAGCACATGCAAGACACAGGACATAGTGAGGCACGGAATAATCGCCGAAATCTCTACGAAAACCAATCTCAGAGAAACACCCATGATGAGCTTACAGCGTGGTGCTTTTCTTGCCCCTCTTATCAGAATTTTGTAACACCAGAATTGCCAGTGCACGGAGAGGCTGGAGGTATGTGGCCTGCTTGGGTGAGTCATCATTTGATTTTGTGTTTGATCGTTTGTTTATGCAAACAGACTGAAGCCACATCACATGAGCCTTCCCGTGTCTTTGTTGTAGAGGGCATAATAAACTCTCCAGATGCAAGAAAGGCATAGTAGCTGGCAGCAGCAGGGGCAAATGTGTGAATAAGGCATGCCATATCAGGAGTGAGGGGCAGATGACTCGATAAACACATGTCCTACTGGCTTCCCAGCACACATTCCGTTCAACCATGCACCAGGTTTCATGTCAGAAGAATGGAAGGGACACCAGTACAACACTGGTGTGTCCAGGCACCCCCTTCACATGCAGGGGGCCACCACCTGAAGTACCTCTTCATGTGGTGGCCCCCTGCTTGGGATGCCGAAATAGCCAGTCTCCAGGCAGACTTTGATTCCCACTTCAGCAATGACTTTGTCAAAAAAAAAAGATCTTCAAGACCCAGTTCATACAGCTGTTTCACTTTCTTCACGTCATTCAACATGACAACATCCTGCAGCAGGAAGATCCCCTCGACCCAATGCACAAGATCAGCACGTGGTTCACACAGTGCTCAGACCACACTCTTGCTTTATGGATTCCCAACCAGAACCTGTGCATTGACAAGGGCATGACAACAAACACGTCATCACATTGTCCCATCAGGCAGTCTATGCCTGTGAAGCCCATCACAGTGAGTGGCAAGGACTGGGTGCTGGCTGATGCACTGGGAGTTGTGCTGGTCATGAAGCTGCACAGTGAGTGGAGCATGGCATCAGCAACATGTTCAGACTGGACTCTTACAATAGCAGTTGTTATGGAGCTGCTGGCCGAGCTCAGCACCACGATGCATGTTGTGTACATGGATAACTTCTAAGGCTCGTTCACTACAATGAACACGATCAAGCAGCTGGGCCATAACTGTGTGCTAATAATGTGTTTGTTGTCCACAGAAACTCAAGCCCAACAGTGCCCAGAGTGCTGGCATTCTACATGTTCTGCACTCTATGGTGAATGACAAGAACAGTGTTCGTGGAGCCAAGATAGCAGCATACTACAAAGACGAGTGCATGCTGATCCTGTGAGGGACAACATCTTTAGCAATGTTTTTTCAGCACTACTTCAGCAATTCAATATTGCACTAGATGTGTTATATTGCTAAGCCATTGAAACTCTTACAGAGTCTTTTACAGGAGCTGGCAGACCAATGCCATCAGAGTCTGATGCCACGTCAGGCTAATAGATACCTACAAACCTACTCACTTCTGAGATTCACATATAACACTACCACATCCACCACCCACCACATCAGTGCCTGCAGTCAGCAGGAAAAAGAAATAAATTGCAAAATTTATTGAATTATTAGTTTATTTTTATTGATAATGTGTCACTATAATGCTTTATTAGCTTTAATTTATTTACAATGTAGGTGCTAGATTTTAATCTAGCACAAAATGTGTATAGCATTTAATGTGCTACAAGTGCTTTATGTGCTGAACAAATTCAGCACGTATTTCAGTGCTGAAAAAGTACTACTACATGTGCTAATTTAGCACTTCAGTGGATAAAACGCAGTGATAATCAACTATAAAAGCCTATGCCTATGAGTTGGGCACTCTTTGGTACCAGTACCCCAACAATAGGCATCTTAATCCCACGTTCATCTGTGAGACATGCATATTTGGCAATGGCTGGCAACATTATTGCAATCATAAAGCAGTGGTTCATCACCCATTTTATGCAGGGCCAACATTATTGTCTTGACCCCTCCTGCCACTGCTTATGTAGATCACACGGCCCACTGCAGTATCAGGAAGCTGCTCACATACTTGTTTGCTGGCTGTAAAGCCTTCTAAGTCTCTTCTGATAGGTCTTACCCCCTCATTTAATACCATTTTCCAAATATTCAAACACACCACTATAACGTGTTTGAAATATCTTAATTTTGACCTTTCGCCTGGGGTATATGGATGCAGAAACATATCCTTTCTGCAGAATCCATGGGGAATTGTGACCGTGAACGTGAAAGGGACCATGGGTATGCCTTCAAATCACTTTTTCTTGCTCTTACCTCATGTTCCCTTGTTATAAGTAGGAGAGGAAGCAGTTCCATGAGTGCTACAGGGGCAAGACTGCTGTTGGGGTCTAGCCATGCATTAGTCCCTCGATCTGATCGAGGATTTGTGGTGTTCACCACGCTTCCACCTTCATTTTTCACCATTCTGACCATTAGTTCAAACGCGCCGCCATGACGTGTTTGAGTTATCAGAAAAAATCGATAAATAGCCCTTTTTACCAATGAAAAACCGTTTTTTCCGGATGGCTGTACCCCACAACCCGCCTTTTTAGCCCTTTTTAAAATGAAATTTCTCCATGTTGAGTGTATTTTTTCCAACTGACAACTACTAACATAAAAATCAATTATGAAAAGAAAAATGTGTATTGCCGGTTTTTGTTTTTTGCAATTGGTATTTTTGATTTAGTTTTCGCATTTGCATTCATTTAGTATTTTTCGCACATGTTCTTACAATGAGACTACCTTTGTTTTTCTGCAGCTGGTTTTGCTATGTTTTATACACACGCTGTCTTTGCCGATGCTCCTAGGGTCATGGGCACCACTTCCGTATGCGCTGGGACCACAACTGACCTCCGCCACAGGCGCCGCATCACTGGACAAGCCTTAGGGACAGGCACAAGCCTGAGGATGATGTGGTATGGTAGTGGTAGTAGAGCAAGGATGAGGCATCCGGCCCACTGTTTGCCTGTCAGAGGCACTGTCTGGAATGCCACACTTCCAAACTGCACAATTATTGCCTGAATCGTGATGGTAATAATCAGAACAGCAGCAAAGACAACATTGTGGTGCAAGCGGTCGAAGACGTTGAGCTCTCCGTGCAGCCTGCGTGCATTGAACTCGTTGGCGCACTGCATCAGCACGAACGTGTTGAACACAACCGTATTGAGCATGTCATTCTTGACGATGGGGTTTGCTACTCCGGGCTCCGCATCCAGGCTCGATGACGATCTGGCCCCAATAACATCTCCCCACTCGCTTCTGGGTGGAATCTCATCGAAGAACCACATGCGCTCACCGACGAACAGAATCGACACAAGAAGAATTACCTGCATGACCGCGTGACCGAGGATGAACCGCCACATGTACGGGGATATGAGTGGGTCGTTTCGACCATAGGGTGCGCGTAGCAGGAGCTGCGGTGTCGGAGGCTCTGTTGCCAGGGCGAGCGCAGCTAGAGTATCCATGATGAGGTTGACCCAGAGCAGCTGGATGGCAGCAAAGGGAAGCGAGCCGTTGGCAACAGCTCCAATTATCGACAGGATGACGGTGACGAGAGTGATGGTCAATTGGAACTGCAGGAACTTTCGAATGCTGTCGAATACATTGCGACCCCACGCAACAGCCTTAACAACACTGGCGAAGTTGTCATCAAGTAGCAGAATGTCCGCGGCCTCCTTTGCGACCTCTGTGCCCGCGATGTTCATCGCGAAGCCCACGTCGGCAGCGCGGAGCTGAGGTGCATCGTTCGTGCCGTCCCCAGTCGATGCCACAACCTCGCCACGCAGCTTCAGGAAGTTGACCAGCCGCAGTTTGTCCTGCGGCGAGCACCTCGCGAGAACCTGGGGCAGAATCAACATTAGCCCGTGCTCGAGAGCCCGCACCCTTTTTAGAGTAGAATTGAGGCGGGGCGCACGCTGAGTCGAGGGAGGAGTGAGCCCATCTCGGAGTCGGAGAGCTTCCTGAAGTCGGGGCCCTCCATGGCGACGTCTCCGTCTCGGAGGATGCCGCACTCGCGTGCAATGTGCCCTGCTGTAAGCACATTGTCCCCGGTCACCATCCGCACCTTGATCCCCGCTCTCTGGCATTTCTCCACTGCCTCGGGCACCTCTGCAATTCTGTGAGCCACCGAACAACCGAAGGGCCTACAGACCTTTCCTGAGAGGGTCCTTGATGCCGACGACTGCTGAGCACGTGAATCCCGTTGTCGGCTGTTCACTCAGGTCGATCCCTTCGGCCTCAAAGGACTCGATGACACGCGTGGCGAGGCACAGCGTCCGCAGTCCCTGGGCAGCCAGCTGCTCGATAACCTTACAGACCTCTGCGCGAACCTCATCGTTCACGGGTATCACAGAGCCCCCAGCGTCGCGGATCGAGTTGCACATGGCGAAGACGATCTCCGAGGCACCCTTGACGTGCACGTGGACCCGGCCCTTGCTGTCTGCGACGCAGGTGCACATGCACTTGGTGGCGGAGCTGAAGGGGAAGACCTGGACCACTCGGGGCTTCGCGTCCTTGCGCAGCGTGCGGTAGTCGAACCCCCACGACTCGACGAGGCTCACAAGGGCGCACTCGGTCTTGCTGCCGATGAGCTCGTCCTTCTTCCCTGCCTCGCGCACGACAGTGGCCGTCGAGTTGATCGCTGCGTTGTCGACGATGTCCTGCTGTGTCTCCGGGTCTATTTTCTGGCCACTCTCGACAGCCGGCACGTGCAGCTGCCTGCCCACGTAGATGTGCGTCACGGCCATCTTGTTCTCCGTCAACGTTCCCGTCTTGTCCGAGCAGATGTTTGTCGCTCCACCCATCGTCTCGCTGGGTTGTTTTCCAGATCCCGTTAGTGAGTCGCCCTTGCGTGTCCACAGCAGAGTGAGTATACCAGGCAGCCAGGTGGCGGACGAGATTGTTGTCCTTCATCATCTTCTGCATTGAGTAGGCAAGGGACACGGTGACCGCAAGTGGCAGGCCCTCCGGGACGGCGACCACGAGGATAGTGATCCCCACGATGAAGAAATGCACCAGGTCGACAAACTGCTCTGCGCGCGCTGGCGAGCCCTGCGTGGCCACAGTGTACCCGTGCCTGCACACGAGCCACACAAACACGAAGATGGCGGCAATGAGCCCCAGCAGAGCTATCCGCTCCGCGAGCTTCCCGAGCTTCTTCTGCAACGGCGTCTCGTCGTCTTTGTCGGCAACAACGAGCTCCGGGTTCTCCGTGTCGGGGTCCTTGCCTTTGTTCTTGCGGAAGCAGGGCAGGCAGCCGCAGGCGGTCTGCTCGTTCTCCTTACCCCGCAGCGACATCTGCAGCATCCCCCATTGCGAGTTCACGCCAACAGCAGCGACGACAGCCTGGGGGAATACAGCATTCAGACTCGGTTCGCCCATGGTGGCCAAAAATAGCACTGAAGTCGCACATCTCGCCTGAAGTTGAGATGCGAAGCGCAAATGCAGGAAAATGCATAAACCAGTTCGCGTAATGCCCACGACCCGGGAAAGCGGCACAGCGGAGACGACGAGGGGGAGGGTGCGGGGTGTACCTCGAGGCTGCCAGCCATGACCTTGCAGCCGGAGAGCAGGAAAGGGTCGTGGTCGGGGTCCTTCTTGACGCTGTCCGGCTCGCCCGTCAACGAGGACTCGTCGACCTGGACGCCGTGCCCCGCCATCATCACCGCGTCCGCCGGCACGAAGTCGCCCGTTTCGAGGAGCACGACGTCGCCCACAACGAGGTCGAACACCGAGAGCAGACTCTCGACGCCCCCGTCGCGCCGGACCTTGACGTGGCGCTCTTCCTTGCGCTCCTCGAGCTTGCGGAACTTGAGGTCCTTCGCGTAGTCGTTGCTGGCGGTCACGGAGGCGATGATGCACACCGCGAGCAGAATCGCCATGCCCTCGATCCACCCCGTCTTGCGCGTGTCCTCCTCCTCGTACGGCTCGCGGACGGTGACGCCCAGCACGAGAGACACTGACGCGAAGACCAGCAGGATGATGATGATCTTGTCCTGCATGGCGTCGGCGAGGAACGAGAGGAACCCGCGGTGCTTGCGCTGCGGCAGCCGGCTGGCCCCGAACCGCGCCACGCGGTCCTCGAGCTCGCCGGGCCGTGCGGCAGCGACGCCCTGCGAGGGGTCGACGCCAACGCCACCACAGAGCCCGTCAATACCTCCGAGCTGCTGCAGCAGGTCGTGGTCCCCGTGGTCCCGAAACAGTGCGCTTAGTGACCGCTGGTCCAGCATTTTGTGTACTCTGCTGAGCCCAATCTAATTTTATACCGGGCAGAGGGTCTACACTATGCGGTGTGATGATCTGTTTCTGGATCCACGTCGAATTCGTTTACGAATCTCGCTGCCGCATCAGGCAAAGGCCGACAGAGTGTGCAAATTGGGCTGAGAGAGGAAAATGCAGAGGACAAGAACGCAGCCGAAACCCGGAGTGAACATGACCGAATCACAGATCAGGCCCTCAACACGCCAGGGGATGAAAACGAATGAGATTTCACTGCGCTATAAATGGACCTCAGCGGAGGAACATGGTCGGCTCTGCCCCTGGGGAGCCGAGAATGCGGGTTGTGTGCACGACGGCCCAAGAATCGCAAACCCTGGTCAGGGAAAGAGGGTACGGGCCGAACCAACCGCGACAGCGGTCAGACATCAAAAAAAACTCTGATACAGCGGAGCTCAGATACACAAGGTGTATCTGCCAGATAACAGCGCCAGATGCCGCACGAGTTGATCACGATCCAGGTGGGCCAGTGCGGCAACCAGATCGGGTGCCGTTTCTGGGACCTGGCGCTGCGCGAGCACTCTCGGCCCGGCGCCGCCTCGCTGGCCTACGACGACTCGACGAGCACGTTCTTCGACCAGTCGCCGTCGTCGCCCTGCGGCGTCAGGGCGCGCGCAGTGCTCGTCGACATGGAGGAGGGCGTGGTCAACGAGACGCTCAGGGGCCCGCTCGGGGCGCTCTACGACCCGCGGCTCGTGCTCACCGACGTGTCGGGGTCGGGGAACAACTGGGCCGTCGGCCACTACGAGTGCGTACTCTCCTCGTAAAGAAAACGAGATCCAGGAAACTCAAGATGACTCAACGCAGGCATTTCCTATATTTGCAATGTCTGCACTGACAACTAATTCAAATCGTGGTTCCCTTTGTTTTACAGGTACGGCGAGGAGCACAAGGGGGCGGCGTTGGAAAGGGTACGACTGGCAGCGGAGAGGTGCGACTCGCTGCAGTGCTTCCTGTTCTCCATGTCGTCTGGCGGCGGCACGGGGTCTGGGTTCGGCAGCCGCCTGCTGTCGCTGCTCGAGGACCAGTACCCCGAGGTCTGCAGGTTCGTGGCCACCATCCTCCCCTCGGACGACGACGACGTGATCACGTCCCCGTACAACAGGTGCGGCTCCACTGCGTGCCCCGTCGCCGCGCTGAGCAGCAGCCCCCCCTGCCAGCCTATTTTCTGTCTCCAAGATGGTCGAGCACGCCGACTGCGTACTGCCGATGAGCAACGAGGCTCTGCAGGGCATGTGCAACCGCTTCACGGCCTCGCAGCAGCAGAGGGCGAGGAGTGCCGGAAGAGCCGTCAGTCCTCAGCTGTCACTCATGTCACTCATGGAGGCTCACCTGCAGCAACCCGCTCTCAATGTCGTCGAGGACAAGAGGGGGAAGCCGTTTGATCAGATGAACACCATCGCAGCCAGATTGCTCTTGGACCTCACCAGGTGTGCTGTCATCGCAGTCCCTCTGCGCCCCCGGTCTCTCACGCAGCCCCTTAGTTCCGTGAGGTTCGCCGGGCCCTTGAACATGGATCTGAACGAGATCTCGATGAACCTTGTCCCCTACCCCAAGATGAACTTCCTCGTCTCCTCGCTGACGCCCTCGCCCATTGCTCAGTCCAGCGCCATGCAGCCAAGGCAGTAAGACTACACAACACACCACCCCCAGTGTTCCTATCCTCATTCGGCTTCCCCAAGGCTCGAGACGCTCTTCTCGGAGGCATTTCACCCAGACTATCAGCTGCTAAAGGCGGACCCAAAGAGCAGCATGCACGTCTTGCGATGTGTAATAACTTCTGACCCAGCGCTAGGTTCCTCGCCTGCGGCCTCGTTCTGAGGGGCAACGTCAACATCTCCGACATAAGAAGAAACATCTCAAGGCAAGGACGTGCGGCAGGTCGCAGCGTGTTCGCTGACCTCGTGCCGCCAGAATGCAATCGTCCCTTCAGTTTGCGTGGTGGAACCAGGACGGGTGGAAGATCGGCCATTGCGCAGTTCCGGCGGCAAACCAGACGCGGTCGCTGCTGTGCATGAGCAACAACTGCTGCATTGCCTCGACGCTGAGCTCTCTGCACACGCGCTTCAGCACGCTTTACAAGAGAAAGGTGCGCGGCGACTGGGGCTCAGTTCGACTGACGCACGGACAACAGGCGCATCTTCACCACTACCTCAAGTACATGGAGCCATCGCAGATCGAGGCTGCCAAGTCTGTTATAGAGGATTTTGTGGCCCGCTATGACGAGGTTGCCAAGTCTGTCCCGCCTTCGAACGGTCTCGTCCGGTTCGTCTCCCGCCCGTCTCGGCCGCACTAATCACCCAGCAGCCCTGTTCCTATTTTCTGACAAGCGACGAAGTCTCTGCCATGCGCGGCGTGGTATTCAGAGGCAGCAACCAAGGCGTAATACGGAAGCGCACTGAGCAGGGCAAAAGCAATTGTGTTTATTGTCTAGCACGTTCACCGCAAGCCCGTTACAGAGTGACTCCAGCAGGGGAAGTGCGTTTTCCACACTCGTTGGCAAATCTGATCGGAGTTGAATGCACGATAGGGAGGCGCAAAGGCAAACACGGAAGTTTTGCATAAATGCAATTTACTTCAGTACGGGAAAAACCGGTATTTTCAAGTGTCCCGGTAATACCCTTTTGCCTTTTTTGATACACGGGTATACCGATCTCCCGCTGCTCGCAACCAGACTCGTATTTGTGCGGGGAATCAGCCGCATCGCCCGGCGTGTCTGCAGGCAGTTTACACAGCGGTTTTCCTTTCCCTCCAGATAGCCCACAGAAAAAAATGGAGGAAAACCAAAAGTCACCGGCGACGGAATTATCTTGCGAGATGGAGAAGCGCAAACTCCGAGCTGCCCGCTCTCCACTGGGGCCGGTGGAGGTGCAACTCCGTTGGAGTGTCTCTCGCACGCTCGCCGGGACCCCCCAGGCAGGAGCCAGAGCAGGGCGCGATACAACAACCCCGTTTTTCGCGTGCCTGGTGCTAAACGGAAAACACAAAGGACACGTATCAATCTCGGGGATCACACTGGCGGAGAGGCACCGAAGAACTAGGCACGCATGCCCCCTTCAGAGCACTGCACAGTGAATCTGCACTTATTCCTATTCAACTGTCGACCCCCACACCCGCCCGAGTGACTCGGCACACCCACACACGAGCAACAAATGGACCAACCGACAACGGTCGCGGAGTGCCTCGTCTCCGCACTGCCCTGCAAGCTGTGGCTGCGCGTGCTCTCGTACACGAGCCCCGACGACGTGCGTTCGTTCTCTGCGTGCAGCACAGCCTGCAGGGACATCGTCCGCGACTCGGGCCGCGAGCTCGCTGCGCGCGTCGCAGCACGGCAGCTGCTCGCGGAGGTGCCCCCGAGCGCGCAGGAAGTGGAGCCCAGCGCGTTGCCCCGCTCGCTGCGAATCAAAGGGCCACTGTTCCTGGGTGCGACCTCTGCAACGGATTTCCGTTGCCACCAGTTCTCACCCCCATTTCAGTCGTTACCCCCCTTCGCGACTTTGTCGAGGCATACTCCTTGTGGGTCTCGCCCTAAAGCTTGGATACGCCTCTGTAACACTCCTCGGACTGCTGGCGACTATTTTCGCTACCGTTAAAAAGATACCTAACTGCTTTTCGTCCACTAACGCTCGCGTCCAGAGTACCGGTGGGCCGGCCTGACAGAACGCGTGAGGCGGACAGCGTCCGCATATCAGACGCCAGTGACAGTCGGAGTTGTTTTTGCGCGACCCAAGACTGCGGACTATCACGGGCCGCCTTCGGGATGGCGGGCAGACCTCGTCAACTGGAAGAAAACGCTCAGACACAGAAAAGAGCTCATAGTAGGCCCATCTCAAGTGGTTACACCTGGCTCGCTCTGGGGCCTCCCGCACGATACTGCCGTGACTCTCCGACTTGTCAGTTATCAGTTGTCAATACACGGGGGCTCATCCACTGATCCAGGCAACGCTGCACGACGACGCGAACGACGCCGACGTTCTGAGGAGCATCGGTATCGAAAGCGACGCCCTGGCGTTCATAGGAGAGCCTAGGGACACAGAGTGGCTTCTTCTGCACCATGCGCACGCGGCGGGTGTTATCAAGCCACCAAACACGATGGATCTGTGAGTCTTTACCTCAGCCACTCAGTAAATCCACTTATTGTACTCATCGTGTCTCCAGTAGGCAAGGCGACTGGTCCACTTTCAGGACGCAGCACAGCGCTGTCGCAACGCGAGTGGCAGCGTTCGGGGAGACGCTGCAAAAGTGCTCAGGAATTGGGCTGCCGGTGGCCTGTGCCATACGCAGCGGGGCTGATTGGGCTGTGGACTCTGGCCTGGCCCTCTCAGCGTTTGTGCCAAGAGTGTATAGCACAGGAATGCCATCGCCAAAGAGCATTCGCCTGGTCATACGAGAAGCAGTGCACATGGGGGTCTGGGCTTCACTGTACGCCGGACTCATCTCCACGAAGGATAGTAGGAACACACCCCCTGTCTCCCGCAGTAGCACAGCAGTACCCCAAGTATCAGAATCGCGCCGCCGCAGGCCGAGTTGTGCTGTAATGTAACGCTCAAAGAAATGACAAACTCTGCGAGCACCTATTAACTAGTTTTGCCACAAACGTTGTCCCAGTTGCCTGAGGGCACACGAAAAATGTGTGGATCGACAAGAAATGAACACCAACCAGCGCCAGAGGCGAGTCGAGTGGGCCGCTGAGGTCTGCAGTCTGTTCAAAGAAGCAATCGGTGCGAATGGCTCATTGTCGCCCACTGCGGAGCGAGCCAGGGGGGAAAATGTTGTGTTGGGCAGCGGGAAGCAGACGAGCACAGCTCAGCCTCAGACGAGGCGCACGTGGGCGAGGTCAGGGCGCGCGCGGTTGCACATCTCGCAGTAGAACTGGGACATGGGGTTGAAGAACGTGCAGCCGCCGCGCTCTCCTGCGCAGACCCACTTGTCCCTGGGGCACTCGCGCCTGCCCGTCCACCCGAACTCACACGCCGCGCAGCTCGTGTCCCCCGCCGCGTTGACAAACGTGCAGTGCGAGCACTGCCACCGCGACGCGGCCGCTGCCGTCGCCGCCGTCTTCAGCGCCGCCTTCATCGCGCGCACCGTCGCGACCTCCCTCGCCCTTGCGCTCACCTAATAATTCGCGCGCAATTCAGAATTCAATTGAATTGGGGTTGTGTTGGGCTGGCGCGCACCTTCTCGGGGTCGGGCAGCGCCAGGGCCTCGCGGAACCTGGCGAGCGTCACGGCGCCCGTGTTGGAGGGGTCGGCGGCCTTGGCGACCTGCCAGGCGTCGCCGGGGCTGAGCGCGGCGCCGAGCCAGTCGAGCACGCGCCTGAGCTGGTCGTACGTCACGGCGCCGTCCTCGTCGGCGTCGGCCCTCGAGAACAGCTCGTAGGGGTCCGCGCCGCGCTCCGAGATGGCCACGCGCGCCGACTCGCGGGCCCGCTCGAGCACTGCGCGGGCTGCGAGCTGCTCCCACTCGCCCGGAGGAGCGAACAGGCGCGCGAGCGGCGTGTCGGCCCAGAGGTGGCGCTCGCGGCGGCGCATGCGCAGCGTCTCGCCGAAGAACGTCTCGCGGTCCTCGAGCGCGCAGCGCGACATGGCGCGCTCGAGCCCCGCGACCTCGGCGTCGGTGTAGTACATCTCGCAGTTGAAGAAGCGCAGCGCCAGCACGAGGTCCAGCGCTCGCGCGACCCCCGACGCGGGGTCCGCCGGCGGCTGCTCGACAAACGTGTCGGTCGCGTCCATCAGCGCGCCGCCGCCGTCGACAGAGCGCAGCGCGAGCGCGCAGGTCGCCAGCGCGCGGTGGCGCGAGTGCACCGCGCGGCGCAGCGTCTCGGCCTCCGCGAGCGACACGGCGACGACGAACCGCTGCGCCGCGCTGCTCTCCGACGCCAGCGCCGCGGCCGCCGTGTGCGCGCAGGCCGCGCTGGCGAACGCCGCGTCGCTGCCGGCTGCGCGCAGGGCCTCGGCCGCTGCGAGGTTGGGCTGCGCGGCGCAGCGCGGGGCCAGGCCGCAGGCGGCGCAGCCCTTGACGAGCTGCACAAAGAGCGAGTTCACGCGGGCCGTCGCGCGGGCCTTGGCGGCCGCGGGGACCCACTCGAGGGCGACGGCGGCGTTGCGCAGGCGGCGCGGGCCCAGGCCGACCCACTTGGGCCGGAAGAAGTTGTCGGTCAGCAGCAGCGCGTCGGGGAACTCGAGCGGGCGCTGGTCCGCGCGCAGCTGGAACGCGTTGAACGCGTAGAACGGGCACGCCGACGCCTGCGCCGCCGCCGCGGCCGTGGGCGGCGCGGCGGTCAGCGCCGAGACGGGCCACGGGTTGTGCTGCTCGTCGTCGCGGGTGAGCGCCGAGACCTTCTGCTCCTCCTCCTCGGCCTCTTCCTCGGCCTCCTCCTGCGCCTGCGCCTCCTGCTCGTGCACCACCTCGGCGTCCAGCTCGCCGGCCCCGCCAGCCACGAGGTCGACGCCCGCTCCGGCGCCAGCGCCGGGGCCAGCCGAGGCGGCCTCGCCGGCGTCGAGCGAGGCAGCGACGGCCGCGACGCGGGCGACAGAGTTTGGGTCGCCGACGAGGAAGACCTCCGAGTTGGCGCGGATCTGCTCGACGAGGCGCTCGGCGTGCTGGCGCGGCCTCGGGACCTCGGGGTCGACGTCGTACGACACGGGCTCGCGGAACAGCGCGATACACCTGCGCAGCCACTCGGACTCTGCGGGCGTCGCCGTGTCCACGAACCTGTGGGGTGCGCAGGAGAGCAGAAGTTAATTTCCAGATCGCTTTCCAGATCAGCGGGGGAGCTCACCTGCGGAGGCGCTGCATGGGCTGCGCGCCGCTGCCCGAGCGCGCGTGGACCTCAGCGACGAGGGCCGCGAGCGCGCGCTTGCGCCAGGCGTTGGCGAGCTCCTGGTGGCACATCTTGACGTGCTGCAGGCGCTCCATGCGCATCGAGTTGATGAGCAGCCAGGCGGGCACGTCGACCTCGGGCCTGCCCGTGCGGTGCGTGCCGAGCTCCTGCTCGATGCGGTTCTGGACCTCGGGGATGATGAAGAGGTGCGCGCACATGCCGCGCCCGATGCCGCGCATGCGGTAGGCGCCCTGCGCGTAGTCGCGGAAGGTCATGTCCTTGCCGAGCGTCACGACGGCGCGGGCGCTGGCGAACTGCTTGATGTCCATGCCCGTCGTGTGGACCTGGTCGTAGAACGTGAAGCGGCGCTCGGGCGGCACGCCGCACTGCGCGAGCAGCACCGAGCGGCCCGAGCGCAGCAGGACGACCTGGCGGTCGGCGCGGTCGAGGTAGACGACGCCCTCCATCCACTCGGGCAGCGCGCCCAGCAGGTAGTGCGCGACCTCCTCGTTGTCCATCCCCGTGATCAGCGCGCCCGTGTCGATCAGCGCGTGGAACGGCCGCTCGCTCGCGCAGATGTCGCTCAGCAGGCTCCGCGCGCTCCAGTTGTGCTTGACCGACGCCGTCACCACCGCCGGGTTGGTCAGCACGCTCAGGATGCGCCCGTCCGACCCGGGCTCGTACTCGCACTTGCCCAGGTCCAGCGGCAGCAGGTTCGACGGCGTGCCGCTGAAGCCCACGCGGCGCCCAAAGAGCATGTCGCTGCCCAGCTCGTGGCCGCACGCGCTGACCTTGAGGCGCTGGAAGTTCATGCACTCGGGGAACACGTGCTGGCGCAGGTAGTAGTGCACCAGCTGCGGCACGCGGCGCACCAGCGCGTACAGCCGCGCCATCTGCCGCGCGTCGCTCGGCTGGAACAGCGCCAGCGGCAGCACCCCGTGGTCGCTGCTGCCCGACGACGCCGTCGCCGGCGCGGGCTGCTGAGAGCTGCCCGAGGCCGCGATGCGCAGCCACTCGCTGAAGAGCGCACTGGCGGGGCGCTGGTCGCGGGGCCCGGCCTGGCGCGAGTAGTCCTGCTTGAGCTGCACGACGACGCGGCGGACGTCGCCCAGGCGCAGGCCCTCGTAGCGGTAGGCCAGCACCGTGAGCCCGATGACCGCGTCGGGGTGCGCAAACTCGCTCGAGCGGCTGGGCACGTCCTTGCCGACAAACGGCACGGCCATCAGCTGGCGGCTGACGGGCGAGCGCTCGTCAATGTCCGCCGGCGCGAGCAGCCCGTAGCCCACGCGGTCGATCTTCGAGAGCACGTGGGGCAGCAGGTGCGTGATCCACGCGGCGCCGAGGTTGAGCAGCTTGCGCGACTCGGGGCCCATGCCCGCCGTCACCGCGTCGCGCGCCTCCTCCGTGTGGCCCTCGAGGTACGAGAGCAGCGACTCCTCCGACGCCGTCACGGCGCCCACGAAGTGCGCGCGCAGCCACGCGAGCGCCCAGCGTGAGAGCCACGGGCGCATGACACCGTCGTAGTACGAGCGGTCGAGCAGCACGAGGTGCGGGTTGCGCTGCAGGCGGTGCTCCTCGAGCCCGCGCGCAATCGCCGCGCTGAGGCCCTCGAGCAGCGTGTCGTCGACGGCCCCGGCGGGCGGGTCGACGCTCAGCGACCTGCGCTCCCAGTAGAAGACGGCGTCGATGAGGAAGATCGGCAGGTCCCAGCGGTGGCCCGCGAGGTCGATGGCCTGCTTGTCGCCAATGGGGAAGTTGAGCTCGCTGCGCAGCGGGTGCAGCAGCACGTCGACCTCGTCCATGATCACGATCCCGCTGCGCCAGAGGTCCAGAACGCGCACCAGGGCGTCGGCCATCTCGCTACGCGCCAGCATCGCGTCGCGCAGGCGCACGGTGTCGCGCATCGCGCGCGAGGCGGCGCCGGGCGCGGGCGCAGAGACCAGGGACATGTCGAGGCCCTCGATCGAGTGCAGCTGCTCGACGAACTTGAGCATTAGCGACTTGACCGACTCGGGCGACGCGCACACGACGCCGCGCGACGACCGCGCGCTCGAGAGCTTCGCGTAGATGGCGGCGACGATCTCAGCGCTGTCCTCTACGCCGCGGTCAAACTCGAGCGTGAAGACCTGCTTGGGCACGATGGGCGTGCTGAAGCACGCGCGCAGGATGTTGCGCGTCTGCTCGAGCAGCGCCGTCGGCATCACCTGCACGACCAGCGAGGCGCCGTCGGCGAGTATCAGCGACAGCAGCGGGCCGACGACCGTCGTCTTGCCAGCGCCCATGATCATCTGCTGCACATGCGAGCCCCCGCCTCGGCACTCGCTCACAAACTTCTCGACCATCTCGACCTGCCTCTTGCGCAGCATGATGTCGAAGATGTCTGCGAGCGTCGGAAGGAGGGCGGAGGCGACGCCAGCGATGTCAGCGAGGAGAGGGAGATGGGCAGGGAAGCGGAGGCAACGCACACTCAAACACGAGGTAGCGAGGGTCGTAGCGGTTGCCCGTGACAAAGTGGCGCCTGCACGCGAGTGTGTCGGCCAGCGCAGAGGACGCGTGGCCGATCCTGTCCATTGCGATCTCGGCGGCATCGGCCGGCGCAGGCCCCC
>CACRSC010000041.1:0-84900 GCA_902651635.1 Mastigamoeba balamuthi | reverse complement strand
ATCCTGTCCATTGCGATCTCGGCGGCATCGGCCGGCGCAGGCCCCCGCGTCGCCGCCGCCGCTGCGCCGGCGCTGCGCGCGTGCGACGTGGCTGCCAGCTGGCGCAGGTGCGAGCGCAGCGCCACGGCGAGCGACGCCGCGCGGCTGGTCTGCCCCACGCGGCTCGTGCGCAGCAGCAGCTCGGTGGCGGCGTCAATCAGGGCGGGCACGTCGGGCACGAACGGGTTAACGAGCCGCAGGTCGCCCTCTGCGTCGCGTGACAGCAGCGCTCCGGTGATGTACTCGAGCGTCAGCTTCGCGCGGCGCCCGGCGTCGCGCTCGAGCGAGAACCGCAGACGCGCGACGTCGTCGCCGGCGACGGTGCTGGCGGTGATCTCGTTGGCACGACGCACTATGCTGACGGCGGCCTCCTCGACGACGCGGGCGTCCTGCTCCTTGAGTGCCCGTAGCGAGTGGATGAGCTCGTCAAGCAGCCTGAGCGCCTCCTGCAGCCCCGGGTGCGAAGGGTCGCTGACATACGCGCTGATCTCCTGCGCCGAGAGCCCGCGCAGCCTCGGGGTCTGAGAGCTCGCGCAGGCCGCGGCGTAGCGGGCGGCGTCCTGGGCAAGGCGCGTCAGCATGTCGCGCGCAACGTCCGACCGCGACGTCGGGTGGAACGAGACGTCTAGCGGCAGGCCCTCGCAGCGCGCACGCTCACCGTCCTCCCACTCAAGGAACGCCGACATCGATGCCAGCGGGGCGCCGGCGAAGCACTCGAAGTCGCCGCCAGAGACCGGCAGCGTGCGAGCGCCGCAAGACGTGTCGTGGACGACGGGGCGCAGCAGGTCCGTAGGGCACGCGGTCACGACGGCCTCGTACGGCTCGCCGGCAGAGTGGCGCCGCGCGAGCTCGAACGCCGCGCGCTGCGCCTGCATGGCCTCGACGTACTGCGGGCGCGAGAGCAGCTGGTGGAACTCCGCGTGCATGGCGTCGACCCACATCTTGAGCGGCGTGTGCTGCGCCTCCCTGCCGTAGATCTGCACGCCGCTCGACAGCATGTGGCGCGTCTCCGAGTCGTGCGGCAGGTGCGGCCAGTTGACCTGCCCGGGCGGCATGTCGGCGACGGCTGCGATGATACCCATCTCGGCGGTAGAGACTGACTCGTGCTCGCCCTCGTCGACCGTCTCCTTGCCCCAGCGCGCGAGCTTGAGGTGCATCCAGCGGGCGAGCAGCTGCGAGAGCGACAGCGTGACGTCGGTGCCCGCGAGGCTCAGGGCGATGCGGCCGCCGAGGCACTCGTAGAGGAACGCGAAGCCCAGCTGACGGTTGGCGCCACTCAGCTCGTCCGCGACTACGAGCTCGCCCCAGACGAGCGACGCGCTCTGCGGGCCCGTCAGCAGCGGCACATCAGGGTTGACGTCCTTGGGCATCTGGAACCGCATGTTGGTCAGGTGCGACGACCCGTGGCACGAGAAGTACTCGGCCCCGAGGCTGCGCAGCTTCATCCACGGCTGCCCGCAGATCTTCGGGCGGTCGGCTGGCAGCATCGCGCGCGCCGTCTCGCCCGGGATCGTGAGGCGGACTGACGCGGCAACGTACTCGAGGCGGCTGCGGATGCGCGAGGTGGCCTGCTTGCACGCATGCAGCAGATCGAGCTCCTCGGACGGCAGCAGCGTGCAGGCAAGGGACACGTGCGAGCGCTTCGAGAGGTAGCGGTCGAGCTCGCGGTGAGTCTCCCACGGCGTCCGGTTGGAGCTGCGCGAGTACAGTGTGGCCAGCGAGATCTTCAGACGGCACGCGTGCGCGTCCGGGTGCATGTCGTCCAGCGTGCGCGCCAGCATGTCGAATACCCACTGCTCGTCGGCCGTCAGGCTCGTGTCCACGCTGCATGCCTCGGCCAGCGCGAACGCCTGCGAGTACTGCCGCGCGAGCAGGCGCAGCACGAGCAGGTAGAGCCTCGCCGAGAGAGTCTGGCCAATCAGGAACGTGCGGCTCGTGTGTACCGTGTAGAGGAAGAAGCGGATGTCCATGATGCGCTGCCAAGCCTCGGCGCCCCTGTCGCACACAAGCAGCGTGCTAAACGGCTCGCCGAACACGCGCGGACGGTGAACCGCGTGGTTGGGCACCAGCACGCGCAGCTCGTCCGCGGCGTTCTGCAGCACCAGCGAGTGCGGGATCCCGCGCAGTATCTGGGTCATGTGGTAGACTCCAGGTGTCGGCTGCGTGGCGCCGCTGTACACATCGGTGCTCAGGAACCACCCGGCGTGGTCCAGCAGGTGCAGCCGCACGACGCCGTCGTCGTCCTTGTGCGGGCTGAGGCGCAGCTTCAGGCGCGGCATCTCGACAACAGAGACCTTAGCATCGCCCTCGTGCGCGACGGCGCTGCCCCACGCCAGCACGTGGCTGAGGTCCTCGACGCGGGTGAGCGTGTCGGCGAGCTGGTGCATAATCGACCCGGGGGCTGCCTCGGTCACGTTCATGAGCGTCAGCAGCCCTATCGCTTCCTGCTGCGGCTTGGCCTGCTCGGAGGTCGCGGGCACGTCGTCGACGTCCATGGGCGCGATGGACGGGGTCGTGGACGGGGCAGCCGCAGCGGTGGTCTCGTCGAGCTGGTCAATCGTCGACTTGTTGGACTCGTCCTGCAGCCACGAGCGCGCGAGCGAGAGATCTCCGCCGAACAGCTCGAGCGCGTACGCGGAGCTGTTGGGGAGGAAGCCCTCTTGCACCAGCATGTGCGCCATGCCGTGGCTCTCCGAGGCCTGCGACGACGCCGACGCGGCGCCGGATCCCGCGATCATGTCACACACCAGAATCTCGGGCATATTGGCCTCGTCGCACAGCCACGACGCGGCCTCGCTCGCGTCACCGTGGCACTTGCGCATCGCAAGCCTGCACGCAGCGGGGGTGTACCCGAGCTGCATCAGCTGCGCCACGCCCGCCTCCTCCGCTGAGGCCGCTGCCGCCGACGCCTCGGTGGGCATCCTCGACGTGCTCTGACGCAGCAGAGCCGACTTGGCCGTCACGCCCTTGCTGCCCGTGATCGGAGTGAACCCGATTGCCAGTGGACGGCGGGTGATGGTCGCGCGACCCGTCTGGCGCGAGATCGTGATCTCCACGTTGTACGGGAACCAGGCGGCTCCCGCGACAGGCTCGCCGCGCAGCACCAAGTCGTCGCCCTGCCAGAACCGCATCGCCTCGAGCAGCGCCCCAGGAACAACGCCGGCGAGCAGGCGCGGCGGTATGAACGTCTCCACGCCGCCGAGCGTCGCATTCCGGCGCGTGATGACCAGTGTCGGACCCTGCACCCTCTTCACAGCCGCGTCGCCTGCTGCGTACCGGATCGGCGCGGCGAGCGCTGCGGGGGCGCCGCCGGCACCGGACTTTGTCACCGCGAGCGGCGCGAGGCTGTGGAGAGACACCGCTGCCGAGGTCGTGAAGATGAGCGAGCGGAACATGCGGCGGCCATGCGACACGAGGTTGTAGACGTGGACGACGGGGCCGTCGCTCGCGCCAGGAGGGGAGCGCAGAACAACCCACTCCTTCCAGGTGGCCTCGGGCTTGTCAGACTCGTCGCAGCCGATCAGCACGACGCGCCCAGCGTCTGCCGGGACCTGCTCGTGCGGCAGCAGCAGAGGGTACTTCAGGCGCGCCTCCGGGGGCATCGGCGGGAACAGGGCCCCAACGACAGGTGCAAGGGTCTCCTGCAGCCAGCGCTCCGACTCGACGGGGTGCGGCTCGTCACCGTACGGGTCCAACGGCCTGTCGTACACAACGCCGTTGTACGACGCGTGCTCGGGGTCGACTGGCTCAGGCTCGGGCTCCTCGCGCTGGCGGCGGGGATCCGGGCGCGGAGCAGTCGGATTGCGCGCACCACAGACGCTGCACGCTGCTGGCGGCGATCCTCCTGCCTCCTGACACGTGACAAATGTGCAGGCGGGGCACGCGAAGCAGCCAGAGCCAATCGCCCCGCACTTCTCGCAGTACGTGAAGTTCTTGGGCGCTTCGGCTGAAGCGTCCTCCATCACCTGGTCCTGGTACGGCGGATGCGGTGCGCCGAGCCCCTGGTCCGCCGGCTCAGGCGGGTCCCACTCAATGAGGTCGTAGTCCGTGCCGACGAGGTGCACCCAGTGCCTGTGCTTGCTGCGCGACACGAGTCCGCAGTGGCGCGCGGTGGCAACGCTTCCCGGGGAGCCGCCGAAAAGCGCCATGAAGTCTGCGTGCCTCGTCATGCTGTCAGGGACGGGCCTGAGCTCGTTGTTGCGCCACGAGACCTCTGCCGTCTGCACGTCGACGGTAATCTCCGCGCGTGGCGCACGGAACCTGCCGCGGCCCATGCGGACCCACGGCTCTGCGCCGTGCTCGAAGGCCGGGTTACGCAGCGCAAGTTGCATCGCACGGTCGAGAACGCCGTCAACTATGCCAGTGGGCGCAGCCTCGAGCCACGCGACGAGCGTGCGCCTGTGCTTCTGCAGCAGCTCGAACAAACGCGACTCGGGAACGTCGGCGGGCGGAAGCTTCTCGTCGATGGCGAAGTCGCCCTCGGCGTCTATGGCGCGCGGCGCGCGTACGACATCGTTGCCAACGTTCAGGAACAACGGGCGGCCGGCGCTGCCGCGGACGTAGTCCTCGAGGGCCTCCTTGCTGATGCGCGACGTGTCCACTCCGTGCGCCTGAAGGAAGCGCAGGAGGCGCTTCTCCGCATCGAGATGGGGCTTCTTTTCGCCGGTTCCGTCGTCGTCGTCCCAAAGCAGGTCCGAGCGGTTCTGGCCGAGGCCGAAGCCGTGCCAGTTGCGCACGTAGGCGAGCGCGCCAAAGAGGTCTTCGACCGAGCGGGCATCGACCTCGTTCGGGCGAAGAGTCGTCCACAGGAGTGCGCGATACGAATGCACAACGCAGCACGTCGCAATGTCCCCGGCAGCCTCCGCTTCTGCTGCCCACCGGTCGAGCAGTGCACGTGCACTGCCGTGCAGGAACCTCTTCTGCAGGCGGTCCTGCAGTTCGGACAGCTGCTTCACCTTGGCCTCCTCGCCAGACGGCTGCAGCAGCGCCAGAGCAGCGTAATGGCCCACGTCCACCGCGAGCAGGATGAGGTACAGCAGGAAGGACGCGTCAGCCGAGTGCACTGAGGCGTCCTTGAGGTCCTCGACGGCACGCTCGAGCATCGACAGCAGGGGCCCCAGAGTGGCCTCTGGTGCGAACGACAGCTCGTTCGACAGTAGGCCATTGGGGGTTCCCAGCACGGCAGCCTCCTCCTCTTCGGGCGACCCCATGTCGTGGCCGCTCAAGAGCTTGTCGAGGCGTTGTTCACGGATGCCGAGAGCGCTCAGGCGTGCCGGGACGTTAGACGCGGGCTTGCGACGTGCAACCGAGATCCACGCCCCGGGCTCGAACAGAACAGACCGGAACAGTACGCGCAGGCGGGAGTCAAAGAGGTACGTCGCCCTGTCCTGCGACGCGAAGAACGAGACTACCAGCGGGATGCGGGCGTAGGGCACAGTGAGGTACGAGAGGAGCAGCTCGGCCTCGCCTCTGCTCAGCGTGCCGCCAAACGTCGGCAGGTTGTCGGCGTAGAGGACGTCGTCCTCGGTCGGGCGCTCGATGTTTCCACCGAGCAGCAGCGTGACGTCAGCAGGACTCTTGACGACAGGACCCTCGCCGAACTCAAGCTCCTTGTTGCCAAACGCCAGCACTTGCACGTCGGCCGTGTTCATGTCCGCGCCGCGGAATCCGAGGACGTCCCACTTGAGGAACGGCACCGCCGCGGAGACGTCCCAGCGGCTGATGTAGCTCGAGCGACCCGACTCGGCGTCAAACGTCAGGCGCCAGTACATGTACTTGTTCGTCGCCTTGCGCGAGCGCAGCATCTGGGCGTCGCGAGTCTCCATTGTAGCGAGGTACTTGAACAGAAACGCCATGTCGCGCAGCTGGCCGAACTCCACGTGGTCCTGCGCCAGCGGTGTGCGGGCGCTCGTGAGCCACTGGGTCAGGGCCTCCATCTCCGTCGGCGGGTTCGGGTTGTCCGCGGGCGTCAGCTCGTAGCCGTATCTCTCGAGGCACTTGCGCACGAACCTCATCGTGGCCGAGTACTTCTTGAGCTCGATCTTGTCGGGCATCCGCAGCTCCAGAATCGTGTTGTGGCACGTGCGGCTCAGCGATGAAAGGTAGGCGAGCACACCGTCGCGAGCGCGGGCGTGCAGGGGAGAGGCGAGCTCCATAGACGCGGCAATCGTCTCGTAAGCGCGGTTGTCGACGCACACGCCTGTGCTGATCGCGTAGCCGCCGTCCTCCCACAGCAGCTCGGAAAGCTCCAGTCCGGACGGCGCACGCACGACGGCATCAAACACGGCCAGCATGCAGCCGGCGACGAGGCAGCGCTCCGAGTCAGCGGCGCGGGTAGGACGCTCGATCGACTGCCACAGTGCCGAGAACGACAGCGCCAGCTTGTGGATGCGCTCGAGGCATACGAGCTGCACGTCGCGCGCAACGGCTGCCATGCGCCATGCGTCGGCGTCGAGCGACGCCGAGTCGAGAGGAGCTGGCATCGGGAGCACCTCGGTGAACAGAGACGTGATCAGTGCTACCGCCGTATGCTGCAGCGCCAGGCGCGACGACGTGCTCGACTCCCTGCATCTCGCCACCAGCTCGTCCACGACGCTGTCGCACTGCACCAGTGCCGCCACAGCTTGTGCTCCACTGCGCAAAAACAGGTTAGTCTTGGGCGCATGGCAAAGGAGTAGTACTTCTCGACACGAGGGGGGACAGAGAGCAGGTCAATCTGCGACAGGCGTTTCGGCGTGTCGGCGTCGCCGGCGTATCGGTCAGTGTCGGCGAGGACGAGCAGGTGCGCCCCGTCGAGCGGGATGACAGGCGCCACGGGGTCCGCGTCGACCCTGGGCGGCAGGACGCTCGGCTGATTAACGGCGCTCTCGATCGGGACGGCCGCGAGGACCTCCGCGACCGTGCGCGCGAACTGCGCGACAGTGGCGAGCTTGTTCTCGTCCAGCCTGCCGCTCCTGTTCTCCTTGACGGCGGCCGCCCCGAGCTGGTCGCAGGCGACGCGCAGCACCCACGCGTCCTGCTGGGTCAGCTGCTCGGGCTCTGCCGGCGGCTCCGTGGGGGCCGCGGGGAGGAACCCCGCTGCGCGCGCGCGGGCGAGGGCGGGGGCCGCGGACGCGTGGGCCGCGGCGCAGCGCGCGTCGAGGTCCTCGAGGGCCTTGGAGGCGAACTCGACGCGCAGGGCGAACGAGAGCTGCTTGAGCAGCGGGCGGGCGACGCCGAGGCTGCGCAGCGTGTAGAGCGCCGCCTCGACGACGCAGCGCCACGCGCTCGTCTCGCTGCGCTGCGGCGCGCGCCAGTCGGCAGAGGGGTCGGTCGAGTGCGCGAGGATCTCGGGCAGCGTGCGCGGCGAGACGAGCCAGGGCAGCAGGACGTCGTAGAGGACCTCTGGGCGGCGGTACTCTGACGGGGGTTCCCGCAGCCACATCGTCAGCGCCAGCGCCCACCACGCGGGGTCCAGCGCCCGCGTGGCCGCGACGCCGTCGATGCGCAGGCACGTGCGGAACCTGACCGCGCCGCCCTCGCCGCACGCGCACGACGGGTGGTACTCGAGCCCCGCGCCCGCGTTGCACACGACAATGGAGAACCTGCGCGATTCCCAGTTTTGTGTTTGAGACACAATTGACACTGCGTCGGGGGGTGGGTGGTGGTGGTGGCTGACGTCTCGAGCGAGGTGCGCTCGACGATGAAGATGACAAAGGCCTGGCTGAGCTTGCCGTTCCAGCCGCCCGGGACGAACACTCTGCTTCCGGGGGGGATGCCCCTGAGCTTGTCCACCCACCCTGTTGTGCCGTCGTCGACGAAATGGCGAGCAAACAGCAAAAGCGCGTAGGCGTGAGCAGCAGCAGTACAAAAGGGAAGGGCGATTCTTGGGTTTGAAAGACGGGGGGATGCGAGGGCGCGGGGGGGGCGAGGGATCACCTGTGAGGAACTCGTCAAACTGCTCGGGCTTCTCGATGGACGCCGACATCTCGCCGATCTCGGCGCACGAGCGCATCATGTTTGCGACATTCAAGAGCTTCTCCAATTCTTCGCGTTGAACGGGGGGGGATCGAATTGGTTTGTTATGGCTCACGGCGTAACACAATTGTCAGAAGCGAGGCCGGCGGGAGGTACCTGGGGGGCTCCAGAGGGAGAGCGTGCTCTGCTGCGGGGACGTGGCCGAGCGGGCTGCGAGCCTCCGCAGGGCGAACTCGGCGGCACGGAGGGATACGACCACGTGGCCGCCCTCGAGGCCCGTGCCCTCAATAAAGGCGTCGGCAAAGAGCGAGACAAACGGCCGCAGGCGCCAGAACGGGGGCGGCGGCTTCTGTTGCTGGTCTCCCATGGCTGTTTTCTGTGCGGCGTGAGCGGTCGCCTCTGCTTGGTGTCTGAACTCGAGAACAACTTCAATTCGTTGCTTACGAAAGATTTCGGCGAACGTACCGCAAATCACGATATTTTGATATCTATCAGAACAAAACGGCGGGGAACAAATCAATTGTATGTGCTGCTTCGGCAGGAAACTGGCCGCTTGCGGTACCCCATTTTGGACTTGAATTCAACGCACAGAGACAGATGTCCCCAGTTTGGCCAGATAGGGGTTGGGAGAGGAAAAGCAGGTTTTCAGTAACATCTGAGCAGGTATTTTAACTGCCAGTCACAGCACTCTATCATTGAGAAAGCAGAAGCTTCCCAGAAAACGGTGTCATGGATTACGAGGTCCATGGTTCGAAAAGTGTACCAAGAAAGACATAGGAAAAAAGCAACAGCCCGCGGTGCTAAGATTCGTCTAATCCGTGACGTGGGCTCCTTTTATTTTTACTGTGGACCCTCCGCAATACAAGCATGGCGGATCAGCAGCTCCTGGCACACGAAGTGGACACCACGCCAGCACAGACACCCATCCCGGAAAGGCGCTCCCAGCAGGAGAAATCAATAGAGAAAAAGAACGAGACCGACACCCCCGAAAAGATGGAGCCCGCACAGGTCGCGATAGAAGACGGGTGGGTGAACCCCAGTGGACGTGACCCCGCCTGCGAAAAGGTTTTCACCCTCGACAAGCTCTCCCTCAAGAGGGTCGCCTGCGTCGTGAGCCTCAACGGCAACGGCGTCGTCTGCCGCCGGCTCGCCGAGCTCGGCCTGGTGCCCGGGGTCGAGGTCAGGGTCGTCGGCCGCGCGCCCTTCAGGGGCCCGATCAAAATATTCTTCCGCAACAACGAGTTCTCCCTGCGTGCGGACCAGGCGAGGTGCGTCCAGGTGGCGGAGCGCGCGCCAACCTGCGTCGTCATGACGGACCTCTGCACCGGCAACTGCGGCTCGTGTTGCTCCGCCGTCCCGATCCTCGACAAGAAGAACGAGGACCCGCTCGCCGCCAAGGGCATTGCAGCAGTGCAGGCGCCCCCGTTCGTCGCGGTGCGGGCCACGCCCGCGACGACGCTCGACAGGGACCACCCGCGGATCGCCCTGATCGGCAACCCCAACGTCGGCAAGTCGACGCTGTGGAACCGCCTGACCGGCATGAACCAGAAGACGGGCAACTATCCGGGGTCAACGGTCGATTTCAAGACGGCGCCGCTGAAGCTGCCGTCCGGCGCGCACGCGCAGCTGATCGACCTGCCGGGCCTGTACAGCCTGACGCCGTGCTCCCTCGACGAGCGCGTCGCCCTCGAGACGCTGTGCGGCCAGCAGCCCGAGGTCTCCGTCCCCGACCGCGTCGTGGCCGTCGTCGACGCCGCCAACATCGCGCGCAACCTGCAGCTGATCACCGAGGTGCTCGAGATGGGCCTGCCGCTCGTGCTCGTGCTGACGATGCTCGACGTCGCCGAGGAGCGCGGCATGTGCATCGACGCGGTGGCGCTCGAGGCGGCGCTGGGCATACGCGTCATCCCCGTCGTGGCGTCCGAGGGCACGGGCATCACCGAGCTGCTAGAGGCGATGGACTCGCCGCGCGCCGCGGTGGCCCCGCTCCCGTGGGCCGCCAGCGAGATGGAGAGCGAGGACGCCGCAGCGGCAGAGCTCGAGGAGCAGGTGACCAGGAACACCACGGGGATCACCAGCGGGCAGGCGCGGGCGATGGCCAAGGCGCTCGCGCTGAGCTCCGAGTACGCCAAGAGCAACTTTTCGCGCGCGAAGCGGCGAAAGAAGGGAGGCGACGGCCCGGCGTCGCTCGAGGACGTGTACATGCGCTATCGCTGGATCGACGCGATGCTCTCGCGCACGGCGACCGACGTCGAGCGCCGCAAGGCCCTGCTGCGCGACCGCATCGACAAGGTCCTGCTGCACCCGTTCTTCGGCCTGCTGATCTTCGCCGTCGTGATGGTGGCGTTCTTCTGCGTCATCTTCTACGTCGGCGACGCGCTGAAGGGGGTGCTTGAGGACATCGTCACGGTGGTGGGCAACGCGATCGCACCGGTCTTCCCCAAGGGCCTGCTGAGGGACCTCTGGACCGACGGCATCATCGCGGGCATCATCCCCGTGCTGACGTTCCTGCCGCAGGTCGTCCTGATCTTCGTGCTGCTGACCGTCCTCGAGGGCTCGGGCTACCTCGCGCGCGGCGCGTTCCTGCTCGACCGCCTGCTCTGCACCGTCGGGCTCCACGGCCGCAGCTTCGTGCCGCTGGTCACGTCGTACGCGTGCGCCGTGCCCGGCATCATGGCGGCCCGCACGCTGCCCGACGTGCGCGAGCGCCTCGCGACCATGTTCGTGGCGCCGTTCATGGCGTGCCCCGCGCGCCTGCCCGTCTACACGCTGATGATCAGCGCGTGCTTCTCGGGCATGAACGGCTGGAAGAAGGGCATGATCATGACGGGCCTGTACTTTGGCGGCATCGTGGCGGCGATCGTCGTGTCGTTTGTGCTGCGCCACACGGTCATCAAGGGCAAGGGCGCGTCGTTCCTCATCGAGCTGCCGACGTACCAGCGCCCCGACGGCCACGAGATCGCGCGCGCGGCGGTGCAGGCCACGAAGATGTTCCTGCGGCGCGTGGGCACGGTCATCCTCGTGTTCAGCATCATTCTCTGGGCCTGCATGACGTTCCCGCAGCTCGACGAGTCCGAGTTCAGCGACGCGACCAACAGCTCCGACCACGACCTCGCCTTCAAGCAGGCGCAGCTCGAGCAGTCGATCGCCGGCACGATCGGCCACATCATCGAGCCCGTCATCCGGCCCGCGGGCATGGACTGGCGCATCGGCATCGGGCTGCTCAGCGCCTTTGCCGCGCGCGAGGCCTTCACGTCGACGCTCGGCATGGTCTACGGCGTCGACTCGGAGGACAGCACCCGCTTCGAGGACCGCCTGCGCAGCGTCACGCGCGACGACGGCTCGCCGATGTGGACGCCGCTGCTGGCGACGGTCGTGCTGATCTGGTTCATGCTGGCGATGCAGTGCTTCAGCACCATCGTCGTCATGTACAAGGAGTCGCGGTCGTGGCGCTGGGCGCTCGGGCAGGTCGTCCTGATGAACGTCATGGCCTGGGTCATCTGCGTCATCATCTGGCAGGTGGGGTGCGCTGCCGGCGCCGCGCACTGAGCCTCCCGCAGCAGAGGTCTCTGCCTCCTCCTGCGAACGACGCAGGACAAATAAAGGATAAAGTGTCAGTATAAGATCCTGCAGTGGCGATCGCGGGGGGGAGTAGAAAGGAGATTGGACTGTTCTAGCGTGTGATCTGCCTGGCCTTGAGCACACTGATGCGGGCAGCACGCGAAACAAGGGTGTTTCAAAGAGCAAAGAAAAGAGTAATTTTCTCACTCGAGGGGACCCCCAAAAGGCTGCGATGACAAAGGACTGCCCCCAGAGACGGACGGCGGGCGATAATGGTCACTTCAGAGTGGGACTTCTCGCAGGGAGTCGCGCGCTCGACAAGACGGTACGGAGAGGGGAGGGAGCCGTTATAAAAACAACGACCCAGCGAGAATACAGAAACAGGGGAGGGGCTGGGCGCACGTGTTTGAAGGACCATAGATTGACAGTCGCACCGCCGGAAGGTATGCGACGAGCACGAGCCCACGCGTCTGCTCCGGGCTCCCGCGAAGCGCAGTCCCGCGGGGCCTCGCAACCTCCGCCACAGCCGCGCAAGAAACCCACAGAAACCCCTGTGCGAGGCCGAGAAAGGATAAAACGGGGGTCTTCTGTAGTTTTCCGCGATTTGCCTCATCCACGTGGTAGATATGCTTTGTTCACACACGTGTAGGACGTAGTGGTGCGCGATTTCCCCCTTTTCCCTCTTCTTCAGCGTCGCAGCGCCGACGCAGGACTTCAGAGGGACTTGAGCTTGTCGTCGAAGAACGACCATGGTAAGTTAATGCACTTCTTGGTCGTGTCATACTTGTGCTGGGTGCCTCCACACACAACACGATCGCCAGGCTTGACCGTGTCTTGCCCGAACAGGACCAGCCCAACCAGGCAGTGCTGCTCGTAGGGAACGTACACCCCCGGAAACCATATCGGTTCAACCTCCACTCCAGTCACTGCCCGCACCAGATCGAGTCCCTCCAAACTCTTGAGGTCGACGATCTCCTTGACCTTGGAGAACACCTTGACCGCCCTCTCGAGCCCTTGCAGAACCGCCCCGTCCGAGAGGTCTTGGGAGACGATTACGCGGAATCCCCCGAGACACTCAAAACAGGTGTTCACTTCCTGACAGAGATGGCCAAGGATGAGATTGAGAGGGCATCGAGACTTCACGCCCCGAACTCCGAGATCCACTGCCGCACGGGCAATTCTCAGAGCAGTCTCTGCACACTGCACAGGGCTCGGATGAAGGAATCCATCCCAGACATACCAAGTCTGCGGGGGCATTCCCAGAGTTATAATACCGACCGGGCTGCTGGCACCAGAGACCACAGAGTATGTGAGCCTATCAACCATAGCGACCAAACCAGCGATGGCCCTCGAGTGTGCAACGCTTGTTGTGGCGTATCCCTGGGCTTCGAGGGGCTTCAGCACACTCGCCAATGCATCGAGTAGCAGCACGTCCCTGAGAACCGGAGCAGGGAGCGCGATCCGGCCCATGGTTGCGGTGCGCTGACTCTGCGTGAGGTGTGCTTTGAGGACAGGACTCGATTCGGCGGTCGCGAGCCACGACTTGCAGACGGCTCTGAGGCGCCAGATCTCCTGGAAGGGCAGCAGTCGGGCCTGAGAAAACAGGATGGCAGTCACAGCGTCGTTCCACGTGGTCTCCGCTCCGCGCGCGCAGGGGATCTTGTTGTCACACATTATGCGGGCTCTTCTAAAAAGTGTCTTTGCACTTTTCAATTGTTTTGCCAGCAGCGTATCCAGCCAGGGATATTTCCCTCGCGTCACGGGCAGATACGTCAGTGAGAGTCGGGCAGGGGGCCGGGGAGCGACGACGACGAGGACGAGGGGGTGAGCGCGGGGGAGGGGGAGGGAGTGACGGTGCTCAGGCGGTTGAGGATGTGCTCGGCGATCATGGTGATCGCGGGGTACGTGCGCTCCTTCCAAGACCCGTCGTCGCCAAACACGTTGGAGCTGTAGTCGCCCCACGGAATGATGACGTCGGCCTGGCGACGCTGCGGCGTGACGTACTGGTCGAACGACGGCTTCACGAAGGTCTCGTACTGCGTGAGCACGCTGTCGAGCGACCTCCCACGCTCCTTCATGTCTCGGTAGACGCGGCTGAAGCGCCCGTCAGAGCGAAACCGGTTCGGAATACAGGAATACCCGTGGGGAACTGTGGCGAGAGTTGGGGGGTTCGTACCGGGCGAGGCAAGTGTCGGCGTCGGTCTCGACGAAGATCTTGAGGTCCATCAGGCCGTCGGGGATGTTGTGGAACGAGAGGATGCCCTCGAACAGCACGACGTCCATGTTCCACAGCGGCGTCGTCTCCCTCGTCCTCGAGTGCGTGCAGAAGTCGTAGTGCGGGATCTCCACCTAATGACGCCACAAGCAGGGATCCGATGCAGAAAGGGGGGCGAAAAAGCAGCGTGAGGCTCCGTTTCGGTGCGCCCCCGCCTGAAGCAAGGGGCAGACAATCGGTGCGCACCCTCTTGCGATCCTTGAGGTCCCTGAGCGTCTGGACGATAAGGGGCCAGTCGAACGCGCTCGGCTCGTCAAAGTTGTGCTGCGAGACCTTGGCGAGCTCTTCCTGCGCGCATTGAGGCACGGCTCAGCATCGCCATGCTGCCGGGTGGTGCCCCCTCGGGTGGGGGCCCTTCCTCGAAGGGGGGAGGGGGGCACAGGTGCGTGCCTTGGTGAGGTCGCGGTAGAACGAGTCCTGGGATACAATGGCGACGTGCTTGTTGTGCAGCATGTGGTCGATCTGCTTGCACAGGCTCGTCTTGCCCGACGCGCTGCCGCCGGCAACCCCTGCGGACCGAGTGCGCCGAGTGGGAAGGGGGGCCGCGTCAGTCACGCTTGCTCATTAGGGGGGGGGTTTTTTTGCTCGTTGCAGTGCTGTGCGCAGTGTTGGGCGGCGTTGTGTGCGTCGCTGTGACGCCATTTGCGACGATTTTATCAGGCGCTCCAGGAGAGGTGGCACGGGGCGGTACTGACCGATGATGAAGGCCTGGGGGCGAGGCATGCCGGGAGCTATCGTGACCTGGAGGGACATCGCCGCGGAAGGACTATCGATGGGAGACTGCTCCAAAGAGCGTTGGGGTTTTGAGGGAATAGAAAATCTCCAGAAGATTTTCGATGATGCTGCGGCGAGATGGCTCGCAACACTGAGCCAGGGGAGTTCTCTCACCCTGAAAAGACATCGCAATTGCCCGCGCCAGCGAGCCACGCTTGTCCCACACAGCATTATTCTGAGATTATTCGCACAATCTGACCGGTGACGTGGTGGGCGCAAACCAACCACAAACCCACACAAAACCTCCGTTGTACTCACCGCAACCGGCACGCGCCACGCCGCGCGCAGGGGGGACGCCCAACTGACGTAGCGCTCTGAGGGGGGCCACCAGGGGCGAGATGCACGCGGCGGGGCAGGCAGCGAGGGTGGACGAGGCGCTGCTCGTCGAGGGCGGCGGCTCCTGCGGGTCGTCGTCGTCGCGCGGCCGCACGGGCAACGGGCGCGCGTGGTTCTGGGTCACGCTCTGCGTCCTGGTGTGGGTCTTCCTCGCCGAGTTCCTCCAGAAGTTCGAGCGTTCGTTTTACAAGAAGGTTTCCTCTCTGTTTCCCTCACCCCTCTCTCTCTGTTGCGATTTCGCCGCTTCATCTGACCCCCCACCGTGTGCAATCGTGGACGACACCAGCCCATGTTCATGTCGTGGTATGTGCAGTGCACCTCCTGCCCCCTCCTCCCTTCCCCGAAACAGCCACATCTGTTTTCTTCATCGGTTTTCCATGCTGAGCCTGGGGGGTGCTGGGCTGCTCCTGTGGCACGGCCCAACAACGACGGCGCTGTGTGGGCAGGGCTGTGCACAACAACGGCATCACGTTCCTGGCGCCGCTGGCGTGGGAGTGGTACGAGAAGCGCCGCGCCAAGGCCTCGCGCGGGCTGACGGGCATCGGCTCGGAGGACTTCTACCAGCCCACGAGCGACTTCAACTGGCGCCGCTTCGCCTACGTGTCGCTGGCGCTGAGCGCCGTGCTGACGCTGGGCGAGTACGTCTGGTACATCGCCCTGCCGCGCGTCAGCGTCACCGCGAGCATCGGCATCGTCAACAGCCTGCCGGCCTTTGTCTTTGTCCTGAGCGTCGTGATGCTCGCCGAGTCTGTCACGTACCTCAAGGCAATTCACCCCCAATCTGCTCCCCCCGATTCGCAATTCGGGATTTCGGGATTTCTAGAATTGACGGAATGCCTGCGCAGCTGTCGGGGCTCGTTGTGGCGATCCTGGGAGTGGTCCTGATCGCGTGCTCCGGAGGCCCTGGCTCGGCAGTCTCGCAGCAGCACGGCGGGTCGCACCTGGGCTACCTGATGTGCGTGGTCAACGTGTGCATGACGGCGCTGTACCAGGTGCTCTACAAGAAGCACGGCGTCAAGACAGACGACTACAGGGAGGTCTTCATGCTGCTCGGCGCCATGGGCCTCTGGAACGCCGCCGCCTTCTGGCCGCTGGTCCCCGCCTGCGAGGCGCTGGGCCTCGAGGAGTTTGAGCTGCCGTCGTTCGGGCAGATGCTGTCGCTGGCGCTCATCGCGACGTTTGACGCGTCGCTCAACGTGTTCACGTTCCTCGCGATCCAGTGCTCGTCGCCGTTCTTCGTCAGCGTCGCGCTGATGCTGACGATCCCCACGGCGCTGGCCGCGGACATGATGGCCCACGGGTACTTTATCGGGTGGGTCGGCGTCTCGGGGCTCGTGCTCGTGTGCTGCAGCTTCGCTGTGATCAACCTCCTCAACATCTGCTCCTCCGAGTCGCTCGCCCAGCGCATCGAGTTCTGGACCCGCCCCCGCGCGTGCAGCCTCAGGTGCAGCAAGCCCGCTTCTCCCGCTGCGGCCGCCACGGTCTCTACCGTGCCCGCCCAGTGCTAGGATGGGCGCTGTATGGGCACTCACTTTGTGTTGAACAACAACTACCGCTCTATGCTCTGCTGTGACCCCTGTACCACGTGGCCATGCGCCACGTGTTGGACGAGTATCATACCGGTTGATGCGTTATGAGGTGCATTTGGTTGATATCAATGCATACATAGTAAAGCTACGAAAAGGGCAAGCTCTCTCACTCCGCCGGTTGGCAGGAGAGGGAACCTGTGCCGTCGGACGAGCGTTCTGATGAGGGGCTGGAGTGACCTGTTCCCAATCTGCACGGATTTGAAAAAAAAAGATCTCACGAGATTTTGTGACATCAGAGGAGAGAATCTTCCTCGCTCTTTTCCAACACCTGTTCGGCGCGCGCGAATCTCTCGGAAGGTAAAGGAATGGCGGGGCCACTGGAGCGTACGCGCGCGGCGCACGAGGAGGTCGAGCGGTACCAGACCGCCGTCGTGTCCCTGATGAAGGAGCAGCCCCGCACCCACCGGGAGACGGTGTACCAGGGCCACGTCGTCCGCGGCTTCCTCGACCGCATCTGCGACTGCTCCAACAGGGCCGCGACCCTCTACGACGACCGCGACGGCTCGCGCCGCGAAGAGCTCTCGTCGATCACCGGATCCGTGCGGCGTGCTCCCCCCGCTTTTTCCGCGGCAGGCAGGGGGAGGGAGGAAGATACGTGCATCTTCTCTGACAGAAATATCTCCGCGATATCTCTCCCCTACAGGGCATGACGATGTTCCAGCTGTTCTACAACAAGCTGCGGGAGGTGAAGGAGTACCACAGAGCGGCGGATGCCGAGGCGCTGCCGGAGCAGCTGGGGCCCTCGGACGCCGAGTACGAGCCCTCGGTGGCGTTCACGGGCCCCGAGCGGCACGGGCGCTGCCTCGACCTGGCGAGCCTGCACGCGCAGTACCAGAACCTCGGCACCGCCTTCCAGAACGTCGACTACCCCACCTACCTCGACACCTTCTACCGCTTCGACGACACCGCCGGCCTCCCCAAGAGTGCGCCCCCCTTCCCTTTTTCTCTCTCACCGCTTCTCTGCGAGCGCGTCTCTGAGTTTTAAAATTCACTTGAATTGGGCGCGGCCAGTCGAGCCGAGCAGGGCGTCCGCGTACTTTGGGTACCTGAGCGAGCTGCGCGAGTACCTGGTGCTGTACTTCCGCCGGGCCAAGCCGCTGTTCGACGTGGACGCCAAGTGCGGGTCGCTCGAGGCCGAGGCCGCGCAGTCGTGGGAGTCTGCTGCGCGGGCGGGCATCAGCATGGGCGACATCCTCGACGCCGCGCAGGGCGCCGCCAAGGCCGAGGCGCTGGCCAGGGGCGAGCTCTGGTGCGACGCCTGCGGCCGCGCGTACGCCAAGGCGACGGTCTTTGAGGCGCACAAGACGGGCAAGCGGCACAGGGCCGCGGAGAAGGCGCACGGGGCGCACGCAGAGGAGCGGAAGCAGATCAGCGTGCTCGAGCGCGTGATCGGGGGCCTGTGCGAGGAGGTCGTCGACGTCATCAAGAACACCAAGGACGAGTTCAACCGCAAGTGGGCGCGCAGCGCCAACGACGTGCTGGCAGACGCCGAGGCGGACGGCGACGAGGACGACGAGATCGCGGCCGACACGCAGCTGCCCACGATCGACGACGAGATGCCCAAGCAGACGATCGACAACTACCCCGTGGGCTGGGACGGCAGGCCGATCCCCTATTGGCTCTACAAGCTGCACGGGCTCGGCGTCGAGTACAAGTGCGAGATCTGCGGCGACATGTCCTACTGGGGCCGCAGAGCATTCGAGAAGCACTTCCAGGCAAGCCTTATTGCACCGCCACCATCGGCACCCCCGCTCACTTTGTGCGCGACCCTCCAGGAGTTCAGGCACACCAACGCCATGGCGACGCTGGGCATCGTGAACAGCGTGCACTTCTTCGATGTCACCAAGATCGCAGACGCCGTGGCGCTGTGGCAGAAGATGCAAGCCGACAAGGCAACCAAGACCTGGCGCCCAGACGACGAGGAGGAGCACGAGGACGCAGAGGGCAACGTTTACAGCAAGAAGCTGTACGAAGCCCTGGTGAAGCAGGGCATCATCCAGAAATGATTGCCCCACCCCTGCCACGCATGCCCCTCCCTGCCATCTGTCCACCCCACCACCCCCCTCTCTAGTAGCGCAGGAACCGGATGTGACGAGTACACAAGTGGGATTTAGTGTTTAACATTTTCTGTTTGGCTTAGGTGTTTGTTAAGCCACTCCTCCAGACGCTGGAGGACGTCGGTGAACCCTAGACGGGCAGCCGGGTCCTGCGCCCAGCAGAGTGTTATCAGGTCCACGCACGGCCTGGGGATTTGCGGTGGTATGGGCGGCCTCTGTGCTTGACGTGAGTGCGCGACGAGCGCATGGAACGCAGGCGCACCTTGCCCTCGAGAACAAACGCTCTGATTTCGGCGGACTTCCAGAACGACACGTGACCCTCTGGCGTGACACTTCGGCAGTACGGGATCTCTCCCGTGAGGACCTCGTACAAGATCACAGCGAAGCTGTAGAGGATACCTCGGTGAGAAGAAGAGACCGGCCCATGGCTTCTGAATACCTGAAAACGTCGCAGGACTTCTCGTACTTCGACCCAGAGATGACCTCGGGTGCCTGTAGGGGTAGGGGACGAGCTTAGTGCCAGTTACCGTGAGCGGTGCTACGTGCCATCCAGATGGGCGACCCTACTCGCTCGGTGAGCGAGGCCACGGAGGATGTCGGGTTTATGTCTCGGACTGTCCCAAAATCTGCGAAGCAAGGGTTCCACTCGTTAGCGCTTGAGGCCAGGAGGAAGTGGGGGCTGCGTGCAACACACCCGACAGCTTGCACATCACCGGCGCTCGCACTTCGGTCGAAACAAGCTGTGGAGGGCAAATGAGGGCGCAGGTCAGGGTCAACAGGACGAGGGACCCTCCCACGTACAAGCAGATTGGATGGCTTGAGATCCCTGTGCATAATGTTGGACCTGTGCAAAAACTAACACCGCACAAGCCGATTGATCGGCGTCAGCAGCGGCACGGAGAGGAGCAGAGACGCTGCAGTGAGGGGCGGGCGGCGCACAGCCATTCCCTTGGCGCAGTCGACAAGGCACTTGAGTTTCATCGGCAGCGTCAGGGCCTTGCGTCGCAGCGCGGTCGTCAGGTTCCCGTGCGGGCAGTACTCGGTCACCAGTGCCAAGTGCCCCGCCTCCGTTACATACCCTGCAGTGCCACGCGGCGACGCTCAGGGCGGCCACGAGGGAGGGGGAGAGAGGGGGCAGATGGCGTGTACCGATGAGGTTAACAATACAGGGGTGGCGCACGTGCTCGAGGAAGTGCACTTCGCGGTTGAACTGGTCGAGCACGTCCTCCGGCATCTGGTCCTGCCCCTTGAGTATCTTCACAGCCACCTGCAACCACCACCACCCCCTCCCTCTGTCAGCACCAGGGGCACAGCGGCACTGCTGCGTGGAGAGGAGGGGGCCACAGCGCACGTCGAGACCGCGGTAGTCGGCCTTGTAGACGGTGCCGAACGAGCCCTCGCCGATGGGGGGCGAGCTGACCTCGATCTCCTCCCTGTCGAGCCGCGTGGAGAGCTGGCTGTCGAGCTCCAGCGTCACGGCGGTGCTCCACACGGCGCCCTCTGCGCGCAGCTCGAGGCCCACGCTGGCCTTGACGTGCGTCGTGCACCGCACGCGCAGCTCGACGTCCACGCGCGCCGTCGCCCCCGGGTCGACGATCGAGTGCGAGGGCTCGAACGCCAGCTCGAACGTGCGCTCGCTGACGCGCGGGCCGACCTTCCACGCCACAAACGACGCCGACCTGTTCTCTATCGTCACGACGTCGCGCACGGGGCTGTCGACGGGCGCCTGCCCCGCGCCCAGGCCGAACTCCAGGCGCTTGGGGCTCACAGTGACGCTGCGCCGCAGCACGGCGTCCGCGGGCTTCGAGGCCGAGCTGCACGACGAGGACGAGGACGAGGTCCAGTAGCCCGACTGCGTGCGGCGCAGGTGGCGCTCGCTCGTCGGCGAGCCCGAGGCCGTCGAGATCGACGCAGGGGACTCGGCCATGAGGTCGTCGTCGAGCTTGATCAGGAAGCAGCACTGGCACACGGGCTGCGTGTACTCCACCCCCGGCAGTATCCTCCACTCTGCGCACATGGCGCAGACCGTCTTGCCGCAGTAGCCGCACACCCTCTGCCCCGGGGGCCGCACACACAGGGGGGGAGGAGGCAAAGGGCGGTGAGTCAACGCAGGGCGGGCAGAATTCCGGGAAACGGGAGGTGATGGTCTTTTTTACCCTGTTACGCGGGTACGAGAGGTTCTCGCCGCACTTGGGGCAGTACGTCGACAGCGAGGTCCGGGGCTTCTTCTCGTCCTTGTCCAGGGCGAACAGCGACTGTATCATGTCCGGGGGCACCGCAGACGAGCCTTGGGAGGTTGGGGGCGAGGGGGGCGAGGGGGGGGAATGTAAGGGGGAGGAATTGGGCCATTGAGTCTGTCGCACTACCAACGACCAGGCGCAGGGCGTCCACCCAGGCGTTCCTGTCCTCGACCGACGTCGCCACCAGCGTCAGCTTGCGGGCCCTCGTCAGCACCTCGAACACCGGCGACGGGTCTGCGCGCGCCGCCGCAGGCGTTGGAAACGGGGCGGGGGAGGGGGGCGCCGCAGAAAAGAAATTGGCGCCGGCGGGGGTCGAACCATCGTCAACAAACACGGCCACGGGGCACGAGAGAATTCCGCTGAGAGTGAACGGCGGTTGCGGTTTCCCCGTGTACGCGGCCATCACCAGGCAGTCGTCGAACAGCCAAAAGTACCTGCCCGGCCGTCTTGCGTCAGCGAGTGGGCGGGTAGGGGGGAGGGAGGGAGAGGGCCAGCGATTTTTCTGGAGCGGTGAGTGACTGACCGCTTCTTGGGGGGCCTGTTGGCGGCGCTGAGGATGATGCTGAGCGGGCCCGAGTGCAGGAACATGTGCGAGCGCCGCGCGATGATCTCCTCGGCGTCGCGCGTGAGGTTGGTGATGGACGCGGCGATCTCGCGCAGCTTCTCGCCGTTCTGGTCCCGCTTGACCTCGTCGGTCCTCAGGAACCTCCGCGCGAGCTCCAGCAGCCTCTGCTCCGTCTCGGGCCTCCTCGGCGACAGCGGCTGCTCCTTGGCCGCCGGCGACAGCTCCTTGGCCCTCTCCCCGGCGCCGCAGCAGCGGTCCTTTCGGTGCGCCGCCGCGTCCAGCTTGCCGGCCCGCGGGCTGCCCTGCGAGACCATCGCCGCGACGCCGCCCTTGGGCGCTGGCGGCTGGACCTCGACGACGACGACGCTCAGCTTCTCCTTGTCGTGGCGCTTGTGGCGGTGCAGCGGCCGCGCGTCCCTGTCGCGCCGCTCGGCGTCGTCGTCGTCGTCGCCGGCGGCCGCAGAGGGCGCGGCGGCGTCGGACGTGGCGCAGGGGCGCGCCGGCGCGTACTCGGACTTGGCGCGGCGCCGCGGCGACGAGGACCGGTGCGCCAGCTGCCTGCGAGTGTCTTCCTCTTCCGCCAGCGTTGCTTGCGATGTGCGCGAGAGATTAAGCTTCAAAAAACACCCGGAAATATCGAAAAAATATCGGATTCTTCGGTGGGGAAGGACAAATTATCTTTTCCCCCAGTCCACCCGTCAGTCGAACATCTCAGTTAGGAGCTGCCCCAGGAACACGGGGAGCTGCGAGCGCTCAAACTCGATGGGCGACGAGAACACCTCGGGCAGGTTCAGCTCGGGCTCGATGGTGACGGGCGCGTACTCGACCATGCTCTGGCCGAGGTACAGCGTGAACTGCACGCCGCGCTCCTTCCTCCTGTTGTAGCACGTGCACTCGAACGTCGTCGCGTCTCGCTGCGACACCGTCACCGCGCTCAGCTCGCGGTACAGCTCCACCGTCCGCGCGAGGTACCTCGCGCTCTCGGCCTCTGCCTCGGCGTCGCACCCAAAGACGGGCGGCATCGGCGCCTCGCTCGGCGGCGGCGCGATGGCCTCGCGCCTCACGGCGGGCCTCGGCGTCCTCGACGGCGTGTGGTGCACCGCGAGCCTCCCGGGCGTCTTCATGGGCGTCTTCTGCGCCGTCTTCGTCGGCGTCTTGACGGGCGTCGCCGGAGCCGCTGCGGTGTTCAGGGGGACCGGCACCGGCAGCTGCGAGGCGCGCGGCGGGGGCGGCGCCTGCGGTGCTGGGGGGACCACCGGCGGGGCGGGCGCGGGTGGCAGAGCCGGGGCACCAGCGGGAGACTTGGGCACCTCGGGCGTCACGGCCCCGGACATGCACGCGACCTCAGCCTGAGCCGCAGACACTGCCGGGATGCCGGGAGGGAGTAGAGCGCTCGTGAGTGCCGAGGCCAGCACCCAGGGAGGCGGGGAGGGGGGACTCACGCTGGTTCTGCAGCTCGGCCTTCTCCGCCTTGAGCCGGTCGATGATCTCCTGCATGACTGTGGCGGCGCTCGTGCTGAGTGCGTGCGTGTTCGCTGCTGCCCGTGTGGGAAGCGGTGCGCACTCTGATCGCGCTTGGCGGCCTCCTCGACGAAACGCTCGTGACGGCTGTCGGCAATGCTGCGCTGCTCGGCAAACTCCCTGAGCTCGGCCTGCAGCTTCGCGATCCTCTCCGCGTTCCTCGAGCACTCCTGTTGGCAGCCCAGCCAGTAAGTAATTTTGGCGCCGGCGAACAGTACACGACCGCGCGAAAACGACACGATCGATCAGAAGCGCCGACCACACGCCCCCAGCATGTGCCCACGGTCCACGTACAGCGCAGGCGTCGGGGATCACCGAGTCGAGGACGATGGAGGAGGCTGGGGCTGACGGGTCGCCGGAGATGGAGACGCCGGCCGGAGACGAGCGCTGCGAGTGGGGGCGGTGCTGCGACGCCCCCGGGCTCTGCCGCGGGGACGAGTGCGGCTTGAGCGCGCTGGCCGCGCGGGACGCTGCGCCGCGCTTCTTCTTGGCGGAGCCCTTGGTCATTGTGTGTTGTTCCTAAAAGAAATCTACCTCAAAAACAAATCTCCGTAACCCAACCAATTGATATGCTACGGAAGCCCGCCAACACAACGGGATTGCGGAGCGGAGTCTGCTACCTTCAAGGTAAACAAAACCCGTTAAAGTGAAGTCTGAGCAAGGGCTCACAGTCCTCCATCGCGAGGATGAGTTCTCTGGTACTCTTAGCACTGCAAACGGAGCTCCAAGACAGCCTAACAGCACGAAGAAAACCTCAAGCCCTAAAGACCCCGGATGTACCACGAACAACCCTGTGATTGAGTGTCCTGGCACCGAGCCTCCACAACACTCGGCACTCCTCACTGAGGGTCCGCGGTGCCTGACCTGCACGGCGCCGCAGATGCACGGTTCAGTCTTCAGCTCCATGCGCAAGGAGGCAGGGGGGCCAGTGGGGGAGAGGGCATTTTCGCACGTCGATGCGGCGGCTGCAGCGGGCAGCTTGGGGATGTCGCCAGACGCCAGCGCTCGCTCGAGTGCGGCTGCCTCCTCCATCGTCTTGACGTTCTTGATCGCGGCCTGCAGCAGAGTGTTGTGGCTGAGCGAGGGTACCCACAAGGCAAGCAAGCAGTGCCCCAACTCACTTTGATGGCGAGCTCCTGGTCCTGCTGGGTCTTCTTGGCCGCCGCCGCCGCACGCACAATCGCAGCGGCCGCAGCGCTCGAGGCGGCGGGGGCCGCCTGGGGAGCTGCAGCAGCGGCAGCGGACGCCTTGCCCTGCTGGGCCGCGACGGGCTTCTGGGGCACCGCCGGGCCGAAGATCTGCTCGGCGGCAATCCTCTCCTGTGGGGGCCCTGATCAATTGACGCGTCAGGAGAAAGGGCGGGCACGGACCTTCTGCTTGACCTTACGGAAGTCGAGGACGCGGACCTGGGGCAGGGTGTGGACGACGTACGTGCGGTAGTTGGGCAGCTTGGCGATGGGGTTGTCCATCAGCGACAGGTGCTCCAGGTCCAGCAGCCCCACGAGGTTGTCAATCTCCTTCAGGCTCGTTATCTGCTCCGATTCCAGCATATAAATCTTCTGATTCGCCGGGGGGAGATACTGGGCAGATGTAGGGGGGAGGCGCGCGCGCGGAACCTTGTTGCCGGTGAGCACGAGCATGTGGAGGTGCGGGATCTGGTCGCGCAGCGGCGCGATGTGCGCCACGCGGTTGTTGTTGACGAGCAGCACGCGCAGGCGCGCCATCAGCGGGAAGTTCTCCAGCCGCGTGATGTCGTTGTCCGACAGGTCTATCGCGTCGAACGCGTCCTGCGCCACGCCGAGGTTCTCGATCGCGGGGATCTTGTTCCCTGCGCCGGCCGGGCGGCGACAAAGAGAGCGCGGGTTAAGGTCCCCCTGTGGGCGCAGAGGGCGGGCGGGCGGCGGGGCGCACCTCGGAGGTCGAGCTCGCGGTCCTTGAGCGCGTTGATGCGGAAGGGCGCCCGCTGGATGAGATCCGCGTTGATCTTCACCATCGAGTTGTGCACGCGCGCGTTTGGAGACCCGGGCAAGAATGTTCGAATATCTTGGTGACGTATGGCAAATATCTGGGGCTGGTGAGGCGGTCGTCCCTGTCAGGCCATCCGAGGGTCACCTCCCACGCACGGCAGCGGCTGCGGGAGCTGCTCCCCCCGGAGGCCGGTGCTGTTCGGTTCGGAGACGATACCTCTATCTACCGGGCATGAGATCATCAGTGAGAGATCTGAAATATCAACATCAGTTTGGACCAGATGGCCTCACTGTTCCAGTCGCTGCCCCAGCAGCTCGTGGCCTCCGAGCTCCTGCCGCTCCTCCCCCACCGCTCCCTCTGCGCCCTCTCTCGCACCAGCCGCGCCCTGCGCTCCCTCTGCGCGCACCCGTCGCTGTGGAGTGACGTCACCCTCCCCGCCTCGCTCGCGTCGGTGGCCTCGCTCGCTGCCTCTGGGCGGCCCGTGCGCCGCCTCTGCCTCGTGAACCCGCTGGGCCACAGGGCCGACGGCCCCGTCCTGCGCGCGCTGCTCGCCGCCCTCGCGGGCACGCTCGTCGAGGTCGACGCCATGCGCATGGGCCCGATGCCGCAGGAAGCCGTCGCGGAACTCGCGCAGTTGCGTCATCGGCAACACATTCGCGAACCGTTGGAATTCCACTCCCTCGGGATTCTGACGTGTCCGCGGTGGGGGTCTGCGCAGGAGCGCGGGCAAGCTCGAGGTCGCCCGCTTCCGCGTGTCGGACGAGTGCTCCGCGGCGACCCTCGAGCAGTTTGGCGCGTCGCGGGGGCCGACGCTGCGCGTGCTGTGCGTGCTGCTGGGCCAGCGCGAGCCCACAGACGAGTCGGCCGGGTCGGTCGCCGCGCTGTTCCGCGGCCTCCGCCGTTCCGTCGATGGTGCCGCCAGGGGCCTCCCGCTGCTCTCCGAGCTCCGCGTGCAGCTGGGGTCCGAGGCCTGCCTGCGCCTCTTCGAGGACGCCGGGCCCGTTCCGTTCCCCTCGCTGCGGGCCCTCGAGATCGGCAGGCTGTCGGCCGCGACGAGGCGCTGGCTGGCCGGGGCAGCCCCGGGCCTGCGCACGCTCAAGTCGTGGGCAAAGGGGGCCGAGTACGGGGACCAGGAGAGCACGCTGGCCGAGATGCGGAACCTGTCCTCGCTCGAGTACGTGTACGGCGACATCGACTTCGCGGCGTCGCTCCGCTGCCAGTTCCTCTCGGGCGTCGTCGCCCCGCGGAGCGCTCTGTCGCTCGAGCATCTGTCGCTCATCACGTGCCAGGCCGACTGCGAGCACGTCTCCGGCGTCACGTCGCTCTTCGAGCTGTGCTCCGCGAGCTTGACGTCGCTCAAGATAGAGAGGGTCCTGTGCGGCGTCGCGGGCGCCCTGTCGCTGCTGCCCAACGTCACCGTGTTCCAGGTCGAGTACGTGGACCCGCGCTGCGTCGACGAGCTGCGCCCGTGCGGATTCCGCCTGCGGGAGCTCCGGCTGAACTCTGTCCAGCCGCTGTCGTACCTTCTCGGCCTCCCGATGTGCTCGTCGCTCGAGTCGCTTGTCCTCCAAGACGCGGACGGCCTCGCCGCCGTCTCAGACGTGGGCCTCCTGGCCAGGTGCCCTAGCCTGCGCTACCTCAAGGTACACGGTGGACGCCACGCGGACCAGGAGAAGCTCGCCGCTCTTCTGGGCGCGTGTAAATCACTGGTCTTCATCGAGTTCGTTCCCGCCTCGTCCTCTGACATCGCGCCTGCGGCCTCAATGCTCGCCTCAACCATCGCCGAGATGCCGGTCCTGCGGCGCTTCAGCCTGCAGCTGTCGTCGTTGTCCGACTGCGACCCTGCGCTGCTGGCTCCACTTGCGGGCCTGGCCACGAGACTCGAGTTCGAGCTGGACGAGCCGCTGCTACCACAGGAGATACTGGGCGTGGCCGAGAGAGTGACAGAGCTCGAGGTGTGGTCAGATGATGCCGCCCTGCTACTGGCGCTGTTCAGCGACCACGAGAAGTTCTGCGACTCGATCCCCAAGCGGGTGCTGCGCTTGAAGATCGACACATTCTCCTCGCTGTACATCGGTGAGGCCCTTCGGGCTGTGATAGACCGTATGCGCACTACACACCCGCTGGCGGCCGTGTCGTGGTGGACTGGTGAGCTGCAGAAGGACGCTCTGGACGAGGACATCTACGAGCACCTCGGTGTCGACTACGAGACGCTCCTGAGCGAATGCAATAGACAACAACTTGGAGTGTCGGGGGAGATGAACGTCGACTCCGAAGACGATGCTCCAGACGGCGACGAGTCATTGCAATGACCTACAGCATGCAAGCGATTCGTCCAATAAAGACTACCAAACACGGAAACGGAACTCAGAGTCGCCAAAGAACATCGACTGAATGTATCAGCACAAACACATCTCATTTGTTACCACTTGTATGTCAGCACTATCACGAGGACACCAACAAGACCGAACAGCAGGCCCAGGAGAATGCGAATCCACCCTAAAATAATACACGGGTCAGAAATGCTAGTTGCATGTATAGTCTCACTGGAGCGTTGCGTGAGGCGTTCGATTGCGGTGTCGATCATGAAAGGCCTTATAGCACTCATTCCAAAAAGCCCGCAATACGGGGCTATGTACGCCAGCGACTGCGTGCAGAGAATTACGGCCACAATTGTGGTTGTCTCTGCCCTGTGAGCAGTGAATGCAGAGGCAAACAACAAGGTTGGCCCAGTATACAGCTGCTGAAGGCAGAACACGTAAACGCCGTACAGCCCGCAGAGAGGCCTTGTCGACAGCAGCCTCTCCAGCGCTTTGCAATACCCCACAGACCAGGCAGAGGCGTTGACTTGCGTAACCGCGATGTTCAGTCCTCCCGCGATGATCAGCAGCCCTGCCGCGCACACGAGATAGAGCTTCGTGGAGAAGAGCGTGCGAACAACGAACGCCAGGCTGAAGGACAGCACAAACTCCCACACGAAAACCACGAGAATCGCGAGTGGAAGAGAAGCAGACATGCAGCGCGGGCCGCCAGCACGGCGCGCGGGAGATGCTGCCTTCGAGAAGGCCCCGTCCGGTATGTCCTCCGCGATTTCCGTCGCGCTCTCCGACATCAGCGGGACCTTGGATACGTCCCCCTTGGGCGCACGAGTGCCTGGACCGCCCTCCAAGCTGCCGCCCGGGGCATCAGCAGAGTCGCCCATGGCGACACCGTCGTCCCTCGGCAGGGCAAACCGCAGCAGGACGAGGAACACGGTGAGGCTGCCCGGGTGCAGCGCCCCCAGCAGAGCAACAGACAGCGCACCGCTGACAGTGAGCACCGTCTGGGCCACGGAGGACGTCCTGTTGACCAGCGAGGACAGGTCGACGCACGAGGCGCCCTGCTGCGCCAGGACGGCGCTCTCCAGCGACCTCTTGATGACGTCCTCGCCCATAACGGTCGCGCCGCCCACAAAGACAGTGGGCACGCCCTTGGCGTCCTGCCAGTGGCGCATCTCGAACAGCCTCACGAGCGCGTCTCTGTTGTCCGCGTCTGCCGGGGGGGGGGCATTGGTTGGGTCGTCCAGAAGAAGAGATATCATCCCGGGGGATAGATTTCTAACCCCGCACGTCATGGCGGTTCACGGTGAGATTGGGCGAGTACTGCTTCTGCAGCTCGGCGATGTGGGGCATCACGGCCTGGCAGTGGGGGCACTCTGGGTGGAAGAAGAAGTCGGCGCACGTCGGGCGCAGGGCCGCCGTGCCCAGCGCTGCCGCGAGCAGTGCGACAACCAGAGCGCCACCCATTTGCGCAGTTGATTGGCTTGGTAACGCTGGCAGATCTGATTGAGATTTCATATCTCTTGCCGAAATCTAGATCTCAGCCCAGGAGCTTGGACGGGGGGAACCAGAACCATCCGTGGTGAGGAGGAAGCGGCGTGTCTTTGTTATTCCTCTTCTGATTTCTGTCAATTGATTTCTCCGGGAGAGCCAGAGGGACCGCGAGGCAGCAGCGGCGGCGGTTCAGTGAGGGCCGGGGCGCATGAAGAGGTCGACGTCCTCCTCGGTGACCTTCCTGCGCGCCTCCTGGTGCTTGAGCACGAACTGGACGAGCGTGTCGATGAGGACCTTCTTGACCTCGCTCGTGAGCATCTTGCCGGTGCGGTAGTCCTCCCCGATGCGTGCGAGCTTCTCGTCGTCCTCGAGGAAGAACCTCAGGTACTGGTACGACACGTCCTGCTCCAGGTCTGCCCCGCACTTGCGCTGCTCCTCCTCCGTCTCCTTGCCCCCGCTGAACGCGTACTTGGTAATCTGCAAGTGCCACGCTCAGTTACCGCCGGATCCCCGAAGAGGGCGCAAATGGCAAGTTACCTTCTCCTCGATCATCTCGGGGGTGTCGGTGAGGTAGATGGAGGTGTTGGTGGCGCTGGCGCTCATCTTGGTCTGGTTGCCCCCGAGCGCGGGGAAGAACTTCGAGTGGATGAGGGCGGGCTTGTGCACGTCCCTGGCAGGCTTGTGGAGGTCCGCGGGCTTGAACTTGTACAGGCGCAGGCGCGGGGCGATGTCCCTGGTCATGCGGAAGTACGGGTCCTGGTCGATGGCGCAGGGGATCAGGCACCTGACCTCCCTCAGCTTGTCGGGCTTGTCCCCGAAGATGTGCGGGAAGGCCTGGGGGAACGAGGGAGCCGCCTGGATGGCGGGGAAGCCCACGCAGCCGATGTTCTTCTCGTCGGTAAAGCCGAAGATGCCCTTGCACTGGCTGAAGGTGACCATCTTCTGGATCGACGTCACCAGCGGGTACATGGCCCCCATGTAGTCAAAGTCCGCGAAGATGAACGTCTTCTTGGGGTCGAACCCCAGCGCGATGATGTCCTTGGCGTTCTCCCTGGCGTACAGGCGCGCCTGCACTCGCACAGCACGCGCATCTTCCGTCATTGGGATGACTTGCGAAAATCAACTGTGGGCCCGAGGACACACCACCTCATTTCCCCCAGCAAACTACAATTGCAATAGAAGCACGCGGGGCGCGGAGAGAGAGAGAGCGAACCTGCTCGACGGTGATGTCCTTCCAGAGGAACTTCTCGTCGTCGGTCAGCTGGATGACGAGGTGGCAGCCGAACGTCTCCTGCAGCCACTTGGTGAACACAAACGGCACGAGGTGCCCGAAGTGCAGCGAGTCGCTGCTGGGCCCCCTGCCCGTGTACAGGTACACCGGCTTCCCCTTGGAGTGGTGCTCCAGGATCTGGTCGAGCTCCCTGTGCGAGAAGAACAGCCCGCGGCGCAGCCAGTGGTGCGCGCGCTTGCCCGTGACGGCCTCGAAGCGCTCGATGAGCTCGGGCGTGATGGCGCTGCAGCCAAACTGCTGGATCAGCTTGTCGTAGTCGACGGCGCCGTCCACGCTCCACGGGTCGACCTTGAACGTCGCGGGCGACTTCGATGCGGCGGGCTGCGCCTGCGGCTCGGCAGCGGGAGCGGGTGAGGTGGGCTCGGACATGGCTAACAGGGTTGGCGCTACAAAGAAGCAAAAAACGTTGCGGGAGGACATAAAATATCTTCCATCAGGAGATTTATCACACACCCGAGAAATCTGGTGCTGACCCATCCATTCCTTACTTCACTTCCTGAATGATGATAGCGAGCATGATTCAGTTCAACACAATAACCAGATTGAAACAGTTGCTTTCTGTTGTGTCACTGAATCGAGGGCATTCGGATGTGCAGGCCCTGCTCGTGTGGCCACGACGCCTTTGGTCTCTCGCTCTCGGCGGCCAATTGAGAGACATTGCACACGATGAGGGACGGGGCGACACGGTCGATCCGCATGTTGGACAACGCCATCTGAGTGGCCGTGCACGGGCCGTTCAGGTTCCACAGCGAGGGCCATTGGGCCGCCACGGCCTTGAGAATGCACGACTCCGACGCCTCCGCGGGGACGAGGAGGTATCGCTGGGCCGCGTGCTCGCGGTGGACCACCCGCACAACTGTGCACGACTCCGCAAGGAACTGGCCGTCTGCGCCACGGCCTTCGAGCAGCAGCACCTCGGAATCGGCGAATCCGCGTAGCCCCTCCTCGTTGATTGGCACTCCGACCTCGAAGGTCTTCTCGTTGAAGCGCCTCATCCTCCAGTCGCTCGCCGACACGGACCGCGACTGGGATCCGCAAGCTCCTCCGTGCTCCGGTGTGCGGATGACCGATTGCAGTAGGAGGACCGTAGTTTCCAGTGCGGCTCCATGGGGGACACAGGTGTGCGCCACGGGGAAATCGAGGTCAGGCAGAGCGAAGAGCCTGACTTCGATGTCGTTGCCGGCTGGTTGCGGGGCCTGCACCTCCGTGTCGTCGAAGCTGTCCGCCATGAAGACGTCTCCTCCCATGTCGACTTCGAACGAATCCTCCTCGTCTTCCGAGCGCACGTCGAATGCGGAGGGCGTGTACCGCAGATCCGGTGCAGGAACCGAGTCCCGTGTTTGCTGAGAAATTTGCGAGTCCGGGACGGCGCTGAGAGACCCGCTGCGCTTGTATACCAGCGCGTAGGCGCTGGTTCCAAAGCCCTGGTCGCTCGCACTGCCCTGCGCCAAAGAAACGTCGAGCTTCCCCATCTCTGTCACGTACGAATCGTTGAAGGTGAACCACTGGCTGTTCTTGTCCACAGCCCGGATGAACGCGTAGTAGTGTCCGCCGTGCGCGCAGCCAGAGTGAATGAGCACGCTGTAGATCTCGTACTTGAGCTCGGGCCCGCCGCGCCTTGTCAGGTGGCGGTTGGCATCGAACTCCCCGGGGAATCGAAGTTCCTTGTTGATCTTGACTCGCTGCTGAGTTACCTTGTCGTACGCGAACCGCTTGAGGTGAATGAATAGCAGATGTGGCAGCTCTGTCAGCCGCAGCCCTACGAGATTCACATCAGGAGAAATGAACTGGTGTCTGATACCTTTCTTCGAGTCTGTTCGCCTTTCGCATGCCTCGCACTGCACCCCCTGGATGATCTCTGGCTCCAGGTACCTGGCGATTGCATCCTCCAGGGTCTCGGACGAATCGATGTCCACCTGTTATTGTATGGTTGTAACATCGCACAGTCTCAGAGGAGAGCATACACTGATGTTTATGAAGGGGTTCGTCTGGCTGCGGGTGTTGCCGCAGTTGCCACATGTGATGCTGTCTTGCGCCATCCCGGTGAACAGTGACGCCACGGGGCACTTGAAGGCTGTCAGCGCCTCGCTGAGCACTTGGTGCAGCTCGAGGACATCATGCTGCTTGAACGCCTCCGCCGAGTTCCACCCAAACCTTATTGACCCAGCATATCAACTGATGACGTGCGGGGGTAGGTCTCACGTTCTCGTCAGCGCCTCTGTGCTCACGCAGCCGCCCTTCAGCAGCTGCATGTGCGCGAACAGCCTCTGCAGCTGGAGAGGGAGGCACTCGGCCTTGGCAGTGCGGCGATGTCAGTGGCGCAGCGGGCGACGGCGGTCAGAAACTCAACTGCCGGGCCGTGTATTCGGGGGTCGTAGGTCCACGAGTAGACGGCCGAGCGGAACTCCATCGACATGAAGAGCGTCTGCAGCAGCGAGTTGAGGTAGCACGTGGCCCCCTGGTTGCGCAGCCCCACAAACGTCGTCTTGACTCGCATCTGCTCCACAAACTGCTCGTACGGCAACACGTCACCGATACGCAAAAAATGTCAGAAGGGAGGGGAAAAACCGACACCCAGACGCTGTGAGCTCGTGCGTGCCTCGTCGATGAGGTGGGGGTAGCTGGCATTGACGTCGTGGTTGCTGTAGTCGGGGGCGATCTCGAGGAAGAACACCAGGGTCATGCTCCACAGGTCGTACGAGACAAACCGCAGGCCCTTGGCGGCAACGAACCGGCACCAGTCGTCGACGCGCGTCCCGAACAGCGCCTGCAGGGCGCCCCGCCACACGGCGATGGCCGAGCGGGTGTCGATCCTGCGCAGGTCGCCGAGCACCGAGTTGTACGCGAGCGTCAGGCCGCTGGCGCCACCGCTGCCGCCCAGGGCGCCGCCGAGGGACACCAGGATCGCGCAGTGGGTGTCGACCTCCTCGGGGCTCAGCGTCAGCACGGGCCTGTCCGCGGCGTCGCCCTCGAGGCTGAGTGCAATTGCGAGCTCTTCGTCGTCCATTAATTTCTCTGCTGCCGAATTGTGAATCAGCCCTCCAGATTCTCCGTTGGAAGATCGCGGGATCTTCCTTTCACAGGTTTGGGGTCGGGATGACAGAGGAGGTGTGGCTTGCGGCTGAGGACAGTGCGGCGTGTATTGGAATCGGGCCGCACGATTCGCTGACGGCTCCCTCGTCGCAGGGTCGGAGGAGCACCAGCACAGGGCGGAGCGCGCCTCCCTGTTCGCGCAGCTGCAGACGGCAGTCCGGGCCCTGCTCTCTGTCTGGGACGAGGTCCGGCCCACACCCCCCGCCATCCAGGCCCAGCAGGCAGAGGTAGCTTACTCCATCACCGCCCTCCCTTCCACAGAGCCAGGTGTTCGGGGACTCGTCGCGCGAGGTCCTGGAGATCGTTTCTGTGCTCGAGCGCATTCTGCTGCACGGCCTGCGAGGTGCCCTCCCTCCCTCCCTCCCTCCCCCCCATCACCAGCTCCAGCCAAGCAGCGCAGGCAACCAACAGCGCGGCAACCCCAGACCCCAGGTCGATCTGCGCTCTCATAGAGGCCGCCGAGCCAGGCACCACGATACCGCTGCCCGCCGAAGCCCCCGCAGTACGCGCGAATGCAGGCAGCCAGCAGGCGCAGCGTGGGCTCACTGTTGCCTGCTCGCATAGGTGAGGGCGAGGGCGTGGATCAAGGCCGCGCTCGCGCGGGGTACGCTGGCGGGCGTGCTGGAGGCGCTGGCGGAGCCCGGGCAGCACCGCGAGGCGTACGAGGGCTGGGCGCTGTGCGCGTCCCGCGTGGAGCTGCAGACGGCCGCGCAGACGCTCGTAGGGCTGGCGCCCGTCGCGTTCAGCTTCAAGACGCCGTACGCGAGGCTCGAGGCGCTGCAGGAGCCCAAGGGGGCCAAGAGGAAGAAGGCCGCCAAGAGGAAGCTCGCCACGATCGAGGGAGAGGCCCCGCACGAGACCGCGGCCGCTGCCCCGGAGGCGCACGCCCAGTCGCGCGCGTCGTTCAGGTCGTCGTCGGAGTGCTCGTCCGCGGTGTCGTCGCCGCCGCCTCCGACGCAGCCGCTGTCGGGCGCCCCGAGCGCGAGCCCCGATGCCGCGGAGCTGCAGGCGTCGAGCGCCCCGCTCGAGAGCCCCGAGTGTCCGCAGCCGCGGGCTCCCGGAGGCGAAAGCGCCAGCCCCCGGGTGGTGGCCGTGGGGGCTGAGGTGCCGCCAGTGCCAGAGGTGGCCACTGTCGTCGCGCAGGACATACCGGCCCAGGCCTCGGCAGAGGAGGTGGTGCAGGGAGACCCAGAGAACAAGGAGACCCCGGAGGCCACTCCCGTGGAAGAAGCCACCGCCGCCTCACCTGTGCCGGTGGCAGCAGCCGAGGCTGCTCGGCCGGCGCACCCAGAGGAGCCCGTTATACCGGAGAAGCCCACCAGCGTGGCGCCGGCTCCTCTTCCCAGTGCCTCGCTCGAGACCGCTGTTTCGAAGGCCAGCGCACAGAAGACGGCAGCCGCTGTTGACAAGCCGCTAGAGCCCACTCAGCCTCTGGGTGTCGCCCCGGCTTCGGTTGCCACCGCCAAGATTGCACCGTCTGTGACTCCGGTGGCAAGAGCAGAGGAGAGCATCCCCGTCGTGCCGCCGCCCGTCACCATCGACCCGACTGCGCAGCCCGGCCTCGACGCGCTGCGCAGCTACGAAGAGAGCCTGCGGGCGCGCTTCGAGGGGCTCAAGGCCCGCGCACTGGCCAAGGGCTTCGTCGACAAGACGTACCTGAAGAGCGTCAACAGCCCGCCGCCGACTGTGTCCCTACCCGAGCAGTCGCGACCTGCCCCACCTGCCCCGAGCTCGCATCCAGCAAGCAGCTCTCCACCTGAGGGTATCGTGGTCGTTCCTGCGGTCTGGGCTCCCGCAGCTCTCCGTGTAGAGAGCGAAGAGCTCGATAAGCCTCAAGACGCTGCCGAGTCGGAGCCCGATCCCGAGCCCGAGCCCAAGCCCGTCGAACCTGTGAGCCCCGTGACAGTAGAGGACATGGATGTGGGACTCGACTCTGCGTTTCCGTACGACGTCAAGGCCGCCGGCTCGGACTCGGCACCGGATTCGGACAACGACAAGTACGACGATGGGGTCGACTACTCGTTCCGCGGGTTCCTCGAGAGCAGGTCCTCGAAGAAGGTCGACTCGCGGATGTCCGTGCTCGGCAGCGTGCTCATAGAGGACTACGTCAAGGACCCCGAGCCTCTCACCCGCTCTGAGATCAAGCTGCGCACGTCCCTGCGCGAATCGTCCGACGGAAAACATCAGGCCGCGTCCACGACCCCGTCAGTGACGGACAACAGCCTCAGGCTCCAGAAGGTTGTCCTCTTCAACCCTCCGGAGAAGCCCAAGACCAAGGAGAAGACGTGCTACGGCTGCGGGGCCCCGATAGGGTCCGGGCTGTTCGCTAGTGGCCGCCTGTGCGCGTACACGGGAAGGTACTTCTGCGCGCGCTGCCACTCGGGGAAGAAGTTCTACGTACCTGCCCGCATCTTCCACGCGTGGGACTTCAACCAGTACCCGATCAACAACCGCTCACTCGAGCTGCTCGAGACCATCTTCAGCGAGCCGGCCTTCGACCTCTGGGCAATAAACCCCAAGATCTTCAAGAAGGCGACGCCCCTCCGGGACATGCGTGTGCGTATTGCGTGCACCGTGTCTCCTCTCTTGTCCTTTACTGAGTACAAGGAAACAGGCGCTGAGGTTCAAGCTATTCCACATGCGCAACTTCATCCTCACGTGCACGAGGCTGAGTTCGGAAGATCCCGCAATGAAGGCCCTGAACCAAACCCCAAGCTTCTACGTCGAGTACCCCACGGTCAGTACACACACCGCAGGCCTGCACATAGTTGACATCCTCGCAGATGTACTCTCTGGAGATCCTCGTCAAAGCGGAAGAAACTATGCAGACTCTGGGACAGCTGCTGGTCAAGTGGTTTGACCACATCTCGTTCTGCACGATCTGCAAGGCCAAGGGCTCGATCTGCGAACTGTGCAACGACAGGCAGCCCATCTATCCGTTTCAGGTACGCAATGTGCCGTTGCTTTCCCTCCTGCCGCTAAGCGGAATGCGTGGCAGATCACCGAGGCCGTGAGCTGTGCCAAGTGCAAAGGGGTCTTCCACAGGAAGTGCTTTGACCCGAACAAGTGCCCCAGGTGTGCGCGACTCAACCGCAGATCGGTGGTCGTCTCCCAGATGTGACGAGGCGGTCGGCATTGCGGCAGGTGTAAAGAACAACGGTAGGCGTCATCGTTGGTAACCCGATTTATTTGCACTATGAAAGGCAATAAAAGGTACACGGGGTTCTAATCCTTAATCGGCTTGCGCCCCAGAATGGACGCCAAGTTGTCCTTCCTCCCCAAGTTCTCGATCGCTTCGGCGAGAGCGTTTACTGCGTTGAGATACGGTCAGAGCTGTTACGACACGGGGAGTGCTCGTGCCTTTCTGAGCGAGGCCCTTGACCCCGACGTTGCGGATTGTGTCGCACGACTTGTGGAAGCACGGGTCATACGGCTCACCCTGCTCGCCGCCGGTCTCCTGCTGCTGTGTGTGTGTCTTCCTCTCGATGGACCCTGCGTAGAGGCCTCCCGAAGGCACGCCGTGCTGCAGGAAGGGCGAGTAGTCCGAATCCTTGTCCATGACGAACGGGTACGTTGGCAGGCTTCTGGCGGCAAAGTACTTGGACAGCGCGTCCTCGATGACAGAGCAGCCGGCGCGCAGCGGCTCGGGCGCCGCGGATGAGTCGCTGACAAAGTGGACCCAGTTGGGGCTGCCGATAGTGTCGACATCGATGTAGGCAGCAACCCTCGAGCGCTCCGCCTCGTCCATGCCTCGCAGGAACGCGCTGGCCCCCGCGAACTCCTCGCGGTCGCCGGCCCACCACGCAAAGACGACGCGGTTCCTGAGCTTCCTGTGCAGCCCCGTGCGCTGCATCCGCACGGCAAGCTCCAGCACGCTCGCAGCCCCGCACGCGTTGTCGTTGGCGCCCATTCCGAGGTGCGCACCGACGACAATGACCGAGTCTGTGCTGCCGTAGCGTGTCGACGCGAGTACGTTGGCCTGCGAGTGCAGCTGCGTCGTCGTCTGCAGCGACAGGCTGACCGCGCCCGACGCGGCGATGCGTCCGGCAGCGCGGCGGGTGGCCGTGAAGACGGGGAACTCCGTGTCCACGCTCGCTGTCACCGGGAGCCCCTCCCCGGCGTCGTCGTACACAACGACCCCAACGGCCTTGCCTCTGGAGCCGCAGTTGAGGAATTGCGCCAATTCAAACAAAAGGGCCAAAACCTGGCGGCGAGCTCGGCGATCCTATGCAGCGTGCACACGGACCCCAGCGCGCTGAGGACCAGCGAGCCCTGCGGGAGCCTCTCCCAGTCGGCCTCTGCGCAGCCCGCGGCCGACCAGAGCGTGGCCGCGTTGAGGCGCGCGCCCCTGCTGCCACCGACGACGCCAAAGTCCCTGCCGTACACCAGCGGAGCCCCCTGGCCTCCTCCCTGCGCGCCCCGGCGTGTCAGTGGGCCTGCGGAGGGGGGAGGGCGCAGTCCCCCCACCAGCGACAGCTCGGGCGTGCCCACGACGCGCGTGGAGTTGAACTCGACGCGGTGCGCAGCCGAGACGAACGACGTCTGCGAGTCGAGCGCCTCCAGAATGAACTCGGCCTGCGCCCCCAGCGCCTCGTCCGACACCGGCGGGGCTCCGCCAGCCGACGCCAGGAGGTCCGACGTGCGCCGCAGCACCGCCGCGCCGTCGATCTCGGGGAACCCGTGCGCGCGCGCCACGAGGCGGACGACGACGCCGACCGTGAGGCCCACGAAGAAGAGCGCGGCGGCACAGAGGGCGGCGACGGCGACGACGGTCCGCCGCGAGACGGCCGGGCAGCGGCGGCGGAAGGGGCGGCCGGAGAGGTCTACGTCGTCGACGATGAAGGAGCCGTGGACCACGGCGGCGGGTGCGGCATCCGGCGGGTAGTCCTGAGACATTTTCCTCGACGTCGCCAGGCGTGCGAACAGCTTTTCCCCGCGAGTGCACTTTTGGTGAACGTTCGTCAGAGACACATGTACGACGGCAGCCTGACAGTGCCGGACGTGCGGATGAGCTTACGTATGGCTGAGACCGCTCGTTTCTTGCGAAGGACAAAGCAAGAAAAGAAAATATTAATACCCCGTCTGGGGAGATCCGGGTATCTCCCCTGAGATTCAGGCATATCTTTCGCCGCCTTCAGTCGCGCGCCGCCACCGCCAAATGTCGAACAGCAGCGCCCCGCAGAGCAACGACCCCAAGCCCCTCCCTCCCATGAAGCCCGAGGAGTTCGAGATCACCGCCACCGACCACATCAACAAGGCCGTCCTCGGTGCGCCGTTCCGCAAACGGCCTGCGGTTCTCTTCGGTTCTTCCACGCTTTGCTGACCGCTTAACAGAGGCCCTCAAGAAGAAGATGGACGCCGCCGGGTCCGCCGCGGCCCAGGGCGACGCCGGGGACAGCGACGGGGAGTGGGGCGACGCCGACGACGAGGTGCTCATGAAGGCCGCCGCGGCGCGCATCGCCGCCGGCCAGACGTGGGCCGTGTGACGTGGCAGCGACGTCGCACCACCCGCTCCCCTACCGCATTGTGGCCGTTGCGGCAACACAGTGGTTCCCTTGTTGTCACGTCTCGTCTCTTTGTGGGGCCCACAACGCGGAACCGTGTCTCGTACCGCTTTCCGAGGGATTTGCTCGACCCCAACCGACAGCAGAGAAAATCAAATTAATCGCGGCGCCTCGTCTCCTCCTGCCGTTGTTTGTTTGGTTTGCCCGTTGAGCGTCTTGCAATGGCGTGGCACGCGAGGGAGTGCACGGGGCAGGTGCCCCAGGGCCGCCACTCGGCGAGCCTCGTGGCGCACGGCGACGAGCTGGTGCTCTTCGGGGGCACCAGCACTGCGCTGGCCTTCAACGACGTCCACGTCCTCAACACCAGTGCGGCGTGTCCGTCCCAACGGCGACACCGCTCGCTGACCGCCCTCCCCCTCCCCGCGCGCCCCTCGCAGAGACGTGGGCGTGGAGGAAGGTCGAGTGCGGGGGGAACGTGCCGACGGGCAGGTGGGGCCACAGGGCCCACGTGATCCCGGGGACGCACACGATGATCGTGCACGGCGGCTGCGACGTCGACAACGGCCCCCTGGCGGCGATCCTCCTCCTCGACCTCGGTAGAGAGCCCCCCCGCCTGCGAGCACGCCCAGCCCCAGCCGACCCACCGGGCGCCCGCAGGGACGTGGGAGTGGAGCAGGCCGACGAGCGTGAGCGGGAGCACGCCGACGGCGAGGGCGTACCACTCGAGCGCCGTCGTGGGCGGGGCGATGTACGTGTTCGGCGGAGAGCCCGCGCCGCGCGACAACAACGTGTACGCGCTCGACCTCAGGGAGTTCTGCTGGTCGACGCTGCCGGCGGGCGGCCAGACCGCGGCCCCGGAGCCTCGCAAGAAGTGCTCGCTGGTCGCCCACGACGGCTGCCTCTACGCCCTGGGCGGCGTGGAGACAGGAAGGCTCCAGTACATGGAGGACCTCCGCATCCTCGACCTCTGTCCGCGTCTCTCTCTCTCTCTCTCTCCTCCCCCTCCACCACCGCGGGGCTGACAGGCAGTGGCCGCCCAGCCTCGGGCAAGTGGAGCGACGCGAGGGCCAACGGGGCAGTGCCTGGCAGCAGGGCAGGGATGGTCGCGGAGGTCATCGATGACAAGCTCATCATGTGGGGCGGCATCGCGTCCAAGGGCCTCTATCCCAACGAGATCCACCAGTACAACCTCGGTGCGCCCCCCCCCCCCCCTCTTCCTCTGTGGTGCCCAGCACTCACAGCCGCCGCAGGGAGTCGCTCGTGGTTCAAGCGCAGGGGCAGCGGTCCGATCCCCATTGGCCGGTGAGTACAATCAAGCATTCAATCGTTTTATTGGCGCCCTCTGTGGGGGGGGCGCTACCTGAAGGGGGGCTTTGGCGGGGAGAGCTGGAGGCTCGGGATTGGCTGTACCCTCTGCCTCTTTGGCGGTGACTCACGCTGCAACGCTGACGCGTAGTGCGCATCACTGCGGGGCGGTGTCTGCGGAAGGAGAGCTGGTTGTGTTTGGAGGGATAAGCTCTGCCGACGAGAAAGTCTCGCTGAACGACGTCTACACACTGGGCATGTCCCTCGCCTATTGACCCCAGCACCAGTCCCCCCCAGAAAGACGAGAGCACTGTCAGTCCTCTCCCACCTTTGTGCAACACGCCAAAGAAAGTAGCAATTGACTCTTTCACACGAATACCATTAAAACGGTGGGTGGGCAGCAGTCCGCATGTGCTATTTGGTGGGAACGGTCGGGGGTTACCAGGCGTCGTCCTCGCGCGTGAGGTCGTAGGCGCAGAGAGCGATGGGCGTGGCAGCCTGCACGACGCGCATGACGATCTGGAAGCTGTCCGTCACGTACCCCAGCGACGCGAGCACGACGTGCGTGTAGGCAATCACGATCGACGCAGAGAACGCCGCGGACATGGCTGCGTGCTTGAGCGCCCCGCCCTCGAGATGCCCCTCGGCCTCGTCGTCGATCTCCTCCTCCGAGACCTCGACGGCGAACGGGTCCTCGTGGATCCTGCGCTTGCTGACCATGACCGCGCAGCACGCGACGATGATCTGCAGCACAGCGCGGATGCCGGAGAACGTGGGCGGCGCGTGCTGCGGCTTGACGAGCGGCGTCACGGGGCCCATGCCGACGAGGCGCGAGATGGTGCCCAGGACGCGCGACGCCTGCTCCGACCCCGCGGGCGCCGCGGACTTGGGCGCCTGCCACAGGACGAAGCCGACGTAGAGCGACATCAGGGCCGGGCTGACGAGCCCCTTCTCCCTCTGCGTCGACACGAACGCGACCCCCGCGCACAGGACAAGGGCGGCGCCGCACGCCGTGGTCAGCGCGGGGTTGGCGCAGCCCTCGACGGCGTAGACGCTCGAGGCGAGCCAGAGGGCGACGGCGAAGCACGCCCCCACGACGGCGGCGACCAGCGAGCGCGCTGTGGAGGCGTCCTCGACGGCAGCCGTCGCTCGCAGCGTGCGGCCGGCGTACGCGCACACGCGGGCGACCTGCAGCGCCTCGAACAGGTAGAACGCAGGGCCGGCCCACTGAGCAGCCCACGGCGCGGGTCAGTTGACAGGGCGACGCGGTTTGGCGGGAAGGAAGCACGCACCTCGACAACGACGGCATATGCGGAGCCCAGGAGGCCCGGAGCGCCACTGCGGGCAATGGCGCTCGAGGCGAACAGGGCCAGCGCGGAAGACTCGAGCAGAACCGACATGGAATCGTAGGTCGCCTGCGCGCGCGGGTAGCCCAGGGCCTTGGGGAGCCCGCGCAGCGACGAGGCCAGCGCGTGGAACATGCTCAGGGCCAGCGACAGGCGCAGCGCCGCGGTGTGGCCGAGCGACAGCGCGCAGACGGGCAGCGCGAGCACGGGCACGACCCAGACCCACATGCGCAGCAGTGCGGACAGCAGCATTTCGTTCCCGCTCTCGCGACGAGCGAATGATGTATATTTGTGCCGAGATATCTTCGGTTTCTTCGAGGGTCGGCGCCGCCCGCCCTCGCCCTGCGCACTTGGTGGCCCCTCCGTCACTTGCAGAGACCACAGGCAAACTGCAACCCTGAAAGGGTGCTGGAATGGCGGTTTACGGCAGTTTGGAATATCTCGGAATATCTTCGGGTGCGGTGTTGACATCTGGGCGACTCTTAATTCGCCAGTCTGCTTTATTTTTAAATGGCAGCGTGTTGGCGTGCTCGCGCGGTGCTGCTCGCGGCGGCTCTCGTGTGGGCCTGCGCGGCCACCGCGGCGCGCCCCGCCACCCGCCCGGTCCGCGTCGCCGTGCGCAGCGATTTCGACGTCGACGTGATCGCGCGGTTCGCCGACGTCGACCACTACTTCGCCGCCCGCGGGTACGCGACGGCGTACGCGACCGAGGGCGCGAGGAGAGAGCTCGCGGCCCGCGGGTTCGATGTGGTGGACGACCCCGTGCCGGTCCACCCCGAGGACGAGGGCCGCGTATCGAAGCGTTCGGACAACGAGTGGGATCGACACCACACGCACTCCCAGGTGCACTCCCCCCGCATCGCGATATATCGGGGNGGGGGGGGAGGAGGAGGGGTTTGCCGGAGTTGCGTCACAGGAATTCACTTGTATTGCAACAATGCCAGTTCATCGAGATGTTCGAGGACCTCGTGAGGCAGTACCCGAACATCACGAGGCTGCACACGATCGGCTACAGCACGCTCGGCAAGCCCATCGTGGCGCTGCGCGTGACGGACAACCCCGACGTGCGCGAGCCCCGCGAGGCCGGCGTCAAGCTCGTCGGCAACATGCATGGCGACGAGGTCGTGGGCCGCGAGCTCATCATCCGCCTGGCACACCACCTCGCCCAGAACTACGGCAGCTCGCCCGACGTCCGGAACCTCGTGGACAACCTCGACGTTCGTGGGCACAGAAGATTTCCAGATTCCAGATATTCCGGAGATCTGACGCACCGCCTGATTTACAAATCCAGATATGGCTCGTACCGACCGTGAACCCGGATGGCTACGAGGCTCGCATGAGGGAGAACAAAAATAACGTGGACCTGAACAGGGACTTCCCTGACCAGTACCTCAAGGACCCTGACACCTTTGCGGGACGCCAGCCCGAGACCGTCGCCTACATGAACTTCACCCGCCTCCACGTAACCATTCCCCACCGCTTCCCACCGCTTTACGCGACGAGTAACCGACGGAAACCCGCACAGCACTGGGTGCTGAGCGCGGGGATGCACGGGGGCGCTGTCGTGGCCAACTACCCGTTCGACGCCAACGCCAACAGGAAGAGCGGCGTGTACAGCGCGAGCGAGGACGACGCGGTGTTCCGCATGCTGGCGGGCGTGTACGCGCAGGCCCACAGCTTCATGTCGCGCAGCAGAGAGTTCCGCGGCGGCATCGTCAACGGCGCGCAGTGGTACGTGCTCTTCCGCGGCGCCCAGGACTGGAACTACGTGTTCAACGACGGCGTCTACGACATCACGCTCGAGCTCAGCGAGAGCAAGTGGCCGCCGGCCAGCGCGATAGGCCGCGAGTGGGAGTACAACAGCCGCGCGCTGCTCGACTACCTCAGCGTGCCGCTGCGCCTCGGCGTGAGCGGCGTCGTCGTGGACGCCGCCACGCAGTTGCCCGTCACCGCGGCCAGGATCAACGTCTCGCAGGGCCGCCCCGTGCGGGCCGACCCCGAGACGGGCAGCTACTGGAAGATCCTTGTGCCCGGCACGTACAAGATGACTGTGACGGCGCCCGGGTACATCCCGTGGGTTGGCAACGTGGAGATCCCGACGGCGCAGAAGAGCTCGGTAGTGCTCGACGTGCAGATGAGCAAGGAGGGCACGACGAACGTGCGCGAGGACGTGTCGGGGATGCTGTCAGGCGTCACGTTCCACGGGGGGCCCCTCGCCAAGGGGCCGCTGGTGATGGTGTGCCTGCTGGGCGTCGCAGTCACCGCCGCCATCGTCGTGGGCATAAGGAGAATCCGCAGGTCCAACGGGCGCAGCGGCCTCACCACAATCGCCTGAGCTGAAGTGAGCGGCTCCGGAGCCGCAGAACAATTCCCTCCCGCCACCACCACCACCACTGCCAGCAGCACCCACGGGAACACACGAGCACACCAACACAGGTGCAAAGCAATGAACTGGAGGCTGTCAGTTAATCTGGTGTAGTACAATCGAGATAGTACGCGACGGAAATACGTCGCTATGGTTATACTGCTCAGGCCTGGGCTGCTGCGCGTGCTGCTGCTGGTGCTTCTCCGCCAGGACGAAGAGGCGGCCGACGAGGGTGGTCACGATGCCCGGATACAGGCAGTCCGCCGCCCAGGCCAGGGCGGACAGGTTGTGGTGCAGGCGGAGGGAGACGTCGTCCTCGCTCTCCTGTACGACCCCCGTCTCGTAGCACACGGCGCACCCGCTGTAGTTGTCTCCAACCTCGTTTGGCGGGAGCAGCAGGATGGACTGCCCTGAGACGTCGAACTCGAGAGACACCTGAAAGAGCTCAATCTGATTTGTGGCTTTGTTAGCATCGATCAGGCGATCGCCGATGGCGAGACGTGCCCTCTTGTCCTGTGCCAGAGACTGCCAGGAGGCCAGGACCACTGCGAGGGAGTTGTGGCGCTGGAACAGGTTTGCGCGAGCCTCGTCGTCAGCGAGGTCTTCCAGCGCCCTGAGGACCTTGAGCGCCCGGTGTCCCCACTCCCTCTCTGCTGGGACACCCGCGCCTTCGTCCACCGACTCCTCTATCCATTCTAGAGTCCACTGAGTTGTGGACTCACAGGGCGGAGACTTACTGGAGAGATCGTCGGCAACAGCCGAGCTGAAGTCCGTAATTCGGGCATTCCACTCCTGGTCCTCCGGCGCCTTGCGCGCTGGGGGCTCCTTGCACGCCTCGGGCTGAAAGAGACCCTTCCTCCCGCACAACTCGGCGACGAAGTCGTCCGCGAACTCATCGAGGCGATCAAAGCACGCGTTCTCTATGATGGCCTCGGCCTTCTGCACGTCCTCGGGGCTCTCCTTCTGGGCTCCGGACAGCCTAAGGACATCGGGGACTACAGCGAGCACAGCGAGATCGCGCAGGCACTTGACGACAACCCTCCGCGAGTAGTGCTGTCCGTACTTCTCGATCACCGCTGTCCGGACAACGCCGTGGCGGATGGGGTTCACGCTCCTGGACAGCTTCGACACCTCCAGTCTCATCTTGTTCTGCTCCGAGCAGTTCAGCGGAAAATGTTACCGCGGAATGGAAATGAACCTCGCGGGTCTCGATCTCGTCCCTGAGCAGCGTCGCCGAGGACGCGATCTCGGCCTTGGCAGAGGCCTCGGCCTGCGACAGGAGCTCGCGCAGCTCGCGTTGGACGACCTGCTCCCTCTCGATCGCGCGCTTCTCTGCCTCGGTCACCATCCGCGCCAGGCGCACGTCGACGTCAGCGAGGCGGTTGTTCATCTCCTGGCCGCGGGCGGTCAGCAGCACGCCCATCTCCGTCACCTTGCTGTTGAGCTCCAGCGCGGCCCTCTGCGCCTCGACAGATGAACCACATCCCATTTCGGCCGCAGTAATTTGTGACACTGAACAAAAATAGCACTTCTCGCGGCGTTCTCGAACACGCGAAAATGCACAGCAAGGTCATCAATTGAGTCCAGCATATTGTTCTGCCGTGACAGAAGGGAACGGATAGCTACTCGAGTGGGGGAACATCAGGTCTGTCGTCTATCCGGTCGTGCTTCGCTGCGGCTGTGGGGACAATGCAGGTGACGTCCACAGTGCCGGACAGTTCCCACGGGGCTGTGGGGGCTGCAGCCCCAGCCTTTGCCTTCTTGCACGCGACAGGCACAACGGGGATCTCCGCCTTGCCCGGATTGACCTTGGGGAACGTCAGCACCAAGTGGCCTGTCGTCTGCGAGCGTTGCGCGGTCCCTGCGTCCGGCCTCACCTCCACGGGGAAGTTCAGTTGCAGCACCTTGCCCTTTGCCACAATCCTCACGTACCTAAGCGACCCGGCTCGCTTAGTGGCGGAGGCGACGCGAAGAGTGGGGAGGGGCGGGGTCGCACTTGGGGTGCGGGTCCACCTCGATCAGCGACGTGTCGAGGAACCTGGGCAGCGCCACATCGAGCGAGACGGTCTCTGCCGCGTCGTCCAGGGCGAAGTGCCAGTCGCCCTGGTTCATCTGCATCACAGTCCCGTCCTCCTTGACCCTCGCGGGCGCCGGCACCCGCTGGGGCACGGGCGGTGGCTGCCTGTCCCTCTCCATCGCCTCCCTCTTCTCCGCCATCTCGCGGTACACCCGCACGCGCTCCTCGGGCGTGAACGCCACCCCAGGTTCGGCTGCGAGCTTCGCGCAGGCAGCGGGCACAGAGCTGCCCAGCTGCCCAGCCAGCTGCTCTGCCTCGATGCGCTCAGACTTCGTCACACGCTCGCCGTCGAGCGACTCGAGCTGCGGCAGCGCGTGGACGATGTAGAGCCTGTAGCCCTCGATCTGCGTACAAGGGTTGCCCACGAGGTGCCTTGATGGGGTGGCTCAGATTGGATGGCACAGTGGAGAGGAGACCGCACAGCTCGCGGAGGGCGTGGTTGCCAGCCAGGGAGCAGACAGAGGTCAGGTCGCTGATGTAGTTGGCGGTCAGGTCGAGGCGCACGAGGCTCTCGCACGCCCCGAGGCCCTCGACCCGCGTCACGTTGTTCAGCGCGAGGTTCAGGTACTCCAGCTCCTTGAGCTTATGCAGATTCTCTTTCGATATGGTTTGTTTTGGATTCAGTTCGCATTTTGTTGAGCAACACAATACCCCCTTTCCCTCCAGCCGGGGGTCTCTGGGACGCTTCCGCACCGATTCGCGAGATGAGGTTGTTCTGCAGGAGCAGGATGCGGAGGCGGCGGCAGCGCTCGCCGACGAGCTCGATGCGCTCGATCTCGAACTGGTGCAGCGCGATCTCCTCGAGGTCGCCCAGGCAGCCTTCGTTGTGCTCGGACCTCTTTCGCAGCAGCTCCTCGGTGATCCTCACCATCCGCCGGGTGTGCGAGACTTTTACGGATTTTGATAGAGCGCCTTGGAAATATCGGCACCCAAAATCCCTCCGCAAAAACTGTGATTTGCCTACTGCCGGGCATGTATTGCTCCGCCGAAACAGGAATAGTACATCTGTTGAGAACTCTATACCCGTTGACCTCTGTGATTGCTTGCACACTTGTGAGAATGGCTAGCTGAGAGGTCATTACCCTCAAAGGTGACCACCTAAATCAGTACTAATAAGAAGAAGCCTGTTTCTAAACATGCCACTGTGTGACATGTTTAAAACCTTGGTCAAAACCAGCTTTCCTTCAAGAAAATGTGGTTGACAACTGGCTGGGGCCCTTTTTCTGAAGATCTGAGGGGTCATCAACTTCTTATTCCTGCAAGGAAATGTCTCTTCCACACCTCTGCCCCTGTAGTTGAAAGCCAGTATGACCATTCTGAGTACAGTGCCTTGTCGTTCTTCACAACAAGGACCTCTGCTCCTTCAGGGGTATTAGTACCTTCGATCTCACATCCTACAAGGTTCATCACTTTCCCTGGCTGCCCGATAACAAGTATGCATTAGATATATCTGAGCAGATGTATGCACTTTGCTGTTTTCCCCTTCCTTTCCCCGCAAAAATCTAGCCATTGTCTCTTCCGGTGTTCATCACACCCCCTTCCCCCCTTTTCGACCCTTTTGATCAACAATTCAAACATGCTGCTATGACGTGTTTGAATTTAACATTTTGAAAGGGAAAGCGCACCTTTGCCCCCTTAAGAGCTGTTATTTCCCGTTTTTGCACAGCTTCCCCAAAGTTTCTCTCCCTCTGAGAAACCCCTGCTCCTTCTCAACTTTCCTTCATTTCTCCTTCAAAACTATCTTCCTGCCTTCTGCAACCCAAAACCCCCTCAAAAAGCCATTTAGGAGTGAGTTTTTATAATGTTCAGTGAATTTTCCCAACTAACAACTACCAACAATACGTATAAGTACTTTTCTCATTTTATGAGCATGCTCTCAGCATTTGTATCAGTTTTTATATGATTTAGAAGTATTTCTGCTACTAATTTCCTTATTAACATGCTCTTTTCAGTACTTGTGATTTGAAATTAATTTATACAGCAATTCTTGTCTACCATTATCCTTTCATTTCTCTGACTTCAGGGCCTTCTGTCCTCATCACAGACTAGGCATTATTTACATTCTATCTGAAGAGAGCTTCTTTAGGTTTTGAAGACTATATGTGTACACATATAGAACCATGCAAGTACACTGTTGTACTGCATGCTCAGCCCAAAAATCTGTTCCTGCGCCTGTCTGCTCACAGATTAGAAGAGGGTTACCATCAAAAAATTGGCACTCTTACTGAGTCTCCACTCCTGAGTAGCTGAATGCATGACATCTCAAATATGGCGCTGCAATCAAGGTTCCATTCTTACATGTAGCATTTTGTGCCCTTTGGACTGTTTGCAGATCAGGGTGTATAAAGTGGTAATTGGAGGGTTGCATTCTTTCTTAGTGTGCAAAATGATATTTAATCCAATAACAGTATTATCACGAAAGACACATGCAGATTGACACGTTCAAAGAGTTTTCCATAAAGTGCACGAACCGAGAACGGAAGAGCATCATCATCCACTGTAACAACATTGGTCATTGCCATCACTTCTGGCATCTTCACCTACATTGTTGTAGTCGTTGCTGTCTTCTGTGTAGTTACGTGTCTATTAGTTGCTTTCTGTCTCATCTGCAATCTACACTTTGACAGCAGAGACCCTGAAGGCTTTGCTGTTGCTTTCCACCATCTGCTTCTGCACGACCGCCAGATAAGTGGGAATAACAAAAACAGTGAAAAAATTAAGCAATGACTACTAATATCTATCTCTTTTTCTGATTGAACAATGCTGACATGCGCAACGAAGAATCACTGATGAATAGCAGGATGCTTAGCAAATCTTCCGGAGAAATGGTTTATGTTTCCGAGAGATTTGAAGCAGGCAATTGATCAAGGCGATTCAGAAGGTAATTTATCACCCATGGATGAGCAGATACCAAGCGGGACCACCTCCGACTCTTCACTTGCCATGCGTGCTTGCTTTAACATCACATCTATGCCCGTGTGGTAGTGGTACGGGTCCCTGATCGGGGGGGGTCTTGCTCCCTTCATGAGTAAGTAGATCACATCCTCTGTACGATTCTCGCCCAAAAATACTTAGTAGTTAAGGCAGAAAGTGGATTAAGAGCTTTCCGCAATGTTTATGGCAGAAGACTTCGCCCCCGAGCCCGTGGTCATCGACACGGTGTATGTCCGGACATCAACGGTGCGTGATCAATCGTCGAGAGTCACAGCGCTTTTTCATTTATTCACTCCGTTTGCTTTTGTAAGCACGGTTTTCCCAACTCACGGAGCCCGTGCAGCCACAGGATGAGCTCTGCCCCAAGTGCGATGCCATGGCAAAGAGGCGTTTTGCTTGGCAATCGAGTGGGCAAAGGAGTACCCAGCCAGTGCAGGAGGCATCAATGCTATTGTGTGACGACCCTTCATCGAAAGGGGTCTCAAGAAAGCGCTCGCATCTGCAGGCATTCCCTGAGTGCGTTCACCTCCCGTCCTCGGCACAACCATCGCATTCTCTGTCCACACCAGTTTTGGGTCATTTCAAGCTGTGTGGTGTGCGGTGTGCGGTGCGCGGGGGGAGATGGTGCTACAATTCTATTCTTAGGTCCATTAATTTGTGAGGACCCACGGGTGGTGCTCTCACCACCATTCATTATTCATCGCCAGCAAGGGAATTGCCGACGCTCCGGCAAGGACATGCCCTCCGCCGGGTGAGATGGCCCCGGCCCGCGCACGCCCAGTCACTGTTCGCGAGCTCGTCGCCGAAAAAACGGATGCGAGCAACTGGGTGACAAGCCCTTTTCAGTTGCGGGGTGGACCTCAGTGCATATCCCCGAGGGAGATAGCTATCCCGGCAAGCCCCCAAGAATTCTGCGGGGCGCAGCTCTCTGTGGACGACCCCCTGGGAGGCCCTGCGCCGTTCTGGGAGCAAGAGTTGGACATGGAAGCGCTTCTTACACCCTGCTGGGTGCCCACGTTTGTTACGGCCATCGAGATCGAGATGGCCAAGAGCCCCTGTGCCCGCGACCGCTGCCACAGGGCAGTCGTGGAGATGGGGCAGCCAACCAACTACGCCGGCCCCATTGTCTCCCACCCCCACATTTGCCTGAGGCGGGACGAGGCCCTCGAGCTGTACCAGTGGGTTTCAGGAGAGGGACACGACCTCCCTACCCAGTATCTGTACGCTGTTGTCATCAACGCCATCGACCGCTTGAGGTCGATGAACAACGTCGAGAGCCTCGTGCTGGAGGGCGACGCCATCGTCGACGTGGTGAGCGGCCTCAACGGTGACATCGACGCCGTCCATGCGGCTTTCGCGGGAGGCTGCAAGGTCGCCGAATTTGTCCGCCACGTCGTCTTTCTGGGAGACTACATCGGCCCGGTTCGCCCAACTCATTCCGGCCACCCAGTTGACGTTGCTCGACAGATGCACGAGACCCAGTCCCTCAAGACGCTCATCAGTGTTCTCCTTATGATGATCGCCATCCCCACGAACGTGCACATGCTGCGAGGCGACCACGAAACTCTCGAGGTGGCCCAGAACAGTGCCTTCAGGGGCCAGGTGATGGATAAGTACTCGGTCGAGGCCTTTGCTCTCATCAAAGAGGTTCGAACACATGCACGCTCATTCATTTCAGAGTCAGTTTCCGACCGAATTCCAACAGCTATTCGATGCGCTGCCGCTGGCATACGTTGTAAACGACTCCGTACTCCTCGTCCACGCTGGAGTTCCGAGGAGCGGGAGCGAGAAGATCGCCAAGTTGAACGCGATCAACAGGTTCACGCCTACGTCCTCGTTCGAGCTGGACGACCTGCTGTGGTCCGACCCCCACAACGGCTCCGGCGTCCGGTCGAGGAAAGCGGGCCATGGGATTTATGAGGGCTCCGACGTCATCCAGCAGTTTCTGGAGACCAACTGCCTCGATATGGTGGTCCGCGCGGGCCACGTGGAGCCGCAGGGCTATCAGGAGTATTTCGGTGGCAAACTGCTCTCGTTGGCGAGCTACGGTACGGCCACCGCTTCCCAGGGGACGCAGACCGCCATTGCCAGGATAGGTCGCAAGAGCGGCTACAAGAAGCTCCACGTCGCTCCCGTACACTTCCAGATTGTCAAGGCATCGAGTTCGAAGAAGACGGTATGAGCGGATGCCATGAGAGGGATGAAGAATGAACTTAGCAAAAAAGGAGCTTCCTGCGGGCAGGCCAGGCCGCAGGGCGGGCATGCACGAGGCGTGTACAACGGACCAGGGTGACCAACGGGTAGGGCTTGGGGGCTGCCACGGAGTGCAGTGCGTGCGCAGACGCCCGGTGAGGGGCTGAGACCTTTGGTGGCACTTGGAGCCAGGTATCTAATTTCTTGCTGGCGATTCTGCAACGCTTCGCAGACTCCGCACATGTAAACCTCTGGGTCCTCGCTGGTGCATGTGCTTTCATGTCTGCCCCGTGAGACGTCGTATGCTAGTTGTCTGTCTTCTAACGCGATAGACGAGGGACATCAAGAGGCAAGTCAAAGGCATCCATTGAATAGCTGCGTGTATAACTTATGGCGAGCTAGCATCACTGCAATGAGCCCGAGCCCACAGTGATGCATGCCTCTTCCTTAATCCTAGATGCACCCACTTCACTCAGATGTTTCTAGAACTGCTTGGTGTAAAACCATGCTCTCTCCAACTCCGAATTCTGGTGATGTCATAACATCCTCGTGTGTTGTACACAATGTACGTTGAACTCCGTTGTCTGCTTTGCTGATGTAGAAAAGCTCGATCAGTGTTAAGACCGCTCTTCAGGGGTCTAATACAGCAGTGGCCACTCCTCCTCGCCGTTGTCCGCGACGACGACCGCCTCAGTTACCGTGGCCTGGGGCGCGCAGGGCGGCGCGTCCTCTTTTATCGCGGGCTCGGGCTCGTAGAACGGCACGTCCTCTGCGATCGTGGGCCTCGACACCGCGGGCACCAGCACCTCGCACAGGGGCACCCGCTCCGTCGTCACCGGCATCAGCAGCGCCGTCTCCGAGAGGCCCGAGCGCACCGGCGGCGCCCAGCGGTGCTCCAGCGGCGGCGGGTCCGCGTCGAGCCCTATGGGCGCCACCACCGGCTGCGCCTCGTGCGCCCTGAACNCAGGCGGGCGGGGGCAGGCGGCGCCGCTGGCATCGCGGGCGCGCTGACAAGAGACCTCTTCTGCAGCACAGGCGAGGCGGTGAACGTCCGCGGGACCTCGTAGGCCTCGCGGGCCAGCGCCTCGTTGTCGGCGGCAGTCCGCTCGGGCTTGAAGCCCCCGAGCAGGCGCGACTGGTCGTCGAGGCGCTGCTTCACAGACTCCTCGATGAAGTCCTGCCACGCGGGCACCATCTCCAGGAGCCCGCGGATGTCCTCTGCCTTGTCCACGTCGCTGCTGGCAACCTGCGACACCTTGGCAAGAATCCTCGTCGTGTGCGAGATCAGCGGCGAGCGCCCCGGGAGCATTCTTCGGCTCGACATCTCCAAGGACGCTATCTTGTGCAGCAGCCCTGTCGCCCGCAGCACCTGGCGGGGACCAGGGGGAGATGGGTGAGATATCGGCAAAAAATGGGCACAGCGGAGAGTGGGAGAGCGCTGTGCGCACATCCGCGACAGTGTCCAGCCACGGCGAGTCGAGGACGACTGTGATGGCCTCGGTGACCGCCTGGCTGAGCAGCGTGTGCCACTCGTATCGGAAAAATAGCGCCTGCAGAAGGGCCGTGAATAGAATGGCCACGCCGAATGGAATGTAGCAGAATTAGGAAGGTCTGTGGGGGCCTACAATGAGCTCGTGGACGAGGTTGCCGTTGACGACGGCCATGCACGCCTCGCGCTGCCTCGTGCCGATGAGGGCGACGATCACCGAGACCGCCTGCATCCTGCGCAGACCCAGCGGCGGGCGCAGCGCCCCGAAGGTCGTCTGGAGAATTTCCGGGGAATCCGCGGGCACGTCGATGAGCCCGCGGAACTGCGCCGCGCAGCCCGCGACCACGCGCACCGCCTCGGGTACCTCCCCGGGCGCCTCGCGCCACTTCTCGCCCTTGTGCCCGCGCAGCAGCGCCTCCAGCACCTGCAGCCCGCTGATGACCGCGGACTGCGGCGACTCCATCTAAGCCGAGGAGGAGAGGGAAGAGGGGGGGAAGGGAAGAGAAGGAGGAGGTCAATGCCACAAAGAGCTCCGCCAGAGGCCCACCGAGAAAATGGTGTTGAGCAGCGCGCGGAGGACGTCCTCGTTGCCCAGGCGCTGCGCCACGGGGGACTGGGCCGCGGGGCCCGTCCCCAGCAGCGACACGAGCGCCGAGGCCGCGTCCTCGTTGTCGGGCACCGCCGAGACGAGCGCCTCGACGACGCCGTTGTCCGCGAGCCAGCGGTCGGCGCCCTCGACGCGGGCGATCCTGGCGAGCACGTCGCACACGCCGGGCTCGGACACGCGCGCCGAGAGCCTGCGGGCGAGGTCGGGCACCGAGGAGACGAGCTGCAGCGTCTGCGCGGCGTCGCAGGTGCCGTGGTCGAGCGCGTAGACGGCCGACTTGCTGCAGTACGAGCTCAGCGCGGCGCTCAGCGGCGGCTCGCCCAGCGGCCGCACAAACGAGAGCAGGCGCGGCAGCAGCGCGTTGTCCGAGGGCCACAGGTCCGAGCACAGCACCTCGCAGCACATGAACGGGAACCTGCCATCGGCGCGTGCGTGCCCGAAGTGGAGTTGGTATTGTGCTCAGGCCAATGCTTATCGTAGGGTTGCTCAATGTGGAAACATACTTGTAAATGCGGATCTGGGTGGAGCCCTGTGGGGCATCGCTGCTGATCACGTCGATCGCTCTGCAGATATTGTTTCTGTCCGAGAGGCTTGGGGTGGGGTGAGGCACGGGGGGTGAGTGAGAGAGGGGACGGCGGGTGGGTGGGGAGGGAGGAGGTGGGCTGTTGGGGCGAGAAAGGGCACGGCGCACTACTTGATGAGCATTTTGTTGCGGGACTTTAATTCGGGCAGGAACTCGTCCTCGACGAGGAGATCGTCGAGCGTGCAGCCCGCGCGGCGCTCGAGGAGCGCGTCGATCGCCGACTCCGTGTTGAACCCGAACGAACAGCGCCACATCTGCTGGTGCTGTTAGCGGCTTCGGCGCGCGAGTATCTTTCAGTCGCCGGTGCTGTGTGGTCGCCAAGAATTTCTCCTTCTATCCAGGAAATCACCAGGAATCAGGCGGATTCCGGCCAATTCCTCCGCGACGAGGGGGGCGGAAGCAGAATCCGGGACGATGGCAACGGACGCCCCGCAAACGTCCCCGGTGGAGCGGACGATAAGTGTTTTTATCTCGCTGCGAGTTTTTTTCGCTGTGGGGCGACCGTTAATCGCGCCCCTGGACACCTCTCCACTCACGGAGACCTCTTGGTGTGCGTGCAACGGTGTGAACGTGGCAGCATCCGCCGCTTGGGGGGCTGGTGCGTGTGGGTTTTGCCGTTGCGCTCTCGGAGATGACATCAGCGCTGGATATTTGTTATCTTCTGCAAAAATATCTTCCGCTTTTTTGCGGCTCCTTCCGAGATGGTGACAGACCTCGCGCAGCTGCAGGGGTACTGCAAGCGCGACGCGCAGGGCTACCGCGAGGAGTTCCTGCAGCAGCACCGCCACTTCCTCTCGCGCCTCGAGGTCTTCCTGATCAAGCCGCCCAAGGGGGACAGCAAGGACTTCAATGACCTCGTCAACTTCCTCTCCCAGGTGCCGCACCCCCACTCCACCCTGCCCTCCTCCTCTGCCTGCCCGCTGACCTTCTTCGGGGGACCCCCGTGCGGTGTTTGGCGTGTGGGGGGTGACAGGTGGCACCGTGCTACCCCAAGGAGCTGGCGGAGTTCCCGCAGCAGATCAGCGGCCTGCTCGAGGCGCACATCAACACGCTCGAGCCGCCGCTGAGGAAGACGCTCGTGCAGGCGCTCATCCTGCTGCGCAGCAGGGAGATGCTCTCGCCCACGGCCCTGCTCTCGCTCTTCTTCAAGCTGTTCCGCTGCCACGACAAGTACCTGCGCAAGCTCCTGCACAAGTACGATCCCCTCCCCTCCCGTGACTCAACGCAGGCATTTCCCCGATTCCTCGGAATTAATGACGTGTGGCGCAGGCACATCGTGAGCGACATCAAGTCGATCAACAAGAAGAAGAAGGACAACGAGCTCAACAGGACGCTGGTCAACTTCATGTACACGATGCTGCAGGACCCCAACCCCACGGCCGCGCGCAAGTCGCTCGAGGTCATGGTCGAGCTGTACCGCAAGCGCGTGTGGAACGACCCCAAGACGGTCAACGTCATCGCCACGGGCGTGTTCTCCAAGTGCTCCAAGATCGTCGTGGGCACGCTGAGGTTCTTCCTCGACGTCGGGGCGCCCGTGGGCGACGAGGAGGACACGAGGGACGAGGACTTTGCCCGCAAGCGCGCCGAGCGCCAGCAGGAGCTCAAGAAGGAGATGAAGAAGGCCAAGATCACCCGCAAGACCCGCAAAAAGAAGAAGGAGATCAAGGAGCTCAAGGTCCACTCCCTCCCCAGCTCCCCCCATCCACTCTTACTTGATTTCTATTGGCCAGATTTAATTAACTCCCTCCCGGATTTCCTTCCTGCCCCCGCGCTCACTCGCTTGATTTCTATTGATCACATCCACTTCCAGATTTCATCCCCTGTTGGTCGCTTTATCGTCCGGTTATTGAACTTGCTTGGCCGTGCAGCAAAACATGGCGAAGCCCCAGCCGGAGGACCAGAACAGGCAGAAGCCCAACTGGCCGGCGATCGAGCTGATCCACGACCCCCACGGCTACGCGAAGAAGGTCCTGGCGATGCTGCGCACGTCGAACGAGTCGTTTGACGTCCGCGTCATGATGATGAACTTCATCAGCAGGCTCATCACCGCCCACAAGGTCGTCCTCCTCGGCTTCTACCCCTTCATGCAGCGCTACCTCCGCCCTCGCCAGGAGCGTGCGTGCATTCCCCCCGCTGGCCACATCGCCTGCACAGCACGCCTCACCTCCCCCTGCGTGCGCAGACGCGTCGCAGCTGCTGGCGATCACGGCGCAGGCGTGCCACGACATGGTTCCTCCGGACGCCCTGGAGCCTGTCATCAAGACGCTGGCTGACGAGTTCGTGAACGACCGCTCCTCGGAGGAGGTCATGGCCATCGGGTACCGCCTTTCCCCTTCACTCGTGTGCCACAGCGCCGGGTAATTGACAACTGTGTGCCCCAGCATGAACACCGTGAGAGCGATCTGCGAGAGGTGCCCTCTGGTGATGAACTCGACGCTGCTGAGGGACCTCGTGGCGTACAAGAAGAGCCACAACAAGGCCGTGGTGGCTGCCTCGCGTTCGCTGCTGCAGCTGTACCGCGAGGTGAATCCGACGCTGCTGCGCAAGAAGGACAGAGGGAAGGTGTCCGCGGGCACGAAGCCCAAGGAGTTCGGAGCGTCGGACGTGCTGGACGACGTTGAGGGCATCGAGCTGCTCAGGGCCGCCAAGGCGCAGATGGCCAGAAAGCAGCTGGACCTCGCCGAGTTCGACGCCGCAAACCCTCCGGACTCGGAGATCGCGCCCGAGAGCTCTGAAGACGAGGACGGCTCCGAGGAGGAGGGCAGTGACATGTCCGACAAGGAGGTCGAGGCCGGCGAGGGCGAAGGCTCGGACGATGATGGGAGCGTCATGGAGCTCGAGGACTCGGAGCAGGATGGGGAGGGCTCTGACGACGAGGATGGGGAGGGCTCTGACGACGAGGAGGAAGAGGGTTCCGATGATGACGATGACGCTGAGGCCGATGATGACGACGACGACGACGACGACGACGACGAGGCCGAGGCAGATGACGATGACGATGACGCCGAGGACTCGGACGAGGAGGAAGAGGCTCCAAAGGGGAAGAAGAGGTCTGCGGCTCAGGCGGAGGACAAGGAGCCCCACAAGAAGAAGCCCAAGACGGCCGAGGCCGAGAAGCCCGTTCAGGAGGCTAAGCCCGAGCAGGAGGCCAGCGCTGCCCCCAGCGAGGGTCAGGACAACATCCTGTCGCAGGAGGACCTCAGGCTTCTCAGAATCCTCAAGAAGAAGGCCTCGGAGGAGTACGCCCTGCCCCTGCCCCTGCCCCTGTCCCGCAGTCGCTTCCGTGTTCTCACTTTCGCACTGTTACAAACAGCCCGTCTTTCCGCCGTAAGCTGCTCAAGGGAGCAACGGCAGTCGAATCGGAGTCTGAGTCGGACGACAGCGACTCGGACGCTGAGGCTGACCCGTTCGGCTTCATCGGGGCGGAGGACATCGAGCCCGACATCAAGAAGCGCCTGACCAGGGAGGAGCGTATTGCGATCCACAAGGAGAACCAGGCCGAGTTCGAGAAGCACAAGATCGAGCGCGGCAGGTCCGAGAAGGTTCGGGCACGCGCAAAGCCCTTCGCAATGGTCATCGGAGGCAAGAGGAAGCAGTTCGTCGAGAAGGCCACCAAGAGCAAGAAGGGCGGCAAGGGCGCCAGTAAGATGTTCAGGGGCCGCAAAAAGAAGATGTTCGGCATGAAGAACAACCAATAGACACAGCGGTCTTTACGAGCCACAAAGCCTGTTTGTATTGCCACTTGTGGCACTCCTTTACAGCATTATGAGCAGTGTCATTTGAAGGCGGCCGACGCGAGGTCAAAGCACTTGGAAATGGGGATCGTCTTCAGGCTGCACAACCATTCGCGCGCCTTGCGATCTGCTGACTGCCATTCGAGTTGGTGGTCCTTGGCCAAGGTGAAAACGACAAGCACCAGGCACGTCGTCCAAACGGCCCGCGGTATCTCTTTCGGCCTCTTTCCCTCGATCATCGGCTCACCGCCGATAAGAACCGCAGTGCAGCCGTCGAGCTCGAACGAACCGTCTGCATTCTGGCACTTGAGCAGCCTGCGGATGGCGTCCAGTCCCAACGTGGCGGGACTCTTAGTAGTTCCCTTCGGCGACATGGACTGAACGGGAGAGCTGGCGCGACCGTTGCGGCTATCGCCCCCGCCACAGCAGCCAGAGGAGCTGCCTCTAGTGTCCCTCGGGCCACGAGCTGGTTTGGTGAACTGCACGCACGACTCCCGCTGACGGCGGTCGCGATCGAGTCGGCACAAAACGCCGCCGGGCCTGACAACCTGTGGTGATGGCGAACGAGACTGCTTCGGCTGCTCGGGGTTCACACTGACCCGGATCATCGAGCTCGAGACAGCCTCGTTTCGGTGCTCCACGGCAACGAAGCTCGTGTACTGCGACGCCAGCGAGTACTTGAGCGCGAGGTCGACTATCGCTCGCTCTTGGTCGTCCTTCGTGCCCGTGGTGGCGACTTCCATCTCGCGGATCATCGAGCGAGCGCAGAGGCGGTGTATCGCGCCTCCCTTGACAGCCGTCGACGGGTCTATCACGGCGGTCATCGCGTACTGCGAGCTCATGAAAGTCCCCTTAAGGGTGACCTCCACGGGAGCACTCGGCCTCTCGAGCAGCGCGTACGAGACAACGCATGTCCCGCCGGCTGCAGACGTGTACTTCCTCGGGGTCGAGGAGCACACATCGTCCCACTCCACAGCGACGTCTGTGTTCTCAGTCAGAACAGCGCGCAGGAGCACAATGCATCGCACCGCCGACAGACGCGAACATCCTGCGCAGATGCCTGTGAAGTGCTGGCCTGACGTTCTCCTCGGGGGTGCAGAACTCGACCGCGCCGTTGGTCTCTGCGGCGATGGCGTAGAGAAGACCCTGTGAGACCCCGTGGCCGACCCCCAGCGGGTAAATCATGTTCTTAGACGCCAGCTTCCTGGCCATCTGAACAACGGGCTCCTCCTGCCACACAGCCCCGTCCTGGACACGCAATAGTCAGCAACGATCAATGACGGTAGGGAACGCAAAGTGGCACCGTGATGAGAAGAACAGCGCGAGGCTTCGACTTCGGCGGAGAGCAGAGCCTCTTCGAGTTCGAGCACACGCCGCAGAGCGTGTAGTCGCAGAGCGGGCACAGGAACGGGTGCCCGTCGAACTCGGTACCCCTTCCGGCGCAGGCCGAGCAGATGGGGGCCGCGTCGAGCTCGTGCAGCAGCGCCTCTTCCATCACGTGCCCGCTGGGACAGAGCACGTCCTGCTCGAGCACCTGCAACGCGGACGCGAGCTGCGTGCCCCCGTGGTCGGGCCTGAGCCTGTGCGCCAGCTCGGCGACCTCCTGCGCTGCCTCTGGCGAGCTGATGCTCTGGGACTCGATGAACAGGCGCTTCGTGCGCGACCCGAACGTGACGATGTTGAGCGTTGTCCCAGGGGGCAGGAGTCCCAGGCACTGCGCGAGCTCCTCGAGGACGTCGGAGGCCTTGCGCAGCGGCCCTCCTGCCATCGAGGCCGAGCAGTCCAGCAGGACAACGAGCTCTCGGGCCAGGGCAGGGTCAGGGACCTCGCCGATCTCCGGGCAGAACACCGCAGCCGCAGCCATCGGGAGGCTCTCGGGCCCCTCCCACTCCTCCAGTACGACGCTGCAGCCAGCGCCAATGGCGTTCTGCAACTCCAGGACAAAGTCCGTGCTCATCTCTGCGACGGCTTCCCTCAGCCTGACCGACAGCGCGTCCCCCTTCTGTGCGCCAAAAGGGGTAAGCGGGCAGGAGCTGAGAGGTCGCGCAAACCTTCTCGACGGCAATGTCGTGAGTGGGCGAGACGGCTTGCGTGGCCGGGGACGCTGCGCTGATCTCCACGCCGATCGAGACGCAGGGCCTGTCTCTGCTGGCTGGGGCGCGTGGCTGGCCGTGCTCGGCCAGCGAAGGGTCGCAGTACTTGGGCGCGATCGTCATCGGGAGGACAAAGCGCAGCGACCTGTCACGGGCCTGGAGCTGCACGACGTACGTTAGGCTGACCACGACGCTCTTCCCCGCGGGCAGGTTGCCGACGCTGACGCAGAACACGTCTGCGGCCTTCTGCTCGAGCAGGTACGCCCCGGCGCCGCTGGCTATGGCGTCCTCGTACCTCTGCGCCGCCTTGGCCTTGGTCATGCAGCGCGCCACGATGCGCTTCCCGTCGACCTCGGCGACAAAGCCGGTGACGGCGGCCATCGGGTCGACTGGGAAGCGGTACGTGGCCTCGATCGCCGTCTGCCACTCGTTGGTGAACGTCTGGGAGACCACGACCTCGGCGGCCAGGCCGCGTATCCTCGCCGACGCCTCGACCTTCTTCAGCGGCACCGGCGAGTCGTCGGCCCTCGAGAAGAGCCCCACCCTGGCCTGCAGAGCCCCCAGCCCCGCCTGCGGGAACAGGGCAGAGACGTCCGCGCTGGCCCCCGCCCTGCGCAGCGCGCAGACAGCCTGCTCGACGTCCCCCTTCTCTAGCGGCCGCGAGACAACCTCCGCGTTGGGCGCGGGCTTGTGCTGCACCGTGACGCCCTTGGACGAGAGGTGCCCGAGAAGCAGCTGCAGCCTGTCGTCCTCCGACTGCGTCGCCCGCAGAGCGGCGCCGATCCCCGCGAGGGCCCCGAGCACCTCCGAGACTACGAGCAGCTTCGACAGGTCCGACTCTGCGACCTGCAGAACCGCCGCGTGAGAGAGACTCTCCCAGGGGAGACGCAGAGACCGCACGCACCCCTGCTATCAGCGGAGGCAGCAGGCTGTAGTCGGAGAGCTCGAAGTACTGCCCGTGCGTGTCGCGGGCGATGCGGCGCCAGACGTCGGTCTCGCGGAGCCCCTTGCAGGCGACAGCGTGCACGACGATGCCCATCTCGCGACAGCCCTGCACCTGCTCGAGCCAGTCCTGGCCGCACGGGCAGCCCTCGGGGAACGAGTCCCCGGGCACGCCGACGCCGTGCGGCGGGGCGTCGGCGATGAGGACGGCCGTCTTGCTCGCCCCCGCGCGCCAGCCGAGCCGCACGAGCTCGTAGAGGCCGTCGGCGACGGCCTCGGGGTAGTCGCCGCCCCCGCCAGCGGCCATGCGGTCGACCCCGGCGACCACGCGCGCCAGGTCGGCCGTCAGCGGCACGTGGACGCACGAGACCCAGGCGTCCGAGTGGTCGCGGTACCCCACGAGCCCCACGCGCAGCCCGCCGCAGAGCGGCAGCGCCGACACGGTGGCGACGATGTCGGTGACGCGCTCCTTGACGACCTGGATCTGGCCCCCCATCGACCCCGTCTCGTCGACGACGAACACGAGGTCGACGCCCCACCGCTGCTCGCCGGCCGCCTCCTCGCCCTCCTCGCCCTCCTCCTCCCGCTCCTTGTCGCGCGCCCCCGCTCGGCTCAGGACGCTCGCTGCCGCCGCCTGCGGCTCCGGGGGCGCCTCGGCCCCGCACTGCTCCGCGGGGGCCTCGCTGCCCGGGGCCTCGGGGGCGTCCGGGGCCGGCGGAGGGCAGCTCATCTCGTGGACGGTGCCGAAGAGGACGGTGGGGAGGAAGAGGTCGAGGCCGTCGCGGCTGTGCGACGAGAGCTCGACGAACGAGGCGTGGTGGGCGCGGGCGTAGGCCAGGCCGGCGTCGCGCGGCACCTGGCGCTGGCCCGCGAGGTCCGTCTTGAGGCCCGCGACGACGAACGAGCACTTGTCCGACGAGGACGCGTGGGCCGTCGCCAGCCACGCGTCGAGGCTGCGCAGCGAGTCGGACGACGCGGTGCTGTAGCACGCCACGATGCACATGGCGCCCCGGAAGTACGACGCCGCCAGCGACCGGAACCTCTCCTGCCCCGCCGTGTCCCACTTTTTGCGGCCGTCACGGGGGTTTGCCGTCAGTCGCGTATATTAAACTGTCTGATTGATTTTCCGGTGAAAATGACATGGCCTGGGAAATGGAAATAAATTCAATTTGTTGGTTTCCTTATGCGCAGTTGAAGATTTCTTGGGCCCCCACACAACGCGCAGACGGGACGGACGAGAGGAGACGAGGGAGGTGGGGGGGGCAGGCGCACGATCTGGAACTTGACGCGGCTGAAGGAGGACCCCGAGAGGACGGGGCCGTAGATGACGGTGCTGAAGTCGATGCCAACGGTCGTCTGGTAGGGCGCGTTCGGGTTGATTTCGAGGCCGCAGACCGAGCGCACGAGGTCCGACTTGCCGACGCCGGCGTCGCCCATCACTACGACCTTGATCAGCCGGTCGTAATCGTCTGCCATTGCGTTTCCTGCCCCGTTTGCCTCTTGTTGACAGTAAAAATCAATCAAAGCAGATACACCGATCGGATATCTTTATCTCCCCTTTCTGCCAATCTTCTTCGACCGGCCAACGCCACGTGCAAATCGATGTCCTCGGAGGTGAAACATGAGATAACTATCCTGGACCCCTCCCATCGCCAGACAGAGTCTTTTACAATCAAGAGTACTTTCATCAGGTTGCTGTGTGAACCTGTCAGCCTGCCATCATACTCGGACATGGGGGACCCCCCGCTTGAGCGGCGTCCACTGCGATGCGAGCAGGACTTCCGACTGGATCGCCAAGGCTAGCCGCGAGCCGCAGTGGTACAGAGGCTGCGTTGGGCCGAGTGACTATGGGGTGGTGTCCAAGCCTCCTTCCCACCGCCGCCTCGACGGTCGTGTCCTGTGCCCTCAGAGCCGCTACAAAAAAACCCCTCCGTGGGAACTGGCCGGATTCTTGCTCATTAGATCGAGGCGGCAGTGAATCCGAATTGTACCCGATCCCATCCCGATCGAGGTCTCGATCTCGACCGGCAATTGTTTCCCGCCAACCCGCAGCAACCTCGGATGAACACCGCGCGCCTCAGCGGCATGGCCGAGCTGTCCCCCGCGAGGGTGCAGGAGCTGGCGCAGAGCCTCATGCAGGCCCGCCGCGAGAACGCGGAGCTCAAGGAGCAGCTGCACGAGCGCGACTGGGAGATCGCCGGCCTCCGCGCACAGGCCGCCCAGAGGGCCAGCGAGCTCGACCGGGCGCGCAAGGACGTCGAGCTGCTGCAGGAGATCTCGCGGGTCCAGGAGGAGCGGATCAGCACCGTCACGGACAAGTGGCGGACGATGCGAGAGACGTTCAAGCAGCTCGCATCGGACCAGGCCGACATGCAGGCCATGCACGAGGAGAAGCTCAGGCTCCAGCACCACCTCGCCTCCCTCCAGGAGCAGGTGCCCTCTGTCCCTCCCTCCCTCCCTCCCCTCTCTCACCCTGCATTGCGTCCACCAGATCAAGTCGCAGACGGCTGTGGCTGGGCAGCTCAAGGCGCAGCTCGACATCGTGGCGTGCGCAAGGGCTCTGCAGCAGCGCAGCGCTGCGGGGGGTCCGAGGGGCGGGGGAGGGCTGCTGCCGACGCCGACGCCGTTCCTGGCGCCGCAGTGGGCGTGGAACTGCGTGCCGGGGTTCCCTGTGTGTCCTCTGGCGCCTCCCAGTGGCAAATAGGCAGTCAGTGGGGCGATTGGAACTCGCTGGCTGATACACTTAGCACTCCCCCTTGGACCTCACATACAGCACCACACACCACCACCCAAACACGCACGCATCGGCCCCCTTGATTGACTCTCTTGGCTGCTGTACTCGTAGGCGCACACGCGCACAGTCATCAAGACGCACGCACCTCGCACAGATGAGTTTCAATGGTGGTTCATAGTTGGTCATTTGTCTGTGGTGTTTCTGAGACAGTTGCTGCCGAGCGGCAGAGGCACCAGGGAGATGGGGTTGGGGGGAGTAGAGAGACCTGCGGCACAGGGAGGACCACGCACGAGCTGCCAGCAGCTGATGGCAGTCCTCGTGTGCAGCGGGGAGGGACTTCAGATGGGGGGCAGTCTGGGCGTCGTCCCCGTCATTGGCTTCTTCATCCTGCTGTCCTGCACCCCCTTCCAGTCCCTCGTGCTCTGGTGCGCGCTGACGCCCTGCCCAGCGATCCACGGGTGCTTGAGGCACTCGGCGGCCGTCAGGCGCTTGCTCGTGTCCCTCTCGAGCAGTCTCCTGACGAGGTCCTTGGCGAGGTCCGACACGTCGGGCTTGGCGGGCCAGCGGTAGACGCCGCCCAGGATCTTCTTGTAGAGCACCTGCACGTTGTCGCTCCAGAACGGGAAGCAGCCTGTCAGCAGGATGTAGATGATCACCCCGATGCTCCACATGTCGACGCTGTTGTCGTAGCTCGTGCACTCGAGGATCTCGGGCGCTGCAATTGCGGTCCAAAGTGTTATTCAAATAAAGCAAATGCAACAAGAAAACCGGGGGGGATTGAGGGTGCGCGGAGGGAGGAGGGGGCAGGCAGGCGTACCGACATACTCGGGGCTGCCGCAGCAGGTCTTCATCATGGTCTGCATGTTGAAGATCTTGCTGAGGCCAAAGTCTGCGATTCGTATGTCCGTGGGCCCGCCGGCGCCGCACAGCAGGTTCTGCGGCTTGAGGTCGCGGTGCGCGACGCCGTGGTCGTGCAGGTACTTGACAGCCTCGACGATCTGCCTCGCCACGATGCTCGCGTCCCTCTCGCTGTACTGCCCGTGCTTGACGATGTGGTCAAAGACCTCTCCTCCCTCTGCCAGTTCCATCACCAGGAACACGTTCTGCACCCGGGCCGTCAGCTCTCGCCAGCCCCAGGGGGAATGGGATGGGGGTGGTCGCGTGCCTTCTTGGTCTGGAAGACGTCGTGGAGCGTGAGGATGTTGGCGTGGTTGCCGACCTTCTTCATGATCTCGATCTCTCGGTCGAGGATCGACCCCTGCGCGTGCGTCTGCTTCACAATCTTCACGGCCACCGCCTCCAGCGTCTTCCTGTTGACCGCCCTCTTCACCACCGAGAACCCCCCGCTGTCCCGCATGCCCCCCGCGTCCCGTGAGCGCCGGGGGTTTGCGCGGAGAAACCGGAGCTTGCTAATTATAGAAAGGGGGGACTGTCCCGCGTGGGGAGGGGGTGCAGTGCGCACGTTCCGATGGTGCTGCCCAGCTTGTACTTCGAGGTGAACTTCTTGAACATCGGGTCGCCCTCATCCTCGGAGAAGTCGTCCTCGATGGGGTCCGGCGACTCACTGCAGGCCGGGCGGCGGGAGGAAGCGCGGGGGGCGCGCGCGCGTTGAGGGGAGAGGTCCCCGACGATTGATTTTGCGTAATTCAAAAATTAAAAAAAATTAAAAAACACAACACGCACAAAATGAATGAATGAAAAGCGTGCGAAAGAGAACAGCAGACGCGCCGGCGCGCGGCGGCGCGCAGTGCACGCGGGTTGGCGGGCCGAGGGCAGAGGGGTGGAGAACCGAACCTCATTTTGTTTCGAGGGTGATTGCCGAGAGCGTGAGCCGGTTGGGGTCCTCCGCGTGTGGGGGGGCGGATACAAAATTTAGCCCGGAAAGTATCTTCAGATTCGGCCTGATTCCCCATCCGTGAGCTCGCTGTATTTTCGGGTCGCCGACGTCGGGGGTGGAGCAAAAGCTCCCCTCGCCGCTGCGGATTGGTGTGCGCTCCCCCATTGGTTCTAGAATTTCACATCGGGTGATCTGATCGAAAGCAGCCTAGCAATGGCCAGATCCTCCAGCGTTGGCGTGTGACAGCGGTGTAGGGTGGAGGACAGAGGTGTGTCTGGACAGTTCCAAATGTACGGTACTGACTGAGGGGGGTGCCGTCTCCCCCCGCTTTTGGCCCCCATAGCGCCCCGGTCAGGTGTCTATGGAGAAGCACACCTCCGAGCCCGGGTTGTAGAGCGACACAGCGGGCACCAGCTCGGCCTTGGGCAGGAAGACCGACGTCTGCTTCTTGCCGTTGGCCACGAAGGTCAGCGACTGGCGGTCCATGTCGACGACGAGCTCGAGCCTCGAGCCCGTCCCTATCGGGGCGAACATGCCCATCTGTATGCTGTTGCAGCTGACGGCGCCCACGTCGTCGTAGACCCAGGCCCACCTGTGCGTCGACAGGTTGGCGCTGTAGTCCTTGAACTGCGCCTTGACGAGCCCGAAGTAGTAGCACGACCTCTTGGGCTTCTTGGCGACGTAGTAGGTCACGCGGTGCACGCCCGTCGTGGGGAACGCCGGCTTGGCGAGGGCCACGGCGTCGTCGTTCTTGCTGCCCCCGCGCACCACCGACACGCCGTACACCGAGACGCTCGAGTGCTTGCGGTCCTCGTCCCACGTGGGCACGTACATGGGCGCGGGCACCACGACGCCCGGCGCGGCGGCCAGCGGCGGCACGAGGATGCCCGACGTCGAGCGCGGGCTGAGGCTCAGGCTGGCCTTGGCCGCGTCGTTGAACAGCGACGAGTTGAGGGCGCGCGCCAGGCCGTTGAGGCCGTAGTATCGCGCCTCCACCAGCAGGCGGCGCCGCACCTCCTCGTCGCGCGGCAGAGCCACGGCCTCCTTGTCGCGCAGGTAGTTCAGTACGTTCCCAAAGTGCGCTCCGTCCCTGTCGATAAAGAACCTGTGGGGAGAGAGAAAGAGAAGAGAGAGGGAGAGAGGGAGAGCGATGTGAGGCCACGTACGGCGGAGTGGGGGGTCAGGGAAAGGGGGGGTCTGCGTACTTCCCGTCCTCCTGCGGGACAGAGTCCAGCAGGGCGTGGAAGTAGGTCTCGGGGATCTGGCGTGTTTGTTGTGTTGCGTTAAAATTCGTTTGGCGGCTGCGTCCAAAGAATCCGCCGCACGCACAGAGAGCAGAGTCTTGCGCGACGTGATGTACGACACGCCACCGACGTTGAGCCCCACCACATCCGACGCGCTCTCGTCCTTCTTGCTATAACGAGAAAAAGCCGAGCAACAGCCCGCACGCTGAGAACAGCCAACGGACCAAATCCCATCCGACGTCCCCCCTCTCCCCTCTTCCCCCTTCCCCCCCNACGCTGAGAACAGCCAACGGACCAAATCCCATCCGACGTCCCCCCTCTCCCCTCTTCCCCCCTTCCCCCCCCTCTGCGCCGCACCTCAGCCCCGCCGTCTGCTGCAGCGTCGACAGCTTGACGGAGGCCGCCATGGGCGAGACGGGCGCGCTGGGGGAGACGAGCGGCACGGCGGTCGTCGCCAGCGTCGGCGCGGGCTGCGGCGTGGCCCTCGGCGCCTGCGCGCCCGCGCGGCGCAGCTCCGCCTCGAGCTCGCGGGCGAACTGCGCGAGGACGACGGTGCGGAGGCGCTCGAGGCCGTCGGCAAAGTCGCGGACGCAGCGCGACTTGAGGCGCTCGACAAACTCGGCGCCGACGAGCTCGGCGACGCGCGCCTCGGCGCTGCGGTCGGCCGCGGCCACGTGCGGGTTGGTGTCGTCGTCGCTGTCCAGCAGCGGCTGCCTCTCGTCCGCCATCCCTCGTCGCTCTCTGCCCGCGGGGGTTACTTTATTTGGCGCCGATTTTCTTATGTGCGGATGTCTGGGCGACAAATATCAAATCGCCCAACCAACCAGCGAGAATCGGCCGTGTGCGTTTGGCTGGCACGGGGTCTCTCAGGAGGGCGCATGATTGTCATCACAGACTGTGATCACAGTATGTATTATCCGCAATGACATGCCAGCACTAACCGACGAACGATCCTGCGGCTCCAAGCCAGCCAGTCCACTTGCCAGCCAAACCAGTGGTTCTGATTTGTATTTGTTTGTCCGGTGACACTACTGCGAGCGCGAGAACGATGCCATGCGGTACTCCCAGTAGCGGCGGCGGATCGTGTCGACCGAGTCGCGGAGCTTCTCGGCGACCTGCACAGGGCGCTGAGACCGCGAAAGACGCACAACACGCTGGGGGGAGGGAGGGAGGGAGATCCTCACCTCGTTGAACGCCACCGAGTCCGCGCGGGCCTCGTAGATGTCCGCGAGCATCGACAGGCAGTGCGGGCACGCGGGGCACTTGGCCGCGTACTCGAGCGCCACCGCCCTGACCCTCTCGCAGGCCCCGACGCCGCCGGCGCGCGCCGCGACGCCCCTCATGTACGACCACGGGCTCTCGTTGTTGGGCGCGGGCCTCAGGCGGTCGGCCGCGTACTGCAGCTCGCGCTCGACGACCTCGCTCGGCCACTCGGCGCCCGCGGTGCGCGCCAGCACGAAGTAGCGGTGGTTCCACGCCGAGTTGTTGCGCGGGTCCTGCTCGAGCAGCGCGTCGACGTAGGCGAGCTCGCCGGCGAGCAGCGCGGGGGCCGTCTCGAGGACCCACTGGCGGTGCGCCCACGCGTGGTAGTTCTTCGAGTCGTCGGCGATCATGCGCTCGCAGAACGCGAGCTCGGCGGCCGCGCTGCCCTCGCCCAGCCGCGCAGACGCGACCTGCCTGTGGTACCACAGCTGGTAGTTCTTGGGGTTGTCCTCGGCCACCTCCTCTGCGAGCTCCAGCTCCTTCCTCCAGTCCTCGTTCAGCGCCTCCACGCACAGCCTGCGGTAGTACCTGCACGCGGGGCGCCCCCTTGTGTGTGAGCCTCTCTCTCCTCTCTCCCCCCCAGGCGGTTACCAGGCGGTGTAGTTGGCGCTGTTGAGGTCGATCGCCTCACGGCAGATCTCGTAGGCGCGGCGGCTGCGCTCGTCCTTGCGCAGTATGGCCCTGAAGTACGACATGGTCTCCCTGACTGCAGGGAGGGGGCGGGGGGAAAGCGGCGATTGGGTGCCCTGAGTCGGGTACGGCGACAGAGAGAAGGGGTTCGGGGGGGCCAGCGGACACTGGAGGCCGTAGTTGATGCCGCAGACAGGGGCGGGAACGTCGGGGTACTGCTGAACGGGCGTTATGTCAGCCCACTCAGGCCTCTCGGCGTACGGGATCCACTTGGACTCGCTCATCGCGCCCCTCGGGGGTTGTTGGCTTTTGTTCTCACGGTTCAAAGAGCAACGAGACGGATATTTTGGGCTCCGGTAAGATTTTCGGAGAATCACAATCAAATATCGGGGGGTGTGTTTCCAATGGGCTACACGGCGCTGTCGGTGCCCGCGCCAAGCGTGGCCTCGTTCACCGTGGGGGCCGTCATCATGGCCGCCGGCGTCATCCTCCCCATCGTCTTCATCATCCTGCGCAACAAGAAAGCTCTCCTCCGAAAACACCACCGCTGACGCCCTGCAGCCCTGCAGCCCTGCAGCCCTGCAGCCCCGCTGCTGCGCTGAGCCATCTCCTCCAGCCCCGCACACCCCGGTCCTCCCCTCCTCCCCTCCCTCCTGGAAAGCAGTTAATGCGATTGGTGGCTTGCCACACGCCTACTGCCTTCTCAATCGGTGCCCCAAGTCCAACGGTTCCATGGGCCGGCCCCCTGACTCGGCACCGGAAGCGTCGGACCGCCCTAGTCGCCCGTATACTTCTATTCCCCTTGGCTTCCCACATACCACGTCACGCCCTCCCTCCCCCCTCAGTCTAATACTCGCGCGCGCGTCTGCACGTGCGTCCGTAGGTCTGCCGCACGAAGGCAGCCCGACGACAGCAGCGACTGTCACGCAAACGGGTTCCTTGTGCGCGGCGGGGCGTTGGCCACCGCCCTCCACGGCCGCGCGGCAGGCGCCATGGGCGACGCGTGCGCGTCCGCCGCCCGCAGCACTTGGGCCGCCGCCCCGGCGGCCAGCCCCGCAGCAGCGGCGGCCTCCCGGGGCCTCGCAGGCGGCCACGAGGTCTCGCCGCCAGCGACCGCCGGCCTCCCGCGCGTCCTGATCCACCAGTACGCGGGGCGCTCCGCAGCGTCCTCTCTCTGCTGCTGCTGCGGCTCTGCCACAACACGCGCGCTCTCGTGGAACGGCCTCTCGATCACGACCCTGCCCTCCTTCCGTAGCCTGCGAGAGGACAGGCCTCCCTTGGTGAGCTGCGCCGCGGAGAGGAGAGAGGAGGGGAGATAGATGCACACATCTCTCTGGCGGCGGTGGCGAGGGGCGTGAGGCCCACCACCATCGGCTGTGACTCGGGCGCGCGTGGCGAGGGCAGCGTGACGGGCTGTGCGGGCGGCGGAGGCGAGTCGAGGTCCTCGTTCTCGGCGTCAGGGTCGGACATGCGCGCGTCGTCTTGCTTTTGCGAGCCCTGCGAGTTGGCCAAGACGAGCAGCGAGGAGTCCTGCCGTTGCGGCTGTTGGTGGCCCTCGTCCATCGAGGACTTGGGCGACGCTGGGGGCATGTCCGACTGCGTCGACGGCACACGGTCCTCGAGCTCGCGCTTCCTGGCCGCCTGGTCGCGCGCTTTGTGCACCCACCGCTTGTTCTGCTCGTCGTAGAGCAGCGGGCAGTCGAGCTCCTCCGAGGCTCGCCGAGCAAGGCCGAGTATGTGCGCGTTCCGGGCGCATTGTGCCGGCTTGCCGGAGAGCGGCTGCTGCCTCATGGCATCAGTTGCACGGACCTTGGGCGGCCAGTCGCCAAGCAACGCGAAGCCGCGGAGCTCCACCTCCTCTGCTAGAGGAGCGGTGCCACTGTCATCTGCCGGCACGCCGGCTTCCCAGTTCGATCTCGTTGAGACGAGGCAATTCACGAACGCGGCCACCGCGTTCCACATCTCGGCCCACGCAGTGACCTTTTTGAGCGAGCGTTGAGAGAACGCTGTAACATGGGCCCCTGCCAACAACAACGGACATCGGCTTCGGACGAAGGGGTCTCAGAGACGACGACAGGCTCTGCTACTGCCCATCGCAGCACAACATGCACGCAGCTGCTGATGCAATCGGGAGCTGGGAGCGAGGGGCCAGCCGACGCGACCTTGGCACTGGCGGCAAACGCCAGCCGCTTGGCAGCGGTGGACTCCTCTCCTTCCCTGCTGGCAGCGAACATGTGCACAGCCAGCAGCCTGAGGGGCCGACTGGACCCTGCGGGCTCGGCGCAGGCCGACTCCGCCATCTCCTCGACGCTCGCAACGGCGGCCTGCTCGTCGTCCTGGGCGTACTTCTTGTCCCGCAGAAGCAGGAGCGCGACTGATCGCGCCCACACGGACGCGGCCCCCTTGCACGACGAGCGGAAGGCGAGCTTCTTGAGCATGAGGGAGAGGTTCGACTGCGCCACGGTGTCCTGCACAGCGCACGCTGCGGCACGGACGGCGTAGTAGAGGCACTCGACGGGGTCTTCGTAGATGATGCCCAGCTGGCTGTACGGCAGCGCCGTCTCGGGGTCCAGCACGCTGGCGTGCTTGTAGTACTTCTCCATCAGCGCGTGCGAGCGCCGTGCGTCCGCCGGGGCCTGCAGCGACCTGTTGTACCTCGCGAGGTCGCCCAGGTACACAAAGCACCGCTGGTACACCTTGACGCAGGCAGAGTACTCGGCCTCGGTGGGCTCGTGCACGGGGCCCTGCGAGCTGACCTCCGGGGCCACGACCTCGACCCCCGTGCACACCCCGTACTTCTGTTGCAGCTTCCTGCGGACAGCCCACGCGGCTCCCCCACGCGCGTCAGCGTCAGACGCGGGGCCGCTGGCACAGGGGCAGAGGGGAAGCGGGGGGGCCCGACCTCAGCAGCGTCGTGTAGAACGTGGTGACCGATCCTATGAAGCTGCGCATCGCTACCCGCTGCTGGTTGCCGCCCTTGGGGACCTGGACGTTGAAGTTGAGCCGAGTCAATTGACGCATTTGGCGCCAGACGCGCTCCCTCGGACCCGCACCGCGGAGCGGTACTCCTGGATGACCTTGTAGAAGCCGTTGGCCCAGAGGATGTGGTCGGCCTTGACCGAGGCCGCCTCGGCGACGTCGTCGACGAGCGCGCGCTCGACACGCGCGACGAGGGACGCGCGCATCTGCTGCACAACGGGGTCCAGCGCGGACCTCTTGGCGGCCTCGGCGTCGATCTCCGCCACGATCGCCTCCACCTCCCTGCGGGGGGTCGGTCAGCGCCCGGCAGCGATGGCGGGGGCGCACCTCTTGAGGTCGGACATCGCCGCTGGAGCGCAACGAAAGAGGATTTGCCTAGATTTCTCGAGGCCAGAATCTCGGAATCTAGATACCAATATCTATAACATACGCGCGATGGACTACCGCAGGATGCCACCCCCGCGTGTGGTCGTGGCGGGGACGGGCCTGCCCCCGACGACCCGCCAGGCCCCAGCGCCCATCATCCTCTGCTCGCGCCAGCACCGCCCGGGCTCGACGTCGCCCACGGCCGCCGCCCCGTGCCCGCCCGCCGTCCCCGCGGCCGCCGTCATGAGCTCCTCCCCCTTCTCCGCCCGCCTCGTCGAGCCCGACTTCACGCCCTCCCCCGAGGCCGTCGAGAAGGTACCCACCCTCAAAAAACCCGCAAAAACCGCTGCAGGGCGTCAGTGACACGTCATCGCTGGCCGCCCCCGCTCCTCCTCCACCTCCACCCTCACCAGATCGTGGGCGACGCGCGGGTGAGGAGGTCCGTGGGCGTTGTCGGCAGGGACGCGGCGCGCGTCGCGGAGGTCGCCAGCGCCGTCGCGGGCGCCGCGTGCGCGGCTGTCGGCGGCGCGGGGCCGCTGCTGGAGGCTGCTGTGTGCCCCGGGGAGAGGCTCGTGGTCGTCCGGGCCTCGCCTGCGCTGCGGGCGCCCGTCGTCGCGAGTGCCGCACAGGCTGCGGCGGACCTGCCGCCCGACGTGGCGCAGTACCTCAGAGTGCGCCCTGGTGCGCGGCCTGGGCGAGCGTTGCTGAGCGGGGAGGGGGCTGGGCTGGGTGGGGTGGCAGAGCATCGAGGCGATCGTCGTGATGATGAGCGTCTGCCAGCTGGTGGTCGTGCTGCAGGAGGGCGAGTGCGACCTGGCGCTGTGGAGGCTCGTCAAGACTGCTGCGATGCTGAAGGTTTCTCTCCCTCTCAGTCTCTCGGACTCTGTCTCTGCCCTCCTCCCCTCGTCACTTGCTGAACCGCGCCACGGCACCGCACAGCACCAGAGTTCTGCGCAGGAGGATCCTTACGCGCCAGCCGAGCCCGCTGCAATGACCGCGGAACTCAGCACGTGCTTCACTGCCGCCAACTGCTGACTTGGGGCACAGCTTTGGTGATGGATCAGTGGGACAACGAGAGCTCGGGCGCTGCAGAGGCCATCGGGTCGTCCTTCGCGGCGTTCTGTGGCCTCAAGAGCAGCCATGGCAGGACGCCCGTCTGGACGCTGCCGTCGGCAGAGGCCTCGGACCACGCGGCCACGAGCAGGCAGACCGCCATGAGGAACCTCGCGATGTGGACGCTCGAGCACCCCGCCACGAACCCCTTCCCCAAGCCCCTGTCGTTCCGCGAGTGGCACGCCAATGCCCCCTCCTGCCTGGCGCGCCTTACGATGCTGCAGGGCTCGCCTGGCGTGGGACACAGTCAGCGCGGTTGCCCGAGGACCGTGGGTCAGCGAGTACACGCGCCTTCTGCAGGAGATCTCGCGATCGTGAAAGCAGAGCACACTGTTTTGGGGGTGGGGAAGCTACACGACTGTGTTTGGCAGAGGAGCTATGCTATCACTCTGCTGAGGTCCTACGAGGGTGGGGTCTTGAGAGAAGTCGGCTGGTGCTGCTGCTCTAGACGGTGAACTCCCACGAGTACGTCGCCTTGCACGGCGCGCTGCTGGGGTCTGCTCCTGCGGTGACCGCGGTGGACGTGCGGGGCAGCAGAGCGTTGAGGCCGAACGAGCACGCAAACGGCTCGGTCCAGTACGCAGTCTTTTGCTGCGGCTCCGGCGGCGGGGCGGTGGTGGCGCGGAGCTTGGACTGGAGCTCGGAGACCGTCGCGCGGAGGATGCGGATCTGGAAATCGCGCGACATAAATGAGGGGCAATGCACACGGTTTGCCGCGTTTTGCCGCGCATTCGATATGGAGAAATGCCCCGCAGAGGGGGCACCGGAGGGGTGACCGCGGGCGCACCTGCCCGTCGGAGTTTTTGAGCCTGCGGAGGAGAACGTCCCTCTCCTTCTCGTGCTTGGCCTGCAGGTCGTGCTGCGCGAGCCCCAGCTGCTTGAACTCGCCGAGCATCTCGAGCGTCTTGCGCGTGGCCTGCTCGGTCTGGCTCTGCTGGCCCTCCAGGGCCCTCCTGAGCGCGTCGTTGTCGCTCTGCGCCTTCTCGAGCTGGCGCGTGAGCTCGGTGATCTGCGTGCGGAACTCGGAGAACTCCCAGTCGCGTGCGATCACTTGCTGCCGCAGGTCCTCGTTCTCGAGCTTCATCAGGTGCAGGCTCTGCTCCAGGCGCGCCACCTCGGCGCGCTGCGTCTCCGCCTTCCTCATCCTCTTGCTGAGTGGCGCGGACATTGGTGGGATGCTCTAAGCAGAAAAATGGCAAATATGCGATTTTTAAAATGGCACCCAATTGATTTCACCAAGATTTTTTCCATACAGAAAAACCACCGGCGGATTTTGGAACAGCAAGCATCCGAGGGCAAGGACTTGTTTTCATTTGTTATCCATCTCTTGGAATTCCAGCACAAGCTGAGAAAACGGGATTGCATTGCGACCACATTGGCAGTTGATGACAAAGTAAACTCGTCTTATTGGGGCTTCATCCTACTGACAGACTGTGTGCTGTGACACAAACTACTTCTTTTGTGAACGTCAGGACCGACAGCTACAACTCGCGGCCTAGAAGTTGAACGTGAACCCGGCCGCCACCGCGGGCGCCCCGAACGCCCCGACGGGCTTGTCCAGGCCCTGAGCAGCGACGGGCGCGTTGGGGCAGCCGTTCTCCGAGGCCTCGGCCGCGTCGAAGAACTCCTCGAGGAGCTCGACCGACTTCTCGTAGATGGTCGAGTTCTCGTGGTTCTGCAGCTCCTCGAGCTTGTCCAGCCCCCCGCACTCCTCCACGACGTTGGCGTAGGGGTTCTCGGACGTGCCCATCTTGGAGCCGAGCTGCACGCCCGCGCGCAGGATCGTCTTGAGCGCGTCGAGGATCGCCTTGGTCAGCTTGACGTCGTGCGCGATCAGCATCTCGCAGAGGCCGGCGACGGCCCCGGGCTCCTCGACGACGGCCTTGATCTGGTCCGGGCGCCCGCCGCACGCGAGGTTGGCGACGACCCAGCTGGCCTCCTTGCGCACGTCGTAGTCGCCGTTGCGCATGCCGTCGACGATCGAGGGCAGGATGTTCGACCTGAGCAGGCAGTCGATGTGCGTGTGCGTGCCGGCCGCGATGTTCGAGACGGCCCAGCAGGCCTCCTTGCGCAGGTGGCGGCGCGCAGAGCGCGCGGTGAGCACGCAGAGGTACTCGAGCACGCCGACGTCGAGCATCATCTGCGTCATCTCGTGCGTCGACGCCAGCACGTTGCCGACGGTGCGCAGCGCGGGCATCGCGATCGACGCGTCCATCCGGAGCAGCGACAGCACGCTGGGCAGCAGGCCCGACCTGCAGATGGCGCTGACGCGGTCGTTGCCGTCGGCCGTCATGTACGAGAGCCCCCAGGCCGCGTCGATCAGGATCTCGTTGTCGGTCGTGTCGCGCAGCACGAGCCCCAGCACAGGCGCCGCCGCGGCCACGACAGAGGCGTCGGGCACGGGCTTGAAGCGGAACATGTTCGACAGCGCCCAGACGCAGTTGCCCAGCAGCTTGCGCTGGCTGGCCTGCGCCGGCGACGCGGTGCTCAGCTTGATCGTGTCGAGCAGCGGGCCCATGACGCCAGAGGCCATCACGTAGTCGCGCAGGCGATAGCCGTCGCCCGCCAGGTTGCCCAGCGCCCACACGGCCTGGTCCCGCAGCTCGATCGACGACGAGGTCAGCAGGTTCACCAGCGCCGGCGCCACGTTGTGCCGCCGCAGCTCCTCCGCGAAGGTGCTGTCCCCGCTGGCGACTGGCGACCCAAATCAAATCAAATCAAATCAATTCAATTCAATTCGACAGTGATATCCAGGAATCAAGAGGGGGCAGACGGCTGGGGGGCGCAACTGTTGGTCAGGGCCCAGCACGACTCGAATTGCAGCTTGTGGTTGCTCGAGCACCACAGGGACGCGACGAGCGCGGGGACAGCGCCGCAGCTCACGACGGCAGCGATCGGAGGCTTGTCGTCTGCGAGGCACAGCGTGAGCCCATGGGGCGACAGTGGCGTGGGAGTGGTAGAGGGAGTGGTAGAGGGAGTGGAAGGGGGGTGGGTGTGGTGGTGGGGGAAGAGGCCGCGGCGCACCTATGCTGAGCAGCTTGCGGAGGTAAGTCGTGGCGTCGAGCTTCTCGGCAGGGTCCGCGGAGCGCAGCGCAGCCACGGCCTGCTCCAGGCTCTGCGGAACCGCGTGGTGGCGCGCGGGGAGGTGCGTTCGCCTTCGTCAATATCGGGAATTCAATTCCCAATTGGGATGTGATTGGGCTGCTGTCCCACCTGGTAGCACCTGGTCGGCACGTCCTCCTCCTGCCCCATCTCCGCGGGCGACACGTTGCGCCGCTTCTGCGGGTTGGCGCGAAAAGAGAGAGAGAGACGCGCTGAGTGGAAAAAAAACGCAACAAATATTCAAAAGCGGCGGCGCCGTCCGCGCGCAGGGACCAAGGGAAGGCGGGGAAGTCCAGGGCTTACCATGAGGGACTCCTCACGCTTTTGCTGCAAGGGGGGGCAGTGCCGGCGAGTGAGACGCGGTGACCCAAGAAGCGACAGACGCGGTGGGCTGGGCCGGGCGAACCTTGCGGAGCGAAAGGGCGTCGTCCTCGCGCTTCTTGCGCTGCTCGTCGACGTCGAGGCCCTTCTTGACGGTCTTGCGCCTGGCGGCCGCTGCTGCGCTGCTCGAGCTGAACATCTCGGGGGGAGGGCTGGGACGGTGTATGGTGTGTGTGTGGCTCCTAACTACTTTAATTTTTCTAGGAAAGATTCGCGCGCTTTTTTCCTCCGTTGGTGCGATATCTTCTGCGTCACCTCCACATTCAAATTTTCTAGTACTTTGGGCAGATTGCAATCGCCGCGTCTTCTCACAATTCCCGCGCTCCATTCACACAACCGCCCGCCCGCCCTTTCGTTGAGTCCAGACGGATTGCCACCACACGAAAGAGCAAAATACAGCTTCGCATTCGATTGAGCGTGCTAATCTAGTAAGAGACGGCAACCCGGCCACCAGCCTACCACCCGTGGTAGTAAGCCAGAACGGTGTAGCAGCGACGACAGATGTTGCACGGCGACAGAAGACCCGTCAGCTCCGCCCCGTTCTCCGGAAGAATGAAGGAGTCCACGCTGCAGCTGTAGCAGTTGACTCTCTTGCACATCTCGCAGGTGACCTGTCGCGAAGCAGCGCAGTCAGCATTCTGCGATGCAGCAAGGGTGGTAAGGTACCCTGTCCGAGGTCTTTTTCACGTGCTTGTCGCAGATCTGGCATTGCGAGAGATCGAGCTGGAACGCGTCTGCAATCCCCATCTCGGTTAGACGACGGATGAGGAGGCCATCCATGGCTGGGCTCACCAGCCTCTTTGAGCTTCTCGACGATCGTGTCGTTGAACAGCTTCGGCATGTCGTAGCCCCGAAGAAGCCCGCTCAGGTTCTTGTAGTTGGACACTATGTGCCCCAGGGCCAGCGTGAAGAGCTCGCGGTCGTTGCACTGAATCGAGGCGATGATGACGTTGCGTATTGACCGGAAGTTGTCCCGGATGAACACGCCAGATCCCCTGCAGTGAGGTCGTGGCGTCAGAGAAGGGCCGCAGCACAAGCGCAGTGAGTACTCGGTCATCGCCGTGAAGACGGTGTCCCTGCACTTGCGGTACCGGCTCGCCAGGGCCGCCTCCGAGGCCCCGCGCAGCAGTATCATTGCGTTGCACATCGTCTTCCAGTTCTCCATCGACCTCGGCACAAAGATGCAAGGATCGGAAGGCACCCGCTCCAGCAGGCGCATGGCTGTGCTCGTGGCCAGCACCTCGGGGACCTTGATTCGCACAATGGCGTCCGCGTTGGTGACGGCAAAGTCTGTCATCTTCGCCACCAGAATGGTGAACCGGTCGGGAAGAACACTCGCGGCCTGCCGAGCGAAAGGGCTGTTGGCACGGAAGGAAGAGACTGTTTGCGCACATTCCACAGCTCAACAATGTTGTTGATGTTTACCGGCAGCCGAACGACCTCGTCGACAACACTATCCAGCATCTTCTCCTGCTGGGCCGTGAGAAAGTTAAGGCAAAGATGCTGTCATACGTCTTCGATGAGCAGGCAGAACACCATCAGGTGGTGCATCAAGCGAAGTCTACCACCTTCATGCTGCCACGACACGGCCTTGATCACGTCGTTGGAGTAGATGCACCTGGAGAGGCGTCAGGACCGTCACGGGGAAGCACACCAACCTCACATAGGTCCGGAGGAGATCGTCGTTGAAGATGGACACAGCGGGTGTATCGGGCACAGCGAACGATATCTGGGGCATTGGTGAGGCGAAGGCGGTGCTTCCGGGAGACAAAGACAGACCTCCGACCGGGGCGGGACGGGCAGCAGCGGCCTGGGCGCAAAGGGGTCGACCTGCGGTGTCAGCAACGACGCCTGCGCCTGCGGCTGGTCTGTTTCGGATGTACCTGCGCTGCACAGAGCGGCAGAATCGCACCCAAGCCTCTGCTTCTCCTTAGGAACATCCGGGACGGGGTCGTCTCTCAGGGGGCAGGGCCCCTGCTGGCTCGGGAGCTCCTCCAGCAGCTTGGCTTTTGCGTCTCTGAGCGGGGTTCCGCTGGCCGGCGCCTCTGGAGCCCCCAGAGAATCGGCAGCTGACGGCGACGGAAGAGCACCTGTCGAGGCACGGCTTTTGCTCTTGCTCTCCGAGTGCTTGTGGCCCTTCGACTTCGATCGGTGGGAATGGTGCTCGCTGTGGTGCCCTTCGCTGGACTTCCCTTTCGACGGGTGGCGGTGGTGATGCTTCTTTTCAGGAGTCCCTGCAGGCGAGCTCGCGCAGGAGCAGACCGGGCTCGCCCTCTTTGCCCACTCCTTCTGCACCTCGGCGTACCGCTGCACTCCGGCGGACAGAGGTCCCTGCAGCTTCTCTGACAGCGCTGCCAGAAGGAACCTGTGCGCTGGTCTAGAGGCCAGCAACCGCTCGCCAGCCCGGACGCACATCGTGGCGTCCGCGCCAAGCGGGTTGTCTGCGAGCTCGCACAGCTGGTCAACGAGCCTGTAGGACTCTGGCAGCGCAACACCGCCGTCGAAGATCCTGCGCGTGCACGCCTCGGCCAGCATCTCGATCGAGTACGCCGAGGCGACCTCGAGCAGCTGCTTGGCCTCGGCTACAGTCGCCGGCTCCGTGGCGCAGTACACGAACCGCAGCGCCGGCAGGAACTGCTCGAGCGTGAAGTTGCGCACGCGCAGCACAAGCGGGCCGCCGGGCTTTGCGTGCTGGGCGGCCTCGTCGAGCTCGATCCGTAATCCGAACGACCTCATCCTGCATACAGGCACTCGTGAGCCCCCCCCCAGAAGAGGCACATCCGACGAGACCTGAGGAGCACCGAGTGCGCTCCGACGACGCGGTCGGTGCCGTCGAACTCGAGGACCGTGTCCGCGAACAGCCGCCTGCAGACCAGCGACGCCCACATCTTCTCGCCCAGCGGCACCCTCGTCGCCTCGCGCACGCCGCACGCGCCCCCGGCGGCTGCGGGCGACGACGGCGACGACAGGGACGACGAGGAGGCGCTGCACGCGGCGCCCCCGGTGCCCGCGCCGTCCACGACCATGGCCTTCCAGCCCCCGGCCTGCGTCCTGACCCACACGGTGTCCGAGGCCGCGAGCGCAGCGGCCAGCCTCGACGTCGAGGGCGGCGGGGGCGGGGGCGGGGGGCTCGGCGGCTCGGACGAGGGCGGGGCGGCGTCGGGCGCGGACAGGGACGGCGGGGCCGCGAGAGCCACCGGCGGGGGCGGCATCGGGGGGCCCTGCGGAGCGGCGTCGGGGCCGTGGAGGTCGAGGCACTCGTTCACGTGCTGGCGCGGGGGCTGTGAGGCACGGCGGGGGGCCTGGGGGGTGGGCGAGGGGCACCTCCTCGATCTGGTCGAGAGGGAAGACGGCGCCGCAGATGGGGCACTCCATCAGGGGCGGAGGAGAACCGAAGCGGCGCTCTTGTCTGTGTGCCACCAGTATCCCAAAACGACTTCTTTTTGTCCGCGAGATACAACTGAAATGCAGATATTTGAATACGATTTCCGACAATACGAAACGTCAGGAATGGCGTGTTCGCGCCTTCCCCATGCGATTTCATTATCTTCTTCCATGGTGGCAATCCCACCAACCTGCTCCTCCGGGACAGACGACGTTACAAAACACCGACCAAGGGGATGGGTACCGCTGTGTTTGCGTACGTGCACTTGTGGTGCGTTGTTAGTCATCCGCAGAAGAGTAGTCCGAATCAGGACTGGCTTCTTGCGCAGCGGGCTCGTGATTCGTGTCGAGTTCCTGCAGCAGTGTCTGGAGCAGCTGCTCTTGCGGCTGTTCCGCCTCGACATCCTCCCCGATCTGCTCATCCGGCTCCTTAGCCTGCGGCGCCTCGGCATCCTCATTATCCTCCTCCTCGCTCTCGCTACTCGCATCGCTCGTTGCCGCCGTCCGCTCTTCCACAGCCTGCAAAAAAGCCCGTCATCGATCGGCTGTTTCCTGGGTGTCTTGCCTTGTTGCGCGTGACCTCGTCGATACGGACGGCCATCGAGCTCAGGAGCACGGTCGTGGGCTCTGGCAGGCCCCTGTTGTGAGCCTCGGCCATCACTGCGGCCATGCGCTTGATCGTGGCGCTCAGGGCGTCCAGCACGTTGGGGCGCAGCCACCCAGAGGACCTCGTGCACGTCTTGGCCGGCGGCATGTCCAGCAGCTCCTTCACGTAGTCGTTATCGATGTCGAAGGTGCACAGGTGCATCTGCGCGCTGTTCGGGAACGTCCGCATGTGCAGAATGTCCATCAAGCGCCTGCTCTCGTCCTGCGGCGACAGCGACGCCACCTGCTCGGCCACCTTCTCCGCGCGGTCCTGCTCCTCGTCCGCCAAGCACTTGCGGCGCGACGGGCGCTCTGTGGCGGGGGCTGTCAGAGGAACAGCGCCCCTGCGGGAATTGCCAGACCTATGAGGCCGAGCTTGCGCGACCTGCGAGTGTTCACGCCCATCGCCGAGACCTGTTCCTCGCCGAGCCGCAGGTCGACGACCTGGTAGCGGCGGGCCTCGGGGTCCAGGCGCGGGTCGTAGCCGAGCTTGATGTAGAACGAGCGCCACGGGCCGTTGGTGAAGTAGTAGCAGTAGTACGGCATGACCCTGCGCAGGATCTTGTCGAGCTCCGTACGGGGTATCGACAGCTCCGACTGCAGCGAGCACCGCAGGTAGTCCAGCGAGTACACGTTGCGCGTGTGGAACAGTTCCGCGATCACCGCGGCCGCGCGCGACTCCTCAGGGAGCAGGTCGGGCAGGTCCGTCGCGGGCTTTGTGGGCACAGCGCCCGTGTCGAACCCCAGCGCTGCCAGAGACCTCTTGCCCACTGCGTTGCAGGCGCAGATAGATGGTTAGGGCAGCTGCGAGCGACAGCAAGCCGGCCAGAGGGGAGGAGGAGGAGGGGGACAACGCACCAGTGGTGGTGCCCGTCTTGACGAAGGTGCCGTCAGTGTCCTGGCGGAACGCGCGGTTGGCGAAGAAGTCGTAGTGCAGCGGCAGGTCGACGCGCGAGAAGATGGCGGGCGGCAGGCAGTACTCCGGCTCGCCCCCAGGGTCCCGCCTCTCCACAAACTGGAAGTCGAACAGCCCCCTGAACCTCACGATCGTCCCCACGTTGCCCACGATCTGCTGAGCGTCAGGAGCGGTGTGGCCGGGGGGAAGGGGGGCGGGTCTGGCGGGTCTCACCGTCGTTTTCGAGGGGTCGGAGCGCGGGACGCTGAGGAGGAGGGCGCTGCACTGGTGCGGCTCGCCGAACGCGGGGTGGGCGTAGGTGGTGCGCGGCCTGTAGCGCAGCTCGAGGAAGTGCTCCGACGTCGCGCGGCCGACGGCTGTCTCGCCGCCCAGCATCGCCAGCGCGCGCTCGGGGTTGCCGGGATCGCGCAGGTGGCCGGGGAACTCGACGCACATGTAGCGGCGCGCGGCCGCGTCGCCGATATGCTGCACCGGGGCCCCCGCGCGCTCGGCCATGCGTCCAAGATTTTGGCGGGTTCACAAAATCTGTGCAGAATCTGGCTCGCTCAAATCTGTCGCCTTGCTTTGGTTCTGGCTCACAATCACTCACGAGTGCCTGCTTGCGATCCTCTCGCCAATCACCACAACACAGTTGATTCCACACAAAAAGAACACCCAGGAGACGCAGGCGATGAAGACTCCGAGCTCCACGAAGGTGGCCACAATCAGAGACGGGTGCTTGTCACGTAGACGATGAACGCAGTCGGAACTGAGCAGGGACTTATGAGAGGTGAAAGGTGTGGAACAGAGCTGCGAAGGACGCACTCCGCAGTGAGGAAGATGTATGCGATAGCGCAATGGAGGACGCAGTGGCAGAAGAGGAATCCGTAGGACAGGCACCCGAAGCACGGGCTTCCCAGCGGCGTGCTCCTCCTCTTCTTCAGCTCTTGATACACGCTGACGCTGAGGCCGAGGGCCGCGCAGTAGTTCAAGGCGCACACACTGCCATAGGTATCATTAAGGCGAGAGCGAAAATGCAGTGCCCGAGGATCGCACGGCGTGAGCAGCGCCCAGAGCGGGATGCAGTGGTCTCGAGACGGGGTCACGGCCAGAGCGTACGTGTCAAAGACAGAGAGTGCTACCGCGCATGCTATTGCGGCTGCTTCCGCGAAGACGGTCCAAGAGGGCACTATCATTTTTGGAGGGAAAGAAGTCAACTGATGAATCAACGGGAATTTCTCAAACAGAATCTTCTGACATCACCAATCGGACAACTGTTCTTATCTTCTACGCAGGAGTGTGATGCCTTTTATCGCGACCGTGCACCGTCCACTCTGATATTCTCTCTGAGATCCTCTGACGTGGGATTTTTGTCAGTGCTCTCAAAATAGCACAGTGCTCAAAAATAGCTCTGGTGCGCCATGTCTGCAAACGGGACCAACGGCGGAGCTCTCGGCGGCTCCACCGGCAGCTCCGCCGGGGCTAACACCGCCAGCAACGCACCCGCAAACCCGCGTGCCGTGCAGCAGGTGTTCGACACGTACCAGAAGGCGCGCACTACGTTTGTCCAGAGCATCGCAGACCTCGCCATCCAGCCCAAGAATATCCCTGCCCTCCAGAACGCAGGCACGACCCCTCGCGGAGGCTCTTGGGGATGGGCGGTGGTCTCACTTCGATTCTCGCGCAGGGGTCATGAACCTGCTCCGCCCCCTGCTCCTGGACACCGTGCCCTCCGTGCAGCACAACGCAGCTCAGGTTGACCTCCCTCCAAATGACTTGGGAGGTGCGAGACACTGACCGTTTCGTCGAAAGGCTCTCGGGAGGCTGGCAAACTTCAGTCCCGAGGCGGCAGAGAAGATCGTCAACGCCGACATCTTGCCGCAACTGGTGTACTCGCTCAGCACTCAGAACGTGAGTCCTCGTTGTTAGTCGTGCAGAACGCTGATGACCCTCTGCCTGCTGCCAGATCTTCTACAAGAAGGCGGCGGCGTTCGTGTTGAGGTCCGTGGCCCGCCACAACGCCCGTCTCGCGCAGAGGGTGGTTGAGGCGCAGGCACCCGAGGCCCTTGTGCAATGCCTCGAGACACTGGACCCTGGTGTGCGCGAGTCCGCTGCATGGGCAATCGGCTACATCGCCAAGGCACGTCTCATGATCACGAGGTCTCCAATTCTCATTCTTTTCTCTTTTCTCTCCCTCAGCACACGCCAGAGCTGGCACAGTCGATGGTGGACGCTGGAGTGGCACCACTGCTGGTGGTGTGCGTTCAGGAGCCCGAGGTGAACCTGAAGACGGTGGCTGCGTCCTCTCTGGCCGACATTGCCAAGCACACCCCCGAGCTCGCCCAGGTGGTCGTTAACGAGGGCGCCATCACGTTCCTCGCGCCTCTGGTCTCGCACAAGGACGCCAAGCTCAAGCGCCAGGCCCTGTCCTGCCTCTGCCAAATCGCCAAGCACTCTCCTGAGCTCGCCGAGGCAGTCGTTGCAGGGGACGTTCTCCCGGCCATTCTGGAGCGTCTGAAGGCAAGCTGATTGATTACTGCAGTAGAATTCAACTGACATTCAAATCAGGATGCGGACGCTCTGGTACGCAAGAATGCGGCCACGGTGGTTCGCGAGGTCGTTAAGCACACGGCAGAGCTGGCAAGGCTCGCTGTCAACGCCGGAGGAGCCGCTGCGCTGGTGGACTACGTCAGCGAGATCGACGATGTCAACAAGCTGCCTGGAATCATGGCGCTGGGCTTCATCGCCGCCTGCAACGAGACGTTGGCCTGGGCGATCGTCTCGGCCAAGGGCGTCGAGCCGCTGGCCCAAGCTCTGAGCACGACGGAGAACGAGGGAGTTCGCTCTGGCGCCTCGTGGACGCTGGGCCAGATAGGGAGGCACACTCCTGAGCACGCCGCAGCCGTCGCCGACGCCAACGTCCTGGCGCGTCTGCTGCAGATCTACACAAGCGACGCGAGCTCCGAGGACGTCAAGAAGAAGGCCAAGAGAGCTCTCAAGGTCCGTCTCTCAACAGTGCACAGGTGATCTGATTTATCTGGTTTCAGGCCGTTGTCCAGAAGTGCCTCAAGCTGCAGGCACTCGAGCCACTGCTGGACTCCCCCATCAACGTGCAGAAGTACGTTGTGCACCAGTTCTCCAAGGTGCTGCCGCAGCCCAGCGAGGTCGCTGCCCGCAAGGCGTTTGTGGCCTCAGGCGGCCTCGCAAAGGTCCTCAAGATCGACGCCCCAGAGGGGAGCCCTATCCGCGTACGCCACTATCTCGCCTCCCTCAGCACTTTGGGCTGCGCTGATCTTACAGGTCTGCACAGGAACACGTCAACACTATCAAGGCCTGCTACGACGAGGAGATCGTCAAGTTCTACTCCCCGGGCTACTCCAAGGCTCTGCTGGATAAGATCGACACAAAGTGATCTGAAGGAACGTCTGAGGTGTCCCGATGTATGCAGGCTGAGGCCAACCAATGCAGTCAAATTAGAATCCCATTCAAGTTGCATTCGCAATCGAATACGCATTTGTCTACTCCCCAAAACACACATCTCCTGTACCATCGAGAACAAAATCGCCAACAGTAAAGACGGTTGTTGATCAGTTGAGATGGACGCCCTGATCACTCACAAGTCTGTGATCCTCAACGGACATCCGCGGAAAGCGCTCTTCACCCACACAAGGAAAAACCCACCTTTTTTTCTTAGCGAAAAATAGTGCCAGCAAGCAAACGCCCGAGGGGGCATACAAATCTAAGACTTAGACTCAGATTTTTATTCTCTCAACGGCTTTGTGTGCAGTGCAAAGTCGCACCGGACACAAGAAAGCCCACACCCGTCCCTCCCCCGCCCCTCCCAGACAGCCCAGCGCTCCCTGCCCCCACTCCCCCGATGGATCAAGCGAGCAGGCACTGCGCGGGGTCCGCGTGGGGCTCCATCCGCAGCAAGACGACCAACAGCAGCGGCGCCGAGGGCATCAGCTCGCACCGCGCTCACGCCGCCAGCTCGGTGCCGCCCCCGGGGTCGTCGCCCCAGCAGCTGCCCCCGCTGCCCCCCTCGCCGCGCCAGGCGCTCGACGCGGGGTCCGCGGGG
>CACRSC010000040.1:293906-325197 GCA_902651635.1 Mastigamoeba balamuthi | reverse complement strand
TCTTCCTCCGCTGCTGCCTCCCGGGCCTCCGCGCGAATATCGCGAACTGCTCGCTGCAGACCAGCACGCCTCTGACCTCCACGGCGAGGGCAATGGTATCAGTGCGCAGGTGGCGCCTGGATGACGTGCACTGCGACCGCAGGGTGGCGCAGTAGCCCTCGAGGTCGTCGGGCAGCCCGTCCGAGTACATCTGCACCATCGACAGCGCCACGACGTCGCCGCAGACGTCGCAGCGCAGCGGGGGCGACGACAGCGCGATATCCGCACGTACGGTAGCGTGTTGCAAGGCCGCCACCACGTCGTCAGCGCTCAGGCCGAGCGCCAGGCGCCAGCGACGGGGGAGAAGCAGCTCCACCGCATACGGGCGGAACATGTGCACCACATTCGTGCCGACGCTCAACACGGGGCCCTGGAACGCAGCGAATACGCGTTCTGTGCGCGTGGACATCTGGTGGCTCTTCTGGCTCGATGTCTGGACTGGCGAGTGCAGCGAAGAGGGGAGTCTGCAGCTTTTTCTCAATCGGGAGAACGAAACAAATTCAAGCAGCACGAAATTCCGCATCAGAACTCTTCCACAACGTTCACTGACTCACGAGTGCCGTGTGGCAATGAGCAAGCACTAAGAGGGGATAGGAGAAAGATGTTCGCTGAGCAGCTCGTAGGAGAATCCAAAGCAGAACAGAACAATTCCTCTTAACGCGATGCCTCAAGTGTGCCGCTGTTCGGTGAGGCCTGAATCTCAGACCCGGCGCAGGCCAAAAACAGTGTTTCTGCTACCAGTTGCTGTCACGCAGCGAGGCCGATACACGCTGGGATCTGGCCTCCACACTTTTTTTGATCGCCGCCCTTAGCCTAGTGCTCCGATCCCGATCCCACACTCGTGGCAACATCCTCTATCAAAAACGTGTTTCAATAATGCCCTTCAAGAGCCACAGCAGATGATCAAACTTAGGCACACACCGTGGGAGAATAAAAGCAGTTTTACCCTGTGCTCGCGCAGCAGGCGTCACAAACCAACGCACCATTTCCGAGTACCTTACTGAGGTCCAAAAAAAGCACCCAGAGGGCTTTACGGCAAATGGGAAGTACACACCAGCGTATTTCCTTATTTCAGGTTGTTTGATCTGGAATTCGAACGGTCGTATAGTTACCAGTTGCTTATCCTCGCCAGCATCTGCGCCAACCCCTCCGTGTCGCAGTTCAAGCAGTTGGTTATCACGTTCTTCTTGTACTTCTCGACCACCTCGCCACCCAGCGTTGCATCCTCGACTGTCCTGTACGCTCTCACGCAAACCACCAGCTCTTCGGGGAACAAGAGCCATCTGGCTTTGAGACAAGACACACTCGCCCGTCGGGTGAAAACCGAAAGGGGCTTTTACCTTTAGTGGCAGAGGTCTTCTGCAGCACGAACCCGGGAACCCTCGCCGAGACTGCGGCAGCGATCTCCGGGATGACCAACATGGCTGTCGCGGGTAAGGCGATACTGAGCTGCGGCTTGTGCACCTCGACGACGACGATCAGGCCTGGACGGAAACCCACTTTAGAAATGCCATGGCATCGGCACGAAAAGAAAAAGGAGGCACGCACGCGGAGGGATCATCGACACTGGAATGCTTTCGTTGACTATCATGTTGTACTGAGGTGCGATGGCCTGCTCCCCCGCTGCGCAGCTGCCGACGTTGTGGAGGTCCGCCCTCTCGGCCCTCTTCCTCCGCTGCTGCCTCCCGGGCTTCCGTGCGAATATCGCGAACTGCTCGCTGCAGACCAGCACGCCCTTTACCTCCACGACGAGCACGGGCGCACTGCAGTGGAGGTGGCGCTTGGACGACGTGCAGCGCGACCGTAGGGTGGCGCAGTAGCTCTCGAGGTCGTCGGGCATATCGTCCGTGCACATCCGCGGGTTCATGAGGCCCACAACTCCTCCGCAGACGTCGCAGCGCAGCGGGGGCGACGTCGGCAAGGGTTGCGCACGAGCGGTGGCATTCTGCAGTGCCGCCACGACGTCCTCGGTGCTGAGGCCGAGGGCGAGGCGCCAGCGACGGGGGATCAGCAGCTCCGCAGTGTACGAGCAGAACATGTGCACCACAGACGTGCCGACGCTCAGCACGGGGCCCTGGAATGCTGCGAATATGCGCTCGGTGCGGGTGGACATGGGGAGGCTACACGGTAGCGTGTCCCGAATTGTGTTGTGTAAGAGACTGAATGAAACTCTATCTTGATAGGGGATTTGAGCTCGATATCAAGAAATGGAAAGGGGAGAGAAAGTTCCGTATAATGCTTTTCTGCTCACAGTCCCTCGAGAGCAGCATCGAGGGCGCAGCGGAAAGCAGGTTGCTGTGCTGCTCCGGCCAAATGCAAATAAGCAGAATTGAACTTTTCCTCATTGTGAACAGAGGCGGTAAGGGCACACCCAGCAGATCCCGATCGGAACCACAGCTGTTTCTTCCAACGCACGCCTCTCTGTTGTGTGTATCGTTGTCGATGCCTCGCACTCTGGGACGCTCGGGTATCTCCGAGACCATCCTGGAGACCAAAAATAGGGCAACTACCAATTCCTGACACGCGCTAGGAGTGCCGAGAGGCCGTGGATTCCGCGGTTGAGCGCGTTGGGGATGCTGTTGCTGGCGTACAGCGAGCATACCTCGCACCCCCGGGCGGCGTCCTCGGCCGAGCGGTACGCCAAAACGACCACGACCATTGCTGCAATAAACATAGTGAAATTTAAGGTGAGTTTTCCTCTCGGAGTAGAAATGGACCAACCGGCCGATACCGATCTCTTCTGCAGAACGAAGCCCGGCACTCTGGCCGCGAGTGCCGCAGCGATACCTGCGATCATTCGGGCAGCGCTGTGAGGCCGATACCTGGGCTCTGGCCTCCACACTTCGACCACAACGAACAGCCCTACGGGAACCCAATAGCATCCTCGAAATGCCGAACGTTGCCGGCTCGCCGGAGGAGCATCGCTTGCAATCGCACCGCAGGGCATCGGAGCGCTGCATTGGGGCGGGATGGCGTTGGCCATGCGATAGGACGGGCAGGCGGAGCTCTTTCTGTCCTGCCTGTGGGGCCTCCGGGCGTAAACTGCAAACTGCTCGCTGTGCACCATAACGCCCCCATTATCAACGGCTAACACCAGCGTGCTGCAGTGCAGAATGAGACCGCTCGCAATGAAAGCCGTACCGTGGGCAGCGGTCGTGGAGGCCGTGGCAGCGCTGGCCGTCGTGCCCATTCGAGTGATCAATCGATTGGATCTAGAAGACCCTTTGGGTGACATTCAGCGCCCCATCGCCCTTGCTACCTCCTCGGGTGGCCGAGCGCAGCGCAGCGTTCTGGGCATCGATGAGGTCCCGCAGCACACGCGAGGCGCTGACCAGGCGCTCGAGCCCCACCTAGAGGCTGGGCGTGAACCTGCGCGGACGGGAAATGAGGGAGCTCATGCCCAGCGGCTGCCCCACGAGCACCGGGGGTCGATGCCCATCCCGCGGTGAGTCCATCAAGTCGTGGAGCCCCTCGCACTGGCGGTGCTGCTGCACGACCCAGCAGCCGACGTCGGCCTGCTCCCAGAACAGGACGTCGAGGGGGTCGCGCCCTGAGAGGCCCTTCCCTCCAGACCCGGAAGCGGAGCTCCCGGGTAGCCTCTGCCGCCCTGGACATCTGGGGGGTCGGCTCCACCAACACAGAGCCCTCGGGGCACAGACCATGACCTCTCTTGTTGCCCGTGCACGGAGGCGCCTCCGCCTCGGGGCCCTGCCAAGGCGCCTGCTCATACCCACACAGAGCGAGGCCATGGTGGTCGACCTCCTGGGCCCCCATCTCTGTGTTGGTGGAGATGCCCCAGATGTCCAGGGCGGAAGAGGCTGCCCGGGAGCTGCGCCTGTGTGTCTGGAGGGCCGTCTCCGGGCTCGGCCCCCTCGAGGTCGGCCGCTAGCAGCAGCCGACGTCAGCTGCTGGGTCGCGCAGCAGCACCGCCAGTGCGATGAGCTCCCCGACGTGCGATGGAGCCAACGGGGGCTGGAATCGACGGCCCTGCGCTGGTGGGGCAGCCCGTGGACATGCGCTACCTCGTCGCAAGCCTGCGCTCCCGCGGCCTCACCCACAGGGACACCCGCGGCGGTGGAGGTCCAGCAGCACCGAGACCTCTGCGGGCTCCTCCGGTGGCCAGCCGCACGCGTCACCGGACTTTTCGCACTCGATGGCGTTTCCGAGGCCCTTCAGCACAGCTCGGGCAGGAAGCCAGCGGGTCGCCAGCAGTGACCTGGGAGCCCTCAGCCAAAGGGGAAGCGTGGTGCGCGACAGTCAGTGGGCTGCGACCTCTTCACGTGAATGAAACTGTGACTGAGGATGTCCAGGAGCTGCAGATCGATGGCGTTGTGGCCAGCATGGAGACCAGCAGTGCCGCGGTGGAGCCGTTGCACCTCTACTTCCTCATCGCCCATTGCCCGCGTCCCTCGTCGAACTGCTGAGCTCTGCTATTGCGTGTCGGCGAGACTGCAAAGCCGTCACGTTGGCGACAGCCGTGGTGGCCGTACAGCATCAGTGCTGGCCGTCTGATGTGCTCATGTCCCTTCGTCCCATTATTGAATGCGAATCGGTGGCTCTACCACGTCGGGGGGCCGCGCGCACCGCAGCGTTCTGGGCCTCGACCAGGTCCCGCAGCACGCGCGAGGCGCTGAACAGGCGCTCGAACTCGGCCCGGAGGCCAGGCGTGTCCCTGTGGGCGAGCCCGCAGGAGTATATACGGCCGAGGAAGCCCATGGCCATCGATTCCCAGCTCGAGGTGGCTCCACAGCAGGTCGGGGAGCATCTCGCACTGGCGGTGGTGCTGCATGACCCAGCAGCCGAGGTCGACCTGCTACCAGCGGAGCACGTCGAGGGGGTCGATACCTTCGAGGCCGGCCCTCCTGACACGGAGGCAGCTCCTGAGAAGCCTGATCCACCCCGGACATGTCGGAGGACAGCTCCGTCAATGCAGAGCCCCTCGCGTCACCCAGCAGGTCGATAATCATGGCCTCGCTCTTCGCCGCCCGCTCTCCGCAGCGCCTCGGGGCCTCGGGTTCGACCACCTTCTGCTGCTGCTGCTTCTCGACCACCTGCTGCTGCTACTCGACCACCTGCTGCTGCTGCTTCTGCTGCCGCTTCGTGGACGCCTCGCACTGCTCGCCGGCGGCGGGGGCCACCTGGGCCGCCTGGGACACCTGGGGCGCCTGGGCCGCCTGGCTGAGGGGCCGCTGCTCGTCCTCCTCCAGGTCGAACCGCTCGTCCACGTGCGGGGCCACGTGGTGCTGGCTCGACCAGCAGAGGTGGTCGAGCGCGAGGCCCCGAGAGGGCAAGGGCGGCCGAGACGACCCTCCTCGCGTGCAAGGAGTTGTGGGCGGGCCTGCAGGGCATCGACCCTCTCGACATCATGCAGTGGGGCCAGAGCGACGTGGTCCCGTGGCTCCGCCGGAGGCACCCCAAGTGGGTGCACCTCATCGAGCTGCTCGAGAGCCACCCGGAGCTCTACTTCGACGGCTTCGTCCTGTCCCGCTTCCCAGACGAGGTCCAGCTCGCCAACCTCATCCGCGACCGCCACTGCGACCGTCGCCGTGACCCTCCGTTCCGGGTCACGCAGGAGCTCTACAGCGACCTGGGGCTCCTTGCCGGCGCCCTCCGCGTGCTGAGGGAGATCACGATGGCCGGGGTGGCGGACAGGCCCCCCAGTAGCCCCCCCGCGTTGAGCCCACAGCCCTCTTGTGATTGAATATCGACAGCTTTTTTGAATTCAATTCGAATTGCCAACGACGACGGTGGCAACACTGCCATGACTACCGGCACGGGGCTGTTGCCGCCAGCCATCGCGGTGTTGCACTGACATGCTGCCACGCTGGCTGCGTTGTCAGAGGCGTCCGTTGGCCACTGGGCAGCTCAGACTCCACATCGATGACTGGCGGTGACGAAGCGCCACCTCACCAGGCCGCCAAGCAGAGTCGTGCACATCAGCGAGGCCTCGAACAACCCACGAAATGTGAAGATACGCGTATCTTTCCGGCCCCACGTCACCGCTTCCCGTAATCCCAGGGGCCTGGCTGCATCGCGGGCTGCCTGTACGTTTGGTTCAGCAGCATCCAGAGAGCCGGTGGTTGCGAGGGAGTGGCACCTCCTTGGGCGATGGTGTGCGGCACGGTGCTCGAGGGCAGCCACAGCGGACCCCACCCTGTGGCACATCTTGCTGGGCATGCCAGCCTCGACAGTGCCACAGCGGGTCGCTACTGTTGGTGGCAGACCTTCTGCCCGAGCTGGGCTGAAGGCCTCGGAAATGCTATGGCCTGCGAAATTCAAGTGCGAGGCAGTTACTCCTGAATGTATGGAGGCCCACCAGCAGCTAGGAAGCGATGCTTGCATCAAGCGCGTGAGGGGCATGGACGTCGAGATGCAGCCATCCCCAAAGAGGGCCAGTGTGGACGTGACCACCCACCTCTTGTGCAAGGCCACGATTCGACCCCTCGGCCCTCGACGCAGTGAGCCAGCGTGACATGGAGGCGTGACTCTACCAAGACCAGGTGAATACACCCCCTCCAGCTCCTCGAGATCCACGTGGAGCTCCGTGCTGTGCTTCGTTGTCTCCCACGCCTCAGACGAAGTTCAGCCTGCCCACGCTGTCCACCAGTGCAAGCTAGTGCAGAGCAGCCGCAGCTGTCCACGGCACAGGGGAAGCAGCAGCTCGCCCAATGGGCTCATCCATCAACTCACAAATCTTGGAGACCTGTGGCCAAATATCTTCGAGATCCTTACCAACTAGCACCGGTTGGCCCGAGCCAGTCGAGAACTCTTCCTTTTTCCTTTTAGCACCCAACGAAGATAGATCTTTTTTCAGAAGCACGGGCCAACTGGAGACGACCGATTTGTCCTTGATATCCATTCATTCCTCATCGTGGCCCCCTGAATGAAGCTTCTTGCCTTGCTCTCCATGCTGGTCGCTGTTAGCCACTACCCCTGTTCATTGAACACAGCCACTAACACCATCAGCAGGCCATCCTGGCGACGCCGTACAACTGGTCCTCGCCGCCCTGCAATCTGCTGGCCCGCAACGCAACAGCGCACTCCCGGGATGGGATGCTTATGGTGGGCATCCTCTATTCGGTCCAGCTTCCCATCACCCTCGAGGCACGCGGCTGGGTGGCTGTGCAGGTCTAATTTGGCTCTGACCCCGCCGGCAGACTGTGATGTCGGTCTGCATGGCGATTACGCAGGCCCAGGAAGCACACGAGCTGGGCCGCTACAACGTCTCCCTTGTCCTCTTCAACGACAAAGATTTGTCGGTACGCCCGTGCGCTGCCCACAAGGACGACTGTCGTCAGGCTGCACCAATCGCTGCCCAATAACATTTTTGGAAATCCAAAAGACCCGTGGTCTAATTATGGCTCCCCGACTCTCTGCGTGAGATAGAGCCTCGCGGCGGCATCTGCAGCAATGTTCAGCGCCATTCCTGTTGTCGCTGTCATCGGAGGGGACAGCAGCCGTGTCTCCATGGCACTGCTCGACGGCGACGCCACACACCCGGGACTCACAGCCAGTGGAATTCCCTTCATCTCTGGACAGTCCGCGAGCCCCCTGCTCAGCGACAAGGCCAAGTACCCCAGATTCATGCGCTCGTGCTCCTCAGTGGCCCTCATCGTACGAACACACAGACAATCAATCCGACTATCGAGACGACCTGACTGTCGCCACTGGGCAGAGCCTGGCCATGGTCCAGGTGTTCTCCAAGTACGGCATCACGAGGGTCGCTGGCATCGGCAACAACGACAGCTTCGGACAGGGCGGCCTCCAGAAGCTCGTCACCTACGCGGCCCGTGCGATGCCACCGATCGGCGTGGCAGACATCGTGTACTACCCAGTCGCCACAACAAACCCCCCAGTATTCTACGGTCCCTATGTGCGTACCACAGCATGTTCGCCCATGCCGCACTCATCTCTGCTGCGCAGCTGGAGAGGGTCAGAGCTGCAAAGCCTCAGGCGATTGTGTTATCCTGCGCCTCGATGACTTGCCTCCCTCTGCTGGAGCAAGCACGTATCATGGGGATGCTGCAGAAGCCATACGCGTGGGTCCTGGGCAACAGCATCAGCACGTACCCCACGCTGGCCTCGATCGCACTGCTCTACCCACGTACGCCCCATCTCTGCGGCGCTGCTGTCTCAGGACGGCGCTCTCGCAGTGCTGGCCAAGGCCATCGCCAACGACACCATCGTCATGGGTGTGACCACCGCAGTGGACAGAAACCCCATGACGGACAAGTACACGGCAGACATGCTCGAGTACCTGAAGGAGGACCATTTGCTGAATCCCTTCTGGTCGATGCTCGAGTACGATGCGGGCCTCGCGTGGGTCCATGCTGCCAAGAAGATCATCGCGGCAGGCCAGGACCCCTACAACAGGGAGCTCTTCTACTCTACGCTGCTCTCCCTCGAGTACCAGGGCGCCACCGGCATGATCTCGTTCGACGAGAACGGCGACCGCTACTCCACAAACTCCATCTTCCGGTGGGTACCTGGCAGAGACAGCCTCGCCACCATCGGCAACTGGAGTGTGGGCAGCGGCCTCGTCATCGACCCACTCTACGCTCCGTGGTCCCTCTCCACTGTGGCCAGCGGTAGGAGGAGCAACATCGTTCCTGCGGTGGTTGGAAGCGTCATCGGGGGCGTGTGCTGTTTGGCCGTCGCGGGGGCTGTGGTTGGAGCGCTTCTGTCGCACCAGCGCCGAGTTCAGCGAGCTCTGTTCCTTGAGGCACTCGAACAGACCCCGCAAATCTGCCCATCTCACTGGTGCCGGACACAGATCACGTTGGACAAGCACTCTTTCGCGGTATACCACGAGGAGCTGAAGATTGGGAAGGAGCTGGGCCGAGGGAGCTCTGGCACTGTCTATCAGTGCGCTTTCGCACGTTGCTGTGGCACATTCTGAGCGACCTTCATAAACATAGGGCGCAGTGGAGGGGCACAGAGGTGGCCGCCAAGGTGGTGCCCATCAGGGAGAATGAGGTTATAGACGAGGAGAAGCTGCTGCAGGAGGTCTCCATCATGAGGTCGCTCAGACACCCCAACCTGCTGCTGTTCATGTGCTACTCCAAGACCAGCGAGGCCCTCACCATCGTCACCGAGTTCATGCCCAGGGGGTCGCTGCTCGACGTGCTGTCCGACAGGGCTGTGCCCCTGAAAACCGCCCTCAAACTCAGCATCCTCAACGACATCGCCGCCGGGATGGCGTACCTGCACGGCAGCAGCCCCCCTGTCATTCACTGCGACCTCAAGAGCTCCAACATCCTCGTGCGACGCCCCTCTCCGATTCTCGCGTTGCGTCCCCTACTCACACGTCGTGCACTGCACAACCACACAGCTGTCAGAGAGCATGCGGGCCAAGGTGTGCGACTTTGGTCTGACGGTCATCGCACACAAGCACTGCAGCACGGCGGCGCAGAGCGACGACACTGTGCTGGGCAGCCTGCTGTGGTTGGCCCCCGAGACCATCAGCCGGGGGGTGTTCTCGACCAAGAGCGACGTCTACGCCTTTGGTATCGTGCTGTGGGAGGCGGTGACCCGCGAGCTGCCCTACAGGGACATGAACCCCGTGCTGGTCAGCGCCAACGTGACCGAGAGGAACAGCAGACCCGAGGTGGGCCCCGAGTTTGAGAGCGTGCAGCCCCTGCGCGCGCTGATGGAGCAGTGCTGGGACGTCTCCCCCGAAGACCGCCCCGAGTTCGCCGAGATCCTCGGGAGACTCGATGTCGCAGCTGGTCTCCTATTGCCCGTATCCTCGCAGTCTCCCAGCATTCCACTTATTTATAACCGATGAACAGAGGAAAAGGAAGGAGAGCAGCGTTGATTGGCCCGTCCCCACCGGGTGGATGGCAATTGTGTTCACAGGTATCACAACACCAATGAATGCCATTACTCGCACACTCATAGACAATTATTCCTGGCAGACATCCAGCAGTCGACGGAGCTGTGGGAGTGGAACGCGCAGCTAATGAAGCAGGCGCTGTTTCAGCACCACGACGCCATGCGCACTGCCCTGCGCCACCACAAGGGCTACGAGGTCATGACGCAGGGCGACGCTTTCATGATCACGTTCCAGGCTGTCACCAACGCACTGCGCTTCTGTGTCGACGCCCAACTCGCTCTTGCGAAGCTCGAGTGGAACCCAAACCTGCTCGAGTTCCCAGCCTGCAGATGCGTCATGAGTGGTACCGCACCGAAGCCTCATGCACTTTGACTGACACCTGTGCACCTGCCCGTCGCTCAGGGGATACTATCCAGTTCAGGGGGCTGCGCGTGCGCATGGGCATCCACTATGGCCAGCCCGAGGCCACCAGAACACACTCACTCCATAATTCGGCATCAGTGACCTCGGCCGCGGGGGAGCAATTCTGCAGCACGCAGGGAAGCATCACCGACTACGTTGGTCCCTCCGTCCACAAGGCTATGCGCGTGGCATCGTCTGCCAAGGGCGGGCAGATCACCCTGAGCTCCGCCGCAGCCCAGTTTGTTCAGAAGGAACAGGCGGCGCTCGCGAAGCTGGGCACGCTAAACCACATCGGTTCTGTGCAGCTACAGGGCATCGCGCAGCCAGAGGACCTCTTCGAATTCACCATCGCTGGTCTCGAGCGGCAATTCCCGGGCGTTCCCGTCAGCAATGAAGGCAACAAAGCTGCGGAGGCTGCCCAGGACCTGCACGAAAGGTTATCACAGACAACAGGGCCACACTGGACCATTGCAGTCAACGAGTTAGTTATTGAAAAAGAGCTATCAGAAAGGGGCAACTTCGGTGTTGTCAGCAAAGGGTAAGGCCCTCTGCTCTCCTTCTGGCCTTGTACCAATGTATCCCACGTGCAGTGTGTGGAGGAGTCAGACGGTAGCAGTGAAGAAGTTCTTCAGGCAGAAGGTGGACAGCGTCACCTTGGCAGAGATCGAGCACCAGATCAAGGAGATCTCTCAAATCCGCCACCCAAACATCATCCTCTTTGTACGAGGTCCCACCTCAGTATTCATGCTTAGTGGTTTTCTGGCTGGTCAGTTGGGGGCATGTGCGGAGCCCTACAACATGTGTGTTGTGACCGAGTGGATGGACATGGGCAACTTACAGCAGCTCATAAGCAACAGCCACCAGATAGACAAGCAACAGGGCATTGCCATCCTGGTATCCACTTGCAGTGCGCTCACGTTCCTCCATCAGAGTCATATTCTTCACCGCGACCTCAAGTCCTCCAACATCCTGGTGCACTAAACACAAATTAAAATTTGTATTTGTCAGAACAATTCATTAACAAGTGAGCAGCTGGGTAAGAACATGGAGGTGAAGGTGTCGGACTTCGGGATGGCATCAGTTAAGATGGTCAACAAGACCAGCACACGATCTGGTTCTATCGCCTGGATTGCACCTGAGGTACTCAGCAGTGGCACCTACTCTGAGGCCTCTGATGTCTACAGTTTCGGAATCCTCATGAACGAGATCCTAACATGTGAGATCCCGTTCAAGAACCTTAGCAAGATCACAGTAGTCCACGAGGTTCTTCAGGGCCAGAGGCCTGTGATTCCCAAGCAGCTGGGCCCATATAACAATAAGTATGTCCAGCTGATGTGCAGATGCTGGGATCAGCAGCCCAACGGCCGTCCTTCCTTCAAGGCTATTGGTGTTGACCTAGCAATAGCGTAGCTCTGTCTGAAACCTCTCATGTATTCATCTCGTTTGAAATACAATTTGTTTTTATCAGAAATGATGTTGTTCTTGGCTAGATATGATGAAAAGAAAGAAGAGTGTTATTCTCATAAATAGCTCATCTGATTGTTTTCTTCCTGACTGTTTGAAACTGGAGGTCATCAGGCAGAAAGAGAGAAAGTAGTATCTGAGAAGAAAAAGAAGATGAACAAAAAGATGATAGAGAAAAAGAAGAGGAAGAGGGAAGTGTATCAATCAGAGAAGAGAGTCATTTTGATGATGAAGAACAACTTCATTCATCAGCTTCTGCCATTACTGTCCTGATTGGTAAACAATCGAATGTGAACAGTTACACTCAACCATAAAACTGTCAGAGAATCAGGAAGAGATTTGACACCAAAGGAGTTGCAGTGAAGCTGCAGCTATTCGGAATAGACCCAGTGCTACATGTGAAGATATGGAATATAAGGGGTTTCAGGATGGGAGGGGGGGAAGAAGTTATTGTGTGTCCAGGATGCTCTTCCATTCTTGGATATTTCATTGAATGAAGCTAGAAGCTCCTTTGTTTGATCGATCTGTTTTACCCAAGTCCCATAGTGTTGGATCTGTTTTCCCTGACATCCCCGTCTCTGGCATTTTCAATGAGGTTTTTCTTCACTGCGGGGCCTATTTCTGGGAGTGCATGTGCCTAGAAGCAGTTCTTGCTCCCGAGGTTACAGCTGTGGCCAGAGGATAAAGTGTTGGGAGGAGCAGCAGAAGCAGCAGCAACGGTCAGAACAAAGGAAGCAGTGAGAACCACGAGAGCCTCGCGACCAGCAGCAGTACACAACGGGTCCACGGGGTGAGCAGGGAATTGCGTCTGAGACACATCAAAAACAACAATTTTCCGTCTGTTCATAGTGTATGGGCATAACAAAGTTACGTTATTTAATTCAGACGTTAGTGTATTCTGGATGGAAGTAATGCCCTTGAGGGGTGCTGAAGTACGTGGGCAGACCTGGACCACTCTATTGGTATCGAGATGGACCAAAAGGTGGCCTCCGAACCACTCAGAATATGTACACAACTGGGGCCCAGCAGACACAATCACGTGGTTCTGACCTATTACATTACCAGTTTGCTATGACAGCCAGTGGCTGTCCGAACGTGCTGGCGTCGCGCTGGATTACGTTGGGGATGACGTTCCTCACGTACTTGATGGCGACATCACGGCCCATCGCCGCGCTCTCCACCGAGGTGTACGCCCTGATGCACACCGCCAGTTCTGCGGGGTCCAGTGTGATGATAAGAGTGTGACTCCCCCGACTCAGCTGAGGCGGGCGGTGGCATACTGCAGGTGACTGAGCTCTTCTGCAGGACGAACCCCGGCACACGCGCTATCAGCGTCTCTGCAACGCCCGGGAGTATCATGAAGGACATTGGGGGGATCTCGGCGCTGAGCCGCGGCTTGTGCACCTCGACGACTATGATCAGATCTGTAGAGCCAACAGTGAATAGAAGGAAAGAAAAGACAAATTAAATGAAGTAAACAACAAAGGAAGGGCACTCTACACTCCATTCAAATTGTGGAGCATTCCATAACACCACACGCACCTCACTGGTTGCGCAATCATAGTATAGGCCAGCCTGATAAGGCACCAGGCACCAAAATGAGGAAGAATGGAGGGAGGGAGGGAGACAAGAATGGGTGAGCAAATGCCAGAGTGCACGCACGTGGCGGTGCCATCGGCATGGGAAGGCCCCTGCTGGCGGTTGCAACATCCGATATCTGCAAGCCGGGCTGGCCCGCGTTGCAAGCATCGCCGGGGCTGGCTACCTCGTTTGGCGGCCTCGACTTTGTCTGCCTGCCGGGCCTGCGGGCGAACACAGCGAACTGCTGGCTGCAGACCAGCGCGCCGCAGAGCTCCACTGCCAGCACGAGGGTGCTGCAACGCAGGTGCTTCCTCGAGGACGTGCAGAGCGACCGCAGGGTGGCGCAGTAGCTCTCGAGGTCGTCGGGGAGCATTCCCTGGTGCACGCAGGGGCTCGCGAGGGCCACGACGCCTCCGCAGACCTCGCAGCGCAGCGGGGGCAGCGACAGCGAGGGTCCCGCACGCACAGTGGCGTGCTGCAGGGCCGCCAGGACGTCTGCAGCGCCCAGGCCGTGCGCCAGGCGCCAGCGACGGGGGAGCAGCAGCTCCGCAGTGTACGTGCGGTACATGTGAACCACAGCAGTGTCGACGCTCAGCACGGGGCCCTGGAACGCAGCGAATACGCGCTCGGTGTGCGTGGACATTCGGGTATGCCTGCAGGGGGCGCCTGACGGGTCACTGTAACAGTTGCGGCACAACACAGGTTTTTGATTTTTGATTCACAGTTGCAAAATCTCGGGTATTCGGAAATCAATGATTTCTCCAAAATTCAATTCAATGCCTGATTGAATCAGATGGATTGTGTCGACGACTCTTATCTGTTTGATTTCTCCATTCCATCCTGGATGTAGCTCAGATCCATTGAAATCTCGCTTAAATCAGGGGGAAGATATCCAGAGAGATCGTCACCTATTCTCGGCAACCCTCCTCTTTGCGGAAGCCCCTCGATGCTGGCAATCGTGTACCACGTGGCGGGCCGTGCGGGCTGCCCGCGATTCGCGCGTGCCGAGCGGCTGGCAGAGCTGCTGAGCAAAGCGCTGCCCTCTGTGGGCCTCGAGGCCCACGCAGTCCACGACTCGGACTGGACCGCCTACGCTGAGCGCACCGCCCTCGCCCTGGGCCAGACGGCCCTCCCGCACCTCGGGGCGGGCGGCCCCGTCGTCTGGACCGCCGGCAAGGTCGTCGTCGGGTCGCTGGAGGACTTCGAGGCCACAGTGAGCTATTTTTGGCTCCTGCGCCCGAATCAATTGATTTTCGCTCTTTTCACCCGCAGACTCGCCCGCGCGCAGATAGAGCGCAAGTACCAGCAGAGGTGGGACATCGGCGACGACCTGGTGCAGGACATCGCGCGGGAGAACGGCCAGAGGGCCGACAGGCTGCTGCGGGAGCGCAGGGAGACCCAGCACAGGGCCGACGAGGCCGACAAAGCCAAGGCACGCGCGGCGGCCCTCGAGCGTCGCTCTGCACTCAGGGTGCGTGCGGTTGCTTTCGCCGAGAGCGCCAGGGCCATCGCGCAGTCCGCCAGGCACGCTTTGTTTTTTCTGATTCTGCTCAGCAATCAGTTGACCTCAGCCCCAAATAACAGAGCTGTGGCGGCGGGGGTCGTGCCCCTGCGCGAGACACTGGTCAACTCAGCCAACGCGCTGTCGGTCGCACAGCTTGAGAAGCAGAAGCTGGAGCTGGAGGCACAGAAGGCGGCCGAGGCCGCGGCGGCGGTGGCAGCAGCAGAGGCGGAGCAGCAGCCCCAGCAGCCCCAGGGGCCCGACGAGGGCACAGCCGTCGCCTCAACCATCGAGGCAGCCACCGAGAGCGACTCCCTCACAGACGAGTCCAGCGCGGAGGAGAAGGCGAGCAGCCCACAGAGCCCCGCACGAAAAGCCCAAAATCAACTGACTTGTGCCCCTCTCGTGCTCCCCCAGGGGAAGCGCGGCTACGAGAGCTCCGGGGCCGAGGACCGCAAGAGCTCCCGCGACAACGACTCCAAGGCGAGCGAGAGCGAGAGCGAGGGCGAGGACGAGGGCGAGGAGGGCGACAAGGGCCCGCTGATGCGCAAGGACTCGGCCCGCGACATCGCGGCGGCCCTGCGCGCGATGCCGGCCGCCCCGGGCGACGCCGCGCGCTCCGAGGCCGCGCGGCACGAGGAGGCCCACGGGGCGCTGCCCGGCGTCGACGCGCGGTGGGCCGACGCGCCGTGGGACACGTGGCACCGGCGGATGGCCGCGCAGATGCGCAGAGTCGCCGACATGTGCGACGCCGTCGACGCGCACAGGGCCTGCGCGGCTGCGAGCGCCCGCGAGCTGGCGGTGGAGGGCGAGGAGGAGTGGGCGGAGCTGCTGTGCAAGGCCGAGAGCGTCGCCGTGCTGGCCGAGCAGCTGCGCGACTACGCGGTGAGCGTCCGCCAGCTCGTCGCCGAGGACATCGCGCTGCTCGCGGACCCCGACGCCGCCTCTACCCTCTTCGAGTGAGGCCCTCCTCCTCCCCGTACTGCTGTGAGAGGGCGCAGCCAGAGCACCCTGTTCGATGTAGAACATGTTACCTTGTTGTTCAGCCCCCTCGAACTGCTCAGCACCGGATTGCCACCGCGAGACTGAGATTCAAGCCTCCTGCGATTACTCTGGCTGAAGGCGCGTTCTCGGCCCCGAGTCACGCACACACTCGTGCACAACTCCCCTGCGCGCCGAACAATTGCCGCTGTTTCTTGCAACTCGGACCGGGCTGGACCGCCACCGGAGAACGCGAACCAGGGGAAGGAGGCATTGTGCATTAGGCTATTTATGCCCAATTTGAGTTATTTTGCCCGGTTTAGGATACTCCACACTAAGAAAACACGGAATGCGTGGAAGGAAAAATGCGGTTTTGCATGGAAGAGAAGACGGGAAATTCTATTGTGGTTCTTTTCCGGTGTTCTTTTTTCATATCCCCCTTCTGCACTGTGCATTGATCTGTCAAGGAATTCTCGTAGGGTTTGGTCGAGAGAAGCAAGACGTTACATGGAAAAGCCACAGAAAGTTCTGCAAGAATAATATCCAGTGCCATAAGATGCAGTATTGGTACAAGAAGTTGTCAGCTGTGCAATCACCATGCCATTGGTGTATCAATCACACGCCCGGGGTCTTCAAGGCTGTGGTGCCAGTGTTTCAGCATACCCAGACTGCCAAATTGCTGTGTCAAGGAAGTCTGAGAGTGGCACAGTCTCATGTAGGTGTGATTCAGTCAATCATTTTGATGACGTTCACCCATATCTTTCTGATGTAACACTCAAATTCGGCAAGGAAAACGCTGAATTCCCTGCTTTTCTATCGCACAGCGTAGTTTTTCTGATGGCAAAGCAAAAAGAAAATACAGTGGTCCTGCAATTCCGCATGGAAGGAATCTGTATGCTTCTCCTTACACACGAGAAATGCACATTTTCTGAGGGAAATGCCTGTTTTCTATTTCTTCATTGCTTAATATCCAAACCCTCTCAAACCGTAATTTTCGTTTAATTGCTAATAAGAATTGAGAGGGTTGTCTCCTGCAGACCGTGTATACAACATGGTACTGGATCCCCCATTTTCTACTCAGCTGTGCTGACTGCCATCCCCCACCCCTAGTATTACGAGGTACAAGTGGCTCAGCCGACGGACACACAGGCAACTACGATCATTCTTAAGGAGGGCTGCAGTGGTTTTGATCTCACAGAAAAAGTACTTTATGCAATGACCAGCCTCAGGAATGAGTTCCTCTCAAACATCACTCTGTGCCTTCCCGAGAATCTTCCCGATGCCTTCTACTTGCACTATGCCTCCAAAGAGCACATTCTGATCCCTGATCGTAAGCTCTGGGCAGGCTTCTTCGAGACTGTGAAAAGCACACAAATCACAGTGCACAAGCATAGCAGTGGGATTATCCAACCACAGACTACAAACACACTCTTTGAACTGAAGTGGTGTCTGGGGCCTCAGAGTGAAGCAACCCCTCTGAATCTCTCGCTGGTGGAACCAGAGAGGGAAAAATTGGCTGACCTTCAGGTGGTACTGCTGCCCATAGTATCGCAGAGAGCCTCCCTACTAGGCGATACAATGGGGAAGGCCAACATCTCATGCTGTAATGGCCTACCTGGCGTACAACATTGCAGTGGGAACAGACATCATGCTGTTTGGAACACCTACACCACAGGCGAATTCTACAATCTCAGAGCGTGCAGCTCTCAAGAAAAAATTCAACAGCAAGGACTGGAGCCTGGAGCAGGGCGAGGTATATAAAATGCAGAAAGATATCATTCTTCGTGCACTATATCAGTGCAACAGGAGTGCTGATACCATACAAAGTGAATGTGACAAAGCCACACAGACTAACTGGGCAAATCGTAAATCGTTCACCGACCTTCTTCAGTCCTTGAACAAGACTAAGCCTGAGAACAGCAAACTGAAGCAATTGGCCAGTAACCAGTTGGGTGTGTTTCCTGTTCTGGCTGAGTCTGGTGGCATTGAGGGTGTTACCCAGGCTCTTCACGAGGCAGGAGCACATCCGATCCTGGCAATTGTCTATCAGCACTGCAATACAACGGGGTTCCTATCTCATGCTGGTGACCAACCAGATATCATAGGTACACAGCGTCTCTGCAACTCAGTGGGCAAGTTGGCTCGTATGGTTCTTCTTAACGGGTGCCACTCGTTCAGTCTAGCTAGATGTGCTACAGAGCAATGCAGTGATGTGCTGTGGCTCGGACTTCCGTACAAGCCTGCAGCCTGTGCTATATTAGATGGTGGGCAGTTTGTGATACAGCTGTGCCTTCGTGTGATGGAACTGGGAATCCATAAGAAGCTCGAGTTACCATGCACAGATTTAGTGATACCATCTCCTGATGGCAAGGGCTCGGTCAAGTGGAATTCTGGACTGTATGTGAATGGAGAACCGAAAAGAGACAGTCTCTGGAGCCTTGTGCTCTCTTGGATTGTCTGCAAGCGCTATGACCCAGACCACGTACCACTTGCTGGACTTATCAAAAGCCCTTACACATTTATAAGCAACCTGTACACCCTCCGTGATGTTTCATGCCAGCTCTCAGTAAGATGAAATTTATGCACCTTTTCAACTCAATTCAACTCATTACCAGGCCGAGAAGGTGAAGGAAAGAATAAGTAAGCTGATTAGAGATGCCCTAGAAGAGAAGTGTTGCCAAATGAAGAGTCACTTCCTACTGCTGCCCGAGATGTAATTGTGCTGGGAACTGTATGAGAATGTGTGTGAAGCCACTGAGGAGTGCTTCCACTTGTGAAGGCCACACATAACACAATCAAAACAGGACCTTTGGGCAGAGTGATGCCATTTTTTTGTACAATGGACGAGTCACAACACCTCTGCTGGCACATGTTCCACATGTTCGTTTTGCAGTCCTACAGGGGCGAGATTATCATAATACAATCTAGTCCGAGTTGTGAACCAATATTTGTAGTAGGCCAACAGAGAAAGCAAGTGCTTACTCAGCAACTCTGCTGGAAGCTTGTACCTCTTGTTATGACCACATCTTAAACTCCTCTTCTGTGCGTTCCACATGTGAGCATGAACTCAAGCTTGGTATCAGTTGTGTACTCTAGAGCATCTTATACTCCACAAAGAAGCCAGTATATGTGATGCAGCAATAACAGAGAAGCAGCAGGTGCAGCATCTTCTGGGTGTCTGGAATGGGTGTCAGGCCAAGCTCTTCTTCCCTGTGAAATCAGGCACTGGTGTGGCTCTGCCCTATTGTAATGAAGTACAGCTGGTTGCAGTTGACTGAGCATCCAAAAAATTACACCAGTCCAGTCCATAGTGATCGGCCACAGCAGAGCTGTTAGCACAGAAATGTTCACGAAAAAATCGTACACACAGGGGGCACCAACACACGAGGTTGGCACTGGCATGCCTGTGCTCACTCTCGTCCAATGCACATCTGCCTTGTCCTTGATCACCCGCGCGCAGATAGAGCGCAAGTACCAGCAGAGGTGGGACATCGGCGACGACCTGGTGCAGGACATCACGCGGGAGAACGGCCAGAGGGCCGACAGGCTGCTGCGGGGAGCGCAGGGAGGCCCAGCACAGGGCCGACGAGGCCGACAAGGCCAAGGCACGCGAGGTGGCCCTCGAGCGTCGCTCTGCACTCAGGGTGCGTGCGGTTGCTTTCGCCGAGAGCGCCAGGGCCATCGCGCAGTCCGCCAGGCACGCTTTGTTTTTTCTGATTCTGCTCAGCAATCAGTTGACCTCAGCCCCAAATAACAGAGCTGTGGCGGCGGGGGTCGTGCCCCTGCGCGAGACACTGGTCAACTCAGCCAACGCGCTGTCGGTCGCACAGCTTGAGAAGCAGAAGCTGGAGCTGGAGGCACAGAAGGCGGCCGAGGCCGCGGCGGCGGTGGCAGCAGCAGAGGCGGAGCAGCAGCCCCAGCAGCCCCAGGGGCCCGACGAGGGCACAGCCGTCGCCTCGACCATCGAGGCAGCCACCGAGAGCGACTCCCTCACAGACGAGTCCAGCGCGGAGGAGAAGGCGAGCAGCCCGCAGAGCCCCGCACGAAAAGCCCAAAATCAACTGACTTGTGCCCCTCTCGTGCTCCCCCAGGGGAAGCGCGGCTACGAGAGCTCCGGGGCCGAGGACCGCAAGAGCTCCCGCGACAACGACTCCAAGGCGAGCGAGAGCGAGAGCGAGGGCGAGGACGAGGGCGAGGAGGGCGACAAGGGCCCGCTGATGCGCAAGGACTCGGCCCGCGACATCGCGGCGGCCCTGCGCGCGATGCCGGCCGCCCCGGGCGACGCCGCGCGCTCCGAGGCCGCGCGGCACGAGGAGGCCCACGGGGCGCTGCCCGGCGTCGACGCGCGGTGGGCCGACGCGCCGTGGGACACGTGGCACCGGCGGATGGCCGCGCAGATGCGCAGAGTCGCCGACATGTGCGACGCCGTCGACGCGCACAGGGCCTGCGCGGCTGCGAGCGCCCGCGAGCTGGCGGTGGAGGGCGAGGAGGAATGGGCGGAGCTGCTGTGCAAGGCCGAGAGCGTCGCCGTGCTGGCCGAGCAGCTGCGCGACTACGCGGTGAGCGTCCGCCAGCTCGTTGCCGAGGACATCGCGCTGCTCGCGGACCCCGACACCGCCTCTACCCTCTTCGAGTGAGGCCGTTTCCCCACCTCTCAACTGTCGCACAGCTTCGAGAGGGCTCAGCCAGTGCGGCCTCTGCGACGAGGGCCGAGCAGAGTGTGAGCGAGAAGCTCAGGATTGACCTCCATATTCTTTTGGTTGTGCTCCCTCGTGCCGGGTTGTTTGCGTAGGAAAGCTGGCATCAACTGTGTAAAAGTCCGGTGGCACGCGCAAGCTGACGGTGGAGGGAGGAGGAGTGGGCGGAGCTGCTGTGGCACAACCTTTTGATGGTGACAAAGTATGAAATTGTTTCGCGAAATTAAGCCCCCCCGCCCGAACAATGCACCTTACTTACTCACGTCATGGCGTTGTGCTATCAAACTATCTCGCGAGTGAACAACCGACAATTTCACCTCAGTCCCCAACTAGCACCTTGAGCGCGGTCTCGGTCTCCTGCGGACTGTGTGGGCACGGCATGGTACTGGACCTTCGTTTTCTACTCGGCGCTGACTGCCTCCTGCCCATGTCGGCCACCCTCCCCCAGAATCACGAGGTGTTCGTAGTGGCACGGCCTGGGGCCGTAACTCTGTATCGTCTCAAGGAGGGCAGCAGCGGTCGTGAACTCGCAAAAAGAGTACTCGGAAGGGCACGCAGCCTCCAGGGTGTGGACCTCTCGCGTGTCGCCCTCTGCCTCCCAGAGGGGCTCCCTAGCGCCTTCTACTCGCACTACGCCACCAGGACCTCCAAGCACGAACACGTGCTGATCCCTGAGCGTCAGCTCTGGGCTGGTTTCTTCCATACCCTGGGAGCGTCGCCAATCGTAGCGCACAAGCAAGACGGGAGAGAACAACAGCAGGCTCCGGACAGCAGCACGCTCCTTTCATTGGAGGTGCAGCTGGGGCCTCAGCGCGGGGCAGCAACCCCCATGAAACTATCGTTAAAGAAAGCAGACGGAAAACTGGCTGACCTTCAGGTGGTGCTGCTGCCCATAGTTTCCCAGAGCACCCCCCTCCAAGGAGATGCGATGGCGAGGGCCGACGTGACATGCTATGCAATGGCCTGTCTGGCGCCCTACATCGCCAATGGGACACTCATCACGCTCTGTGGGACTTCTGCACCGTCGGCGGATTCCATCATCGCAGAGCTCAAGGCCCTCAGAGCAGAAATCAGCAGCATGGACGGGAGGGCAGGGCTGAACAACGAGGTGCACCAGATACAGCAGGACACAATTCGACATGCGCTACGCCAGTATAATCCTGATGCTGGTGCCATCCGAAGCGAATGCGACAAAGGTACCGAGTCGAACAGGGAGATACACCAGTCGTTCATCGACGCACTCAACAAATTTGGTGTGACCAAGCCGGAAGAAGCCGAACTGAAACGGTTGGCCCGTGACCAAGTGGGCGTGTTCCCTGTTCTGGCCGAGTCTGGTGGCATCGAGGGCGTTGCCCAGGCTCTCCGAAATGCAGGAGCACACCCGACCCTGGCGATTGTCTATCAGCACTGCGACGCGACGGGGTTCCTGTCCCACGCTGGCGACTGCTCAGACCGCATCAACGGTCAGCGCCTCGCCGACTCTGTTGGTAGGCTGGCTCGTGTGGTTCTGCTCAATGGGTGTAACTCTTTCAGTGTGGCCGTAGATGCCGAGAAGCTGTGTGGTGACGTGCTGTGGCTCGGACTGCCCTTCAAGCCTGATGCCAATGAGGTATACGACGGGGCAGAGTTTGTGATACAGTTTTGCCTGTGTGTGATGGGACTGGGTATCCATAAGCACCTTCACTGCCCGTGCATGAACATCTTGATACCGTCACCTGATGGCAAGGGCTCGATCAAGTGGAACTCTGGAAATTTTATGAATGGAGAGCCGAAGAGGGACTGCCTCTGGCGCCTTGTGCTATCATGGATTGTCTGCAAGCGCTTTGATCCAAACCACATACCACTTGCTGGATTTGTCCCTTCTCTAGAGGATTTGAGGACAAACCTGAAAAGCCTTTATGATGAATCACCTCGGCTCACGGTAATCTGCTCTTCTTACACCTTATCAACTTCCTCTTACTATTTTCATCAGGCTGAGGAAGTAGACGGGCGGATCCAGGGCCTTCTGGAGGATGCCAAATCAAAGAAGTCTGTATCAGACATTCCTCACCAGTGAAGGGTCGCAAATTACCACATACTGGTCAAGTGAAGCCACTGCACATCGATTTTGTTCGTGAAGGTCATGAATAAACAATCTAGGCAATAATGAAAGTATCTTTGTTTGTTTCCTGGCCTTTATTGCATGCATCTGTCAGGCATCTAGCTTCTAATCACCTTCACCATTTTGATGAAAAAGAGATCATTGATGGAAAATACAAATTTCTGCAAAATCCAGATTCCTGAAAGTGATAGCATATTGTTGAATTCGACGTATAGGCAAATCCAATATCTATATATTTCACTATGCAAACACTTTCGTGCTAGTCATGCATTTTAAGAAAAGCTATGATACCAAGGAAAACCCTTAAATGTTGGTGTACATACAAAAAACGCTGTATACAGATGAAAAAAGCTGTAAGAAACTGGTTGCTAAGTTTAGCAGCATACCATACAGATATCTGCCACCTACCACGATATTATAAGGCATCCTTCAGAGGATTAGCCAACAGTTGATGTGTGATAGTGCACCCTGTGAGGTTATGTTAAGGTTCATTTTTGACATTTGAGTTAAAAATACAAATTCACATAAAGAGTGAGTACTACTTCCATGAACGTCCATCAACGACATTCTGCAGGGCATCACAATTCCATTCACAATTTTCGATCAGGAGGCACTTTTCAGGTACATGCAGGTTCGTCAGCAAGAAGCTGGCTGGCTATGGCTGCCAAGATGAACATTGCTTTTAAGGCTTTCTTGATGCGGGCATTGTTCTCAGAGGAAATTGTCGATGCTACCAAGACCACGGGGGCTATTGATCAGAAACTGGTCACCAACAACATCAAGGACCATTTCTATACAGCCTGTCTCAACGTTTTCGTGATGCTACTCCAGGTACCATGTCACAAAACTGCCACCTGAGTTTGAGAAGTGCATAGGGGTCTCTAGGGTCAATGGGGTGTTAGTTAAGCACACAGGCACTAAGGTCCAGATCCATACAGTCATCAATCCAACTGAGGGTCCCATCACTATTCCCGTCATCGAGATTGCAAATGGTACAATTGTCTCGGACGAAATCCTGCTGGGTCTGCACAATTGCTGCTGCTATGACTACGTGGCCCTTGACAATGGTTGGATGAACGTGGTCCAGATGGATCAACACTACGTTTACAAGGAGCCAGGGGATATCGGTTTTCCCGAGCCTAACGTCAAGGGGGCTCACTGAAACCACAGTTGCCAAAGACCCAGGCACTGCGAACTCAATCAACTCACTTGACTCTGCAATGTCCAAACAGGTCAATCCAGCTTGTCCTCCACCTACACCAGAAGCAGCACCAATTCCACCACACAAACAGGTGGTATTGGGGGACAAAATCACATGCGACCCAGAACAAGTTCATTAAGGTGAAGGACATTCTTGCACGGTATGATACGAATGTCCTGAACGGCCTTGATGGGATCAGTATGACTGGGGTCAGGGTCTGCACGATCGAGCAGCTTCCTGATGCGAAGCCCTTCATTATCCAGCACAACATTAGCAATTCACAGAAGCTCATTCATCTCACGGAGTACAAGGCCAAGATGATTGACACAGGGATCTGGGAGGTAATTGAATGGCAGGACATTCACTTCGCATCCCCCATGGTGTTTGTACCCAAACCAGATGGGACCTGGTGGGTCTGTGGGGATTACTGGCTGATTAACTGCATCACACGTGATGACTTCTATGTCAACGCACTCATCAATGATGAACTGCATAAACTAGCCTACGATTACTTGTTTTCTGCAGACCTCGAGATGGCCTACCACCAAATTCCCCTCGATGCAGCCACGCCGAATTTGCTGGTACTGGCTCTCCCTGATGGTTCTTTCATACATCTGCAGTTCATGCCTTTTGGCATCAAACAGGCAAGTGCAACGTTCCAGAGAGCCATCGATTCGGTTTTGACACCACTGGCCCACACCTTCAGCTTCGTGGACAAAGTGAACACAGGCAGCCCGTTGTGGGACAAGAGTAAGGCACTGGTGATGGCTCTTTTTGACACATTCGTCAAGCATGACGTGAAGGAAATACCCAAGAAGTGTTCCTGGGAACTACGTTCTGCAACAGCTGGGACAACTGGTATCCAAAGAGGGCATTGCAATCGACCCTACGAGGCTGGATCCACTGCGTTTTGCGGGACAGCCATATGACAAGGACATGCTGCAGTCTTTCCTTGATCTCATGCAGTGACTCAGTGAGTTCATCCCGAATTTTGCATCTAAGGCAGTGCATGTATGAGCTACTTCAGCACAACATCAAGTTCGAGTGGACTGAGACTCATCAGCAGGCTTTCGATACCCTGGTCCATGATGTCTGCACTGTACTGATTCTCATTCATCCCATTTCAGGCTCGGTTATAATCATTGACCCTGATGCCTGTGAATACAGTACGGGAGCCACGATTATCCAACAGGCCCCGGGGAAGTCATGCTGGGGAATTCTGGCATTCGTCTCCAAGGTGCTGTGGCCTGCTGATCGACATAACCTCTCAATGCCCGAGAAAGAGGCATGTGGACTTGTTAAGGGACATCTGAGGGCAAGGGAACTCGGTTTGGTTTATGCACGACATATCATCTACCATCCCAACCACAGCAACCTGCATTGAATGGCCGACTCGTGTAACCATTGTATACAGAATTGGTCAGTCATCCTGAACGAGATGCCTTACAGCATCCACTACCAGCCCGGAAAAACCAATTACGGTGGTGATTTCTTTATGGGCCCAGCAGTGCCAGGTTATTGACAACCCAGTTGCCATTCGCCAATACCTCGATGTACACATCTGCGACACACACATGATGACTGTTCTGGGACGACCTTCAGTGGGACAGACTTCACGAAACACTTCTCACCCTACTACACGAGATGGTTGAGGGCGTTTTCTGCCTCTCGGTGAAACCCGATGATGAACTCTGCCTTATGATCATGATTCTTGGTCAAGACGACATGCTTGCAGGACACAGTGGAGTGGATCACACGTACTACTCCATCAAGCAGGTGGTCACGTGGCCAGGCATGTACAATGACGTTTTCCACTTCGTGCACACATGCCCAACGTGCCAGAAGATCAGGCCTGCAACCTCACATGCTGACTTGATTGGAACGGTGCCAGGCAGTGCACCCTACAAGTCCATCATTGTGAACTACCTCGGCCTGCTTCAGGAGGTGAAGGGGTTCAAGTACGTGCTGATTGTTAAGGACCGTTTCTCACATGAAGTTCATCTCGAGGCTGTTCGGTCTACTGATGCACAGGAAGCAGTCGACGTGCTCTGGAATCAGTGGGTCTGCATGAGGGGCTCAGCCTACAGGCTCATGACCTCCGATGGGGGATCTTCCTTCCAGTCAAGTTGCATTCAGGCCCTCAATGATCAGGTTAATGCAGAGCACCACATTTCAGTGGCATATCACCCCAAGGGACATGGGGCTGTGGAGGTATCAGTGCGTACTACTGTACAGGTTCTGTGGGCCCTACTCTTGGACCATTCCACTGATGTTCTTCCAGCTGCTATGTTTGCCCTTAACAACAGCTACATGCACACCATCAGGGCTATGCCCTCGAGGTCATTCACGGTTTCACAAGTCGAACCCCTCTACCTTGCAGTTCACAAGGACAACGATACCAGGAGCCCTGACATGGACCCCCAGCTTCTCCACGACCAGCTTCTGCTCTGGCAGCATGACACGTTTGCACATATTGCCACTCTCCAGTGTGCCACTTTCGAGAAGGCTCATAGGCAATACCTGGCCAAGAAAAGGGGCAGGTTGCATTTTGACATCGGCAACTACATTCTCCTCGACAAGGACTGGGACCACAAGCTCGACATCAACGTTTGGGGTCCATTCTGAGTCATTGAGAAGCTTGACAACCTTGCTACACTGTTGAGAACCTGCTACAGGCCGCATCCCCCAGCACCACCCCCGTGATGCACCCCGCGGGCACTGCCACATTGGTGAAAGGGTACTCACACCCGTGCCCATGTTAACACGATACACCTTTTTCAGACGGGAGCCCTCACTGAGGCCCAACTCTGGGTGGAAGCATTGCGGATGCATGACGAGATGGCCCTGAACATGGTCCTGCACCACTATCATGTTACTGGCAAGCTCAAGCTTCGCGTTCGTTGGCTGGGCTGCCCAGACTTCAGGGACAATGACCCATGTTCATGGATTTCCAATGACGACAACAAGAATGTTGACCAGGTTCCTTACGGACATGCAGGCTCACCCCCAGCTGTAGAACGAGACTTTTAACTGACTTCTACTTCTTCTTAAGGCAAAGGAAAAGCATTTCCCCACCCATCCTCTCTTGTCATCATCCGAATATCACTCAATACATCATCACTTCTTCCTTCTCCCTTGAGTCTCTCACTCTCATAGGGGCCTCCTGCCCCCACCCCATGCATTACTGGACATCACATTGACAGAGTCGAACAGAGAGGCATGCTTGAAGGGGGTCAGCAGCTCACTGCTTGGGACACTGACATAGGCATTGTCAGCCAACAGCCATGTCCCTTGCAGTTCCATGCCTGGAGCTGAGCTCTGTCAGATCTTCAGGTTATGGTGAACCTCCTTGTACAATCTTGAACGTCCATGGGGATGCCCTGGTTGTTGATCACCACCTGGATCTTCACCACGTGCCTCTTGTACTTGCCATTGTAGAACTTGTCCTGCTTCTTGATGGGCCGTGAGATGTCATTGGCCTTGACATCAACAGACCCGTGAATCGTTCGAGACCAGGGTGGTGGAAGCCTGTTGGCCTCAGAAGTCCGGGCATTCCAGACACTCTGTGCAATTTTTCGAAAATAAGTTCTCAGATTGATGCATTTTAATAAGCAATTGAATTGATAAATACACGTTTTAAATTTTTAGAATAAATTAGCACATGGGAGCATGCGCGCCGTAAAATTATCAATTGATTTAATAATGAATTGATACTGATTTCATTTAGATGAATAAAATTGTGTTGTATGATTATTTTAAAGTGGGCCTTGCCTCCATCTCGTTGACATGCTCTGCCAGGTAGAGCCAGTATCAAGCCATCATGCACCGGAAGTTGCTTGGTTGGAAGCCTCCAAGTGTTGAAAGTATAGCAGCAGGTCCAGCAGGTCCCTCAGCTTCTTCAAGGGGATGTCTGGCCCTCCATAACGATGAAATACCCGTTCCAAGAATTGGACAGGATACCTCCAGCATGTTTTGGCAATGGACTTGTGCAGCTTGTGCAGAAGATGCTGCTGCCTGGCTATTTTTGCAGCAATGATGGAGTTGTCCTGGGACTTGACCATGTTGGTTGACTGGGTTTTTGGTAAGTAGGTTGGCTGCACATCAAGCAATGTAATGGGTTGTAGCGGACCCTGCTGCAGTGGTGCATAGCACAATGAATGAACTACACATCCTCTACGTGCTGCTACATGACCTCACTACACATCACTACACATGATGCTGCTATATGCTGCTATACATCAAGCACTGTAGCAGCACATAGTGGTATCATGTGTAGCAGTGGCATCATGAATAGCAGTGCGAAGTGGACCCTTCACTATGCTGTATAGTTCATTCATCATGCCATACACTGCTGCGGCAGGGTCTGCTATGCACTGCTACATATTCCTGTGGGAGGGAAAGGGACATTTGGGGCATTTTGGCTTTTAGCCGAAATGGCACTTTATTGTTGCAAAAATGACCCAAAACAAATACGGAAAAATGAGAAAACGTACCAAATATGTATTGAAAAGGAGTGTGCAGAAGTGCATATTTTTGACTCATGCAACAATATCTGGAGAAAGAAGAAAAAGAAATGAGAGAAAATACCAGGGAAAAAGGCACTTTATTGTTGTGTGTGAGTGACCTGCCAACAATGACGATGAAACCACTGGTTGCACTGAGTGCAAAGGAAGGTAGTCCTGGAACCTCTCTTTTCAGTAGACGATTTACAGGCAGCACACTTGCCACTTTTGATGGGATTTGACCTAAACAGAATGAGAAAAAGGAAAAACGAAAGGGTAAACTCACGATTGAGAAACGAGAGTATGATTGGCAGGTAGAGAGGTGGACTTAAGGGCAGCAGAGAAAGGCCGAAACCAGGGGTGCAAGTTTGACACCCATTTAGTGGCCTCTGTCTGATCCATAGAAAGGCCACAGGAGTTGAGGTCCAGGGCAACAGCAGAGAGGAAGTCAGTATAAGAGATGTTCAAGTCATTCATGTTGGTCTTGTATAGAATCCAAGCATTGTTGACAGAGTACTGAAGAACAGTCCAGAAGACATGAACTGGCCAGGTGGCAGACTTGTGATGAGTGATGTTGTTGCTGATGATCTGGTTGACAGCATCCACACCTTGGTAGCCAACATGGTATAAATGAGCCACTCTCAGAAGGAACCTAGGGGCATAGGACACAGGCTTGTCAGAACAGCAAGGCAATGACTGATTGGCCCAGGTGGCAGCCCTTTCAGAGGTAGCTGCAGTGTACACACCACACTGAGCATCAGAACCGAACTCTCCAATGAACAAAGAGAGCTCATGAACAACAACAGGATCAGAGAGCACATGAGCTGAGAGAAATGAGATGACAATGAGGGGCAGAGAAACGAACAGGTACGAGGCAGCTGGAGGTGAGAGGCAGTATAATGAGGGGACAAAGCAGCACAGAGAGGACGTTCATAGAGCACAGGCTAAGACAGGGGTTAGAATGAATGAGAAAAAGGGCGAACCTGCAGGGGTGAAGCAACATTGTCAAGGAAGTGAACCACAGAGGTATCACACCAGGCAGTAGCAGTGAAGCCAGGAACTTAGTCCTATTGCATGAAGAAATGCGACAGGGATAAACCACAGAGGCAAAGTAGTTTGTTTTCTAGGGGAATATTGAAAGGAGAAATGAAAGGAAAGGGAAGAAGGGAAGAGAGTACGTTGCAGAGGTGCTGGATGAAGGCAGGGAAGAGGAGGAGGTCGAAGTAGTCACGAGGAGTGCCAATGAGGAAGGGCATTGCTCTGGGGCCAGAGGCAGACGAGGGATTCCAGTGAAGGGCAGAGGGGGGCATAGCATAGGTGGACCATCCATGGGTAGGACCCTATAGGAAGTTAGCTGGAAATGGGAGGAATAGGAATACCCCATCACTGGGACTGGAGGGAAAGAGGGTAGCAGAGGAGAGGAGGAGAATGGAGATAAGGAGAAGAAGTGTGGGCAACATTGATGAAGCTGTTGGCAAGACTGCAGAATGTAAGGAAGATATGATAAAGATATTTTAAAGGGGCACAGGAGCAGAGATAATAATGGAAACAAGAGGAAAAGACGGTTGTAGATATTTTGGGTGCACAAAACCGAGGGAGATAATGGTCAAAACATACAGAACAAAGATGAGTGCAAACACAGAGTACGTAGGGTTGGCCATCCCATTGGCAGACCCGGAGTTCCTGCAGAAGAACCCGGACATCACGCTGCTGGGGCACTTCGTCTCGTGGCTGATGAATGCAGCACAGTGGAAGTGGGTGCACAGTGGGATGAACCAGAAGGACATCATCAAGATGGCAATGGCACACAAGTGCACCAAGGTAAAGCAAAGCCCTTATTATCTCCCACTCACTCCATGAACAGGGAGCAGCAGATGTAGTGAAGCTGGCAAGAGCAGAGCTGATGGCTATCCAGGCAGCTCAGACTGAAGGTATGTTTTTCCTTTGCAGATAGAACTGTAACTTAGCTACATTTTCCCCCTCACCCCAAAAAGCCCATTTTTACGTGCATGTGCATATACGTGCATTCACGTAAAATAGGACTTTTTGGTATATTATACATGATGGGTTTTTCAGAGTACCATATGGTAAAACATTGTTTTTGATCAATATTTTTTGCTTATTAATTAAAGATTGGCTGTTTGGCAGCATCATTTGAGATAGATCAAAATCCCAGATTTTACGCATGTGTGCATATACATGCATGTGCGAAAATTTGACCTTTTTGAAAGGGTTTGGAAAGTGGGGCCATTTCGATAGGTAAAAAGAGATATCAAAATACCTTAGATTTTACATGGATGCACATATATGCGTGTGCGTGAAAATTTGACCTTTTCTAATGCTGGCCTTTTTCCATTTACAGAAGATCGTCCAGTGGATGATCGCTTCCACATCATCAACAAGGAGGAGGATGTCATGTCCTCCCAAGCACCTGTCCCTTCCCCTGCTCCCAAGAAGAAGAAGAAGAAGGTCAGCACTGGCCATGTGGAGAAGCTGCCTCCCAGCATGTCCCTCAGCCAGATCAATGCCCAGTACAAGTTCAGCGAGGTCACCAACATCTCCTTTGGTCATGAAGCACTACAACTTCCAGCTTCCCACCATCAGTGATGCGATGGCTGCCTCCTCGTCCTTCTGGAGGATGCTCTGCCTCATCTCCATCCACATCACCATCTTCCGCTTCAGTATTGCCCTTCCTTTCTTCCCTCCCTTTTCTCATTCATGCAGGGCAGAAGCACAAAGGGCATGCAGCACTTGATGGCAGCCAACTCCATTGTCTCAGAGCCCAAGAAGGCAACGTGGTACAAGTGCCTGTACTACAGTCTGCCTCTTGTGGAAGGAGCAATTGCTGTCAGGCTCCTCCCGTATGAAGACAGGAAATGGTCAGAGAATCACGAGCCACTGATGAAGGATGTCTTCGAATTCGGGGAGATAAAGTCTGTTCATGGCTCGGAAGCCAGACAGAATGGGACAGTCAGTGTTCTGGTGCT
>CACRSC010000040.1:263732-291310 GCA_902651635.1 Mastigamoeba balamuthi | reverse complement strand
CTCACGCAGATACCAAAAACAATGATTGTCGATTCAATTTCATTTCATATGTATTACAATTGATTCAGGGAGGGGGACAGCCAGGGAGGGGGACAGCCTAGCCTGTAGTAAATGGTTCCGCTACATACTGTAGCAGACCCTGCATAGCAGCGCGTAGCGGCAGACTGTGTAGCGGTGCGTAGTGGATGGTAGAACTACGCACCGCTACACATCCTCTGCTACGCAGTGTAGCAGACCCTGCGTAGTGGCATGTAGCGGCAGACTGCATAGCGGTGCGTAGCGGATGGTAGAACTACACACTGCTATGCATCCTCTGCTATGCACTGTAGTGGACCTGACGTAGCAGCGTGTAGCGGCAGACTGCGTAGCGGTGCATAGCGGATGGTAGAACTACGCGCCGCTACGCACCCTCTGCTATGCACTGTAGCGGACCTTACGTAGCGGCGCGTAGCGAAGGCCTGCATAGCAGTGCATAGTTCGACCATTCACTATGCACCGCTACGCAAGCCTTCGCTACGTGCCGCAACATGCTTGACGTGCCCCGGTTTCTATAGCCGTACCGTGCTGCCACATGCCTCGGCCATGATGAACGGCCCGTTCCACCATGCCATGAGCTTGTGGTCGGTGTCATGGACCTTGAGGTGGTGCAGCGTCGTGTTGCTCGTCTTCCACACGGTGTCACTGACCTTGTAGTCAGTGGCCCCGTGCTTCTTGTCGTATGCCCCTGCCATCACCACCCGGTATGCGGCCTCAATCACGATCTTATGCTTGCGCGCCTGGTGCAGGGCGTTGTCGCGCTTGCACACCATCTCGTCCACCGTGAGGCTGTTACTGTGCGTTGGATGCAGACTGCCCACCAGCAAATTGCACGCCTTCCTTCCATACATCAGGAAGTGCAGCGTATACCCCATCGCCGGATGTGTCGTCGTGTTGTACGTGAAGCAGACGGCACGTGCACTGCGTTCCCAATCATTGGCCCCCTGCAGAGTCATAGCGTGCACCTGGTCCTGCACTATGTGGTTCCAGTGCTCGGACATGCCATTGGTCTGCAGGTGCATGCCGCTCATCATGCGCAGCTCAGCCCCGACACCCTGCAGGAAGTCGCGCGTCCTCTCCACCTCGAACGCCTCCTCCAGTCCACAGCTCTGAGGAAATGCTGAGAAATCTCAAGAATGGGGAATCACAGCAAAAACTATGGCAATTTCACTGAGAAATCTCAAGGATGGGGAATCGCAGCAAAAACTCTGGTGATTTTGCTGCAAACTCTCCCGATAGGATTTCGCTGAGAAAACAAGGATGAATACTCGGAGAAAGCACTCGGACTTGCACAGTGGAGCAACACTCCGACTTAGAAACAAAAAAAGTGCTATTATTCGAGATAAACAAGGAATCGATAGGGAACGACGTCCTTGGTCTCAGACACAACGAATTCGGGGTTGACGTCATAGAACTCTGTGAGGAGGGCCACTCTGCAGTGTATCTGGTTGGCCTTGAGCTGGACAGTCTGCGCCTGGGGCACGAACTCGAAGGGCTTCATTGGCAGACTCCTCTTTGGTTGCTTGATGCAGCGCAGGTACAACTCCTTGGTGCTGAGGACCTTCTCCACCGCGTAGTAATGGAAGAAATCTGCCAGGAAGTCAGCAACGAAGGGCTCAACAGGAGTAGTGTTGCCCAGGATCGAAACTACGGCCCCTGGCAGGAGCTCCATGCCCTGATAGAGCAAGCCAAAGCTGTTTCCTTCCTCGGCACTGAGCTGGAAGAGGTGGGGCTCCTCCTTGGCCATGCAGGCAGAGATCTGCTGGGACTTGGGCGTGGATGAAGCCCAGCAAGCTTCACACACCGAGAGCTTTGTCTGCCCAGCCGATCATGTTGATATAGAGCTCCTCCAGCTCCTTGACATACCGCGAGCCTGTCTTCTCATGCACGTCCACGATCCTGTTCCACAAGTAGTCAATCCCGCTATCGAGCAGCTTGAGATGCTGCTGGGCATTCATCATCACATATGTCCAGTACTTGTGACTCCTGACAGTTGCTGGAGGACACTGTGGGAACTCGAGCTTATGCTTCAGTGATATGAGCACAATATCAGAAACAACAAGTATGAAGGCATCTGCTGTGGCTGCAGCAATCTTGAACATCAGAGTAGAGAGCTCTGCCTCTAACAGTTCAAAGCCACTGCCCTCCTCATCGTCAGAATTAAGACTCTTCAGAAGGGTTTGCAGGTTCACCACGTCAGTCTCCTTGGTGTTATCTCCATCCTGAGCAGGACCTGATGTGAAAAGAGATGAGTTGACTGGCGCAGAGCTGCAGAGACATGCTCACAAGAGTGAAGTGGGGTTGCTGTGTCCATACTGCCCTTGCACAGCTGTTTCACTGGCTTATCAGACAGAGGATCTGCTGCTGGTCTCTTTCTCATGCTGTTCTCCTGGCTGTACCACAGTGAGTTTGTGGGAACTGATGCTGGAAGAGAGATAAACCTTTGGTCAAACGAGTCTCCTTGATAGTGCTCTGCAGTGTCTTTGAAGTGCTGACACCACCACATCAGGAGCTCGTTCTTTGCTGCTTGCAAAGCACTGTTTTCGTCTCGCTTGCAGTAGAGCAACTGCTGCTGGTGAAGCAGTGGGTCTGACGAGAAAAGAAGCTTGAACGCATGATCCACGTGGTCTTTTGCTGTTGGAGTCTGACTGTCGAGCACCAGCAATGCTTGTGCACTGACGATTGCAGTCAGAACACAGTCTGATGAGAGATCAAGCCCCTCAGAGGCAACACACAGTGCGTGTTCAGCCTGGAAAGTACACAGAAAGGCTTCAGAACCAGAGACAGTGCCTCTGCTCTGCTCTTAGAATCCCATAGGCCAGGCAGAATGATCTGCGCAAGCTCAGCAGCGGAGGTTGCAAACCCCTGCACCAGCAGACACTTGGCATGCAGTAGTCCCTTGGCACTGTCCTCCAGCGATGGCAAAAGCACCACCAATCTGCCAGTGGTGCCAGTAGTGTCATTGTCAATGATGCCTGGAATGTCTGATGCAGCACTTTCAGCAGGAGTGGTCTGCAGAGGGATGGATACCGTGTAAAAACGTGTATAGCCAGGGAACACAAATAAGAAGAAGATATAGTACCATTATAACATCAGAAAGATAAAGCAACACCACTTCTTATTCTGGTTGCAGCGCTGCCACCAGAGCCGTGGAATCTGGCCACACTGCTGGTAGTTGCAGCTGGCCACCTGGCTCTGACTCAACATGCTTCGAGGCACTGAGTAAGTTGTTCCATGCAGATTGGTTGTTGGTCAGCAAGATGTAGCTGCTTGTGCTCGGGTCCCACTCTCTGCATTGTCAGCAGGAGCCACGGTAGTGGCCCGAAGATTTCTCGTCTCTCTGGGCATGTGCATGGCACAGAAGGTTGCCAATGTTGAAGAAACCGTGGCAGTGCATGAAGCAATGATATGGGGCCTTCGACTCGAGTGAGGCCATGTGAGCTAGCATGCACACTGCTTCAAAGAATCAACAGAAGCAACGTCGCAGTGAAACCATTGGGTCTCTCACACACCCCCAAAAATATACTGATATTTTGGATGGTATATCTGATCTCTGGTGGTATACCACTTCTATCAACCGATTTTTATTAGGCACGTGGCTGTGGAGGTGGTGGCCACACAGAGGCAGTGGGCCACCCTGTGCTCATGCCGCACGTGCTTGCCCTCGTGCCATGCCCTCGAGGACCCTCGCGGTCATAGTGAATGACGGCCAAGGGCCTGGGTACCTGTCCCTGCCCTGTTGTCATGTCGTGATCCTGCGTGCCAAAATATCAGTTTATTTATTGGATAAATTGGTATATTTGTATACCCCGTGAGAGATCCAACTGTTCTATCTGCCAAGCAATCAAATCCCGTTCATTTTTGTGAGCAGACAATGGCAAGGGAAAGGAAGAAAGCAGGAGTGCATAACCTTCTGATCCAGCTGCGTGAAGCTGTTGACGAGCTTGACGAACATGACATTGCATTGATAGCAGTGATCGAGAAGCTCACAGACACAGTATGAGGACTGAAACTCTCGCGAGAGCAGGCCCTCATGGCAGCAGAGCTGACCCCACTTCAGAAACTCCTTGCTGGACTCGATGGTGCTTCCTGCCCCCACACCACAGTGCCCACTGAAAGTCACACTCGTTGCTCAGGGACTGTTGACGACCCCTGCTGCCTCGTTCGCAAGGCCGCGCTCAAGCATTTGGGAAAGGGCCACAAGATCACTGATAAGTTCTGGAGTATGTGTACCACCACGAAAGCGTAAGCAACCCACACACTGCCACTGATGATGGCTAACTTGCAGCAATCCTCAAAAGCCCTGACGACAGCAACATCACTCTGAAGGCAGTGAAGGAGTTGACGGCTAAGGTGTACAATCAGCCTGCTGAGCGTGAGCTCACCAAAAACCCCAAGATATGTGTGCTGGTCATCGCTCCCCGCAAGCCTACTGTAGTAACCACCACCGCCGCACAACAAAGTGGAGGTGATGGAGGAGTCTGTCCATAAGCAGTGGAAAGAGCAACTGAGGAAGCAGAAGACAGAGGAGGAAAAGGCCACGAAAGCCACGGCAGGCGTGCCGAGCCTGCATTGCAGAAAGAAGCACACCATGCCAGAAGTCGCTCCGTAGGAGGAGAGCCCTGATAAGGAGACAGCAGAGGAGCCCCTGACCAAGAAATTTAAGCAGGTGTCTGTCTGCCCACGTTATGATACCCCTGCCCCGCCAGCCGCTCATTGATTAGCGGGCCAAAAAGAACAACGAACAGATTGGTTAGCGCAACAAAGAAAACTCAGGGCATTCGAGATGACAGAAAGAGGAGGAAAACCCAGCATGCTATTGTTGTGAAAACTCGCGCTTCCACTGGAGCGAAATTGCCAAATGAGTTTTCTCAATGAAATCTCATTGGTTTCGTCGCGTTTCTGCAGTCATGTGATCATTGATGACAACACGTGGGTTGCCCACACCCCATGTGAACGTTTTCTCCAGGAAATCCACGACTCCCTCTCTTGTTCGCGGTCGCCACCACCCACACGTACCATGTCGTGGTCAATGGCCGTCAGCAGCTGCATATGGCCTGCCGCACTCTGCAACATCGGTGCGAAATCAAGGCTGATCATGTGCACTGGCTCCTGCTCTGTAACCACCAGCATTAACGGTGCGTTGGCCACATGTACCCCGCTCTTGGCCTGTCAGCAAGCCTCGCATACTGCCACTCATGCTCGTATGTCCTTCTGCATTCCCTTCCACCAAAATCTCTTGCTGACCTTGTCCAGTGTCCAGCCCACTCCACCGTGCATCACGTGTGCATCCTTCATCACCATGTGCCACATCTCGTCATCCCGCGGGATGACCATGACTCTCACGCCCAATGGCAGGGCGTACATAAGCATGTCATCATCATCCACACTCATGGCATGGATGAGTTTGCTGCCACTGGGTTGGATCGAGATGGCCTTGATGCAGCTCATGTATCCAGTCTCGACCATCTCGATCCCACCCCGTGTGACAGGGTCAGCGTGCTGGTGGGCGATGAGCAGCAGGGGCCCCCCTACGCCTGGTGGATGGGGTTCAGCTCCTGTGGTCGCTGCTCAGGCTGGTGTCTCCTGTTCATGTGCCATGTGCTCCCCTGTGGGTACCACCGTCAGATGCATAAGAGTGTCTGCTGGGTTCGTTCTGCCCTTACGGTATTTGATTGTGATGTGGTCCCCCTGTAGTGCCAGTGACCATCGCTTGAGTTGAGCATTCTGCAGCTCCTATCCTGAGCAGAGTGCCTCCAATGCCTTGTGGTCTGTCTCAATCTCGACCTCGTATGGGCTCATGCAGATCATATGCCACTATTTCCATCATGCTCACATCAGTGCCAGGCACTCAAGCTTGGGTATAGGCTATCGCGCCTCAGTCTCTGTCATCGCCCTGCTGACGTAAGCAATTGTGTATCACTGACCACTCGTCCTGCTGGCTGACTGTTACCGCAATAGTCTGTGGGTTAGCATCGATGCTGAAACATACTGGCCGAGCGGGATCATAGAGTCGCAGCACGGGCTGCTGGACGAGACGTTCCTTCAGGATGGCAAATGCCCGCAGTTGCTCAGCTCCCCACGAAGCCTGTCCATTAGCAACGTCCTGTATGGGTCAGGCAATCTGCATGAACCAGGGGATGAACTGCCGGTAAAACGCTGCCATACCGAGGAAGCTGCGTGCCTCTGCTGCGTTCGTGGGAGCCTGCATCTCTGCCACCTTGCTGATGTTCTTGGGATCAGGCCGCACCATACTGTTACCCCCAACATGGCCGAGGTACCGCACCTCCCACAACGCGATGCTGCACTTACGGCCCTTAACGTAGATGTTGGCCTGGCGCAGGGCCTCCAACACCTCATGGAGATTCTGTGCGTGTTCCTTGACCGTTGCACTGAATATCAGTATGTCATCCACGTACACAATCAGTTACTTGTCAATAACCCCAGCAAACAGCAGACTCATGGCCTGCTGGAACGTCACCTGTGAATATTTCAGTCCCATGGGCATCAATCGCCACTGGAAGTGACCAAACAGAGGGCTGAACGCCGTCTTCTCCCTGTCCTCAGGGCATACCTTGAACTGCCAATACCTACTAGCCATGTTCATTAGTGTGAAGTATTTCGCATTCTTCAGCTTAGCCAGAGTGTCGTCAATACGGGGCAATGGAAACACATCGGGGACTGTGATGTGGTTGAGTGCCCTGAAATCCACCACAACACGCATGCTTCCGTCCTTCTTCTTGACCAGCATCATGGGGCAACTGTACGGGCTAGTACTGACCTCTATGGCCCCCTGTTGGAGGAGACTCTCAGTGGCTTCACGCATGTAGTGCTCGCCTGCAGCATTTGTACACCATCCACGCACCTTGACCAGCACCTCTGATGATAGCTTAATAGGGTGCTCTGCCAGCCCACACAGCCCTCCCTTCCCTTAGGCAGCTCCTTGATGAACCGTTCTGGTGGAAATCGCTACCCACCACTTAATAGGGAGGCCACTCTAAGAAACTCCCCCTCGTAGATGGCCATGGGCCATGAACCTGTGTTAACAACATTCACTGTAGTGTGCCATCTCAGGGGAGAGCTGGGCGAGTTGTCCATGAACTGGCTGAGGGTCTGTGTAATCACTCTGTCAGTGGTCTCACCTCCGATGTCCTTGATAATCACGAGCTCGCCATCGCGCCCCTCACTCTGCACTGGGATATTGGCAGTAGCCCTGGCAGGTACTTGCACCTCCTGCAGGGCAGTCACTGCAAACACCCTCTTGGTGGCCTGTCCACTCATGTAGGTGACAGGAGTCGACTGCCCATGGCAAGTGCATACTACACTGGCATCCCAGTCAATTGTTGCATTGATTGGGACCAGCATTGTCATTCCGAGTTGCAGATCATACCGAAAGTTACATACCACCATGACCGAGACAACCTGCACTCACAACGGCAGCTATAATGAATTTCCTTTTGTCTCAAGAGTTTCCCACGGACAACCCGTAAAATGGAAAAAAAAAGACAAAAAGTCGCATTTAAAACACGAAAACACAGGCCTGTGACGCTCAGGCCCTCTGAAAAAAAATTGAAACCCAAAAATTGGAAAATGAAAAGCCAAAAACACGCAGAGACAAAACGAAAATGATAAAGGTGAACAGGCAAAACCAGATGATCACTTTGTTTTCCTGATAAGGGAGAGGAAAGGGCAGTAAACCTCAAATGAGCAGACCACGAAGAGGGGCTGACGCATCTCAACGCCTGGCTCTCTTGCCAGGAGGAGAGGTGCGTCCCTTGGCAGGAGGAGAGGGCGAGGTCGCACGCTCCTCTGCAGCTGCGGCGGCTGCGGTGGTACGCTTCCTTGTCGAACGGGTAGCCCTGCCCCTGGAGGGCTTGTCGACCTCCATTTCTTGTTTGGGTTTGTCGGTGTTCTCGACGACCTTCTCCATCTCATCAGAAGTCTTTGCCCTTGAGGACCTCCGTGTAGTCATAGCGCGGGAACCCCTCTTGGCAGACCTTGACGAACTGGCAGGCTCAGGCTCCTCGGGCAGCTCCGTCTCGTCAGGCTTCTCCGTCTCGCCAGGCTTCTCAGGCTCGTCAGGCTTCTCCGAGTCCTTGTTCTTGTCTGCATGCTCCTCGGGGTCCTTGTCGGCTGAAGAAGAAACAGATGAGTCGTCACTGAGGTCAAACGGGTTGAAGTTTGACTTCCGTTTTTCCTCTGAATAGAAGGTAAGATAACATAATAAAAAAGCAAAGTACCATTGAGTGCACGGAGCTGCTGCAAGGTCAGGTTAGGCCGAGTCCGTGGTTTCGTGGGAGAACTGGTCTCGAGCTCGGCGTGCGACTGCGGGGTCGGGCTGATGACTGCGGATGCGGTCGAGGCCTTGGGCTTCTGCTTCTTGGTCACGGACGAGCTCTTGCCTTTGGTGATGGAAATGTCGTCGGTCACCGCAGCTGCTGCTGCAGGCTCGTCTTTGTCGGAGTCGCCGGCCTTGGACTCGTCCGTGATTGGAGGAGTAGAGATTGGCTCGACTCCGTCAACGGCAGGGTTGCCACCGGAATCAGTCGCGGCAGCAGCAGTTTCTGCAACCATGTCCGGGGCCTGGGTGGCAGATCCGCTCTCGTTCTCTTTTGTGGGACGAGTATGATGTTATTCGGAGGAAAGTAATCGCGGGCGATAAAAAAGAAAAAATACCAAAGGGAATTGGAGTTGCTGATGACACAGCTGAACGAACAAATGTAATGGGAGTGCCAGGGTATGACGGACCCTCGGGTTCCTGGTGTTCGGCAGCAGGGGAGGTGGCAGCTGCAGCAGCGGCAGCGACACGAGGAGAGGCAGAGGATTTCTTCTGAATCCTCAACGAGCTGCTCGAGACAGCAGATGCAGCAGAGACAGGCACTGTGGACCACAGGAGAATGAGGAAGAACGAGAGTGTGAGACATAAGAAGGAAGAGAAGAAAAAAAGAGAACACGAACTCTCTGGAGCAGCGGGGGGCTGAGACGCCGGCAAGGAAGACGAAGAGGCAGAATCGGCAGGCCGGGAGAAACCTGCGTATGATTAGAAGAAAGAAAATGGGAATGGGGAAATACCTCCATCGAAGGTCTGGGTTTTGTTGATGAGGTTGCTGGTCAGACGGCCGTTGTCAGAGGTGATGACTTCCTCCATGCCAGCGGGGGGGATGAATGCCTGGAATTATGTAAGATGAAGTAAGAGAAAAACAAGGAAGACAAACGCGAGACGAGTGACGGGGTGCTGGCGGAGACGGAGCAGCCGGAGGAGTCGACGGAGCAGCGTTCTCTGCGGACATGCTGGATTCGAAGGAATCCCTGTCCCGCAACTGATTGAGGACGCTCTGAGGGAGACGACGTGGTTCGAAAGTAGGCTGGGCAGCAGCGGCAGCTGGAGCAGCGGCAGATGCCGAACGGTCATCGGCGGACGACCCCTCTGAGAATGAAGGATCTGAGTCTAGGTAAAAAAGAGAAGATAATGAATGTAAGTACCCATTATCTGGGGCATGGAAGACTCTGCGTCCTGCGGGGAGGAAGGGACCCATTCATCGGTGTCTGGCTTCTTGAAGTCGACGAGGTTGATGTAGGACACCGAGAACAAGTGGAGCAGCCTCAGGTTGACCTACGGGAAACAGTAAGAGAAAAAGCAAAGAACAGAATTAATCGCATGCGATAAAACATAAGTTTGACTTAATGATGTAAGGGAGAGAAAGAAGAGAAATACATAAAAGAACTTTTATCGCATGCGATAAGTAACAAGACCCAAGCACCGTTGACAGGATGGCATTGGTGTCGTTAGCCGGCAGATTGCGCGTCCTGTGGTAGCAAACCCTCGAGCGCAATGCCCAGCGGAGAGGAGCGAGGCCGAAAGGAGCTCCGATCTCGAGTAGACTGTGCTCGAAGCTGATCTCCGTCAGGTACCGATGCATCGGCTTGTCCCCGGTCAGCTCCAGCGCGGCGATTGACATGAAGTGCAGCAGGTCGTGGACGGTCGTGTAGTCTATCGTCGGCTTTGAGCTCCCATGCAGCAGCTCCAGGGGATCGGACTTGAGCGCGAGGAAGGTCGACTTGAGCAAGGACGTGAACTTATCACGGGCCTTGCTCGAGAGGAAGTTGACGACGAGGTTGTAGTGTATATGCCTGTTGGGGGTCTGGTCCCACACATGTTCTCCCGTCGGAATCAGGGGAATGACTGCTGTCGGGAACCAGCGAGGTGCCATCCGGGACTTTGGATTCTGGGGGGGCAGAAATGGCAGCGTCATCGGGAGCTCGTAGTCACACGGGTAAACGACAGCAACAACGCACGCTATGATAAAAGACTGTGAGTGATGCCGTGTGTATAATAATGTTGAGTACCAAGCGGATTGAGCTTCGGTATGTAGTCCCTCAGGTCGTCGGGGGACTGCAGTGCGCTCATGTCGACGAGCATGATGTTGGGACGGAAGGACTTGTACAGCCCGTAACACTGCGTCCAGCAGTCTCGGAGGAAGAAGTTCGTGCAGCAGCGATCCATGCACCTGGAGAACTCCAAAGACACCTCCTTGTATACCTGCACGAAACAAAACAGAGAAACAGTCAATACAGAGGTACAGTGCTGCAGCTGTACCTTGGCAGGATAGACGAGCTCGTTCCAGTTAACCATGACCGGCTTCTCGGACAGGATGGAGTTCTTCTCCATGTTCTTCGATGCTGCATTGATCTCCGATTCCTTGGTCAGCTTTCCCCACATGATGGCTGCTGTCACTGGCCCCATCACGAGTTCGAAGTCCGAGGCAGGGCAGTCGACGTAGTCCGACAACCAACTGGAGCACACTGCGTTCTTCAGCACCCTGAGCTGCGTCTTTGAGAATGAGCGCTGCTCCTTATCGTCGGAGTCCAATGCCGAGATCAAGTCCTTGATCAGCGAGTAGATGTGGTACGAGTCTTGGATCGACTGGAACAGTTGGCGACACTGGTCGCGAGTGAGCTTCTCAGTGGCAGCACACCTGCAAATTAGTTAGTAGTGATTTTATCGCGTGCGATAAAACCTTATGAAGCGCAGTACGTTGTCGACCGAGAGAGACCACAGGGTCGTCATCTCCAACGCACTGGAGGGAATTTTGTCAATTCCCTCGATCTTGCTTATCTCGTGGAACAGCTTCTGCACGTCCTCTGGCTTCCAGGTCATCAGCTTGCTCGCAATCAGCGCGACCTTCTTGCAGTTGTTCTGGGACTCGAAGAACTTGCTGAACAGCTGTAGCAAACACAGATTGAGTTTAAGTGTAGGGCTAATAACAGTAACACTCACCACTCCCTTGCTCTCGATCGCTGAGACGTTGAGCTCCGATGTCGCCTTGATCTTCTTGTTGTCCAGCGTGGACTCCTTCATCTTCTTCTGCTTCTCACCTGCCTGCGTCTGCTTGACTCCGGCCTTCGTGATGGACTCCTTGCTCACGCTCTGTGCCGTGTCCCTCATGATGTCCAGGCTCCACTTGAGGTACGTGAAGAAGTGATCCTCGGCATGCCGGTGTGCTGAGGCCTGAAGCCCACGTGCGAGCACGTCCTGCTGCGACTCTGTGAGCCTGACGTCAGCCAGAACGATCTCGACGATGACCTTGTCTCCCATTATCTTGCTCCTACATCATGTTAGTTTTATCGCATGTGATAAAATGCTGTACTTACATTTCCGGCAACAGAGCGACCTTCCGCCTGGTGTTCCCGTCGATGCAGCAGAGGGTGACGTTGTTGTACTCTGGTCCTGTCAGGTCCACCGCCGATGTTGGCCCATCGGTGTACGACCTCGCTGCTTCGCGTAGGGCAGAGTGGTTTTCTTCTGACCTCTCGATGCAAACGATCTGCCCACTGAACCTCTGCCAGCCTCTCGAGGCTATCTCCTTCGACAAAGCCCACACACGAGTTGCATCCGTGTCCCTCAAAAACCCTAAATTTCAGAGTTTTAGTGTTTTGTTATACAAAACCTTTAAAAACACTGAAAAATGTCAATTTAGTCAATATTTTCGTGTAATTTATTTAATAAAACATGTTAATAACATAGAAATGTCAGTATTTTAATCATAAAATGCTATCTAAAAAGCATTGAATAAAGTAGCATACCGGGTTTGAGCTGAGTCCAGTGCACAATGACCTACATGGATGCTCCACCTTCTGGGATTTTCGGAATGTTTCCGAGGCAGTGGTCGATCGAGATCTTGGGCAGCCCAAGCTGAGGAGCGATTCCCCTCACCTCTCCCTTGACCTCGATATCATCGTGCGGTATCTCCTCCGCTGTGCATTGTTAGAATGTGCAATTAGTAGGCATTACGTACTGCTCGTCTGCAGTGTGTCGGGAAACAGGAGGGGCAGCAGTCTCTTGAGGTAGTCGTTCTCCGCATCGGTGATTTTCGCCTTGCTCTCCGTGACACTCTTTGCCATTTCCTGCTTCCTGTCGTCCTCCCTTCTCTTCTGCTCATCTTTCTTCTTCTTCTTCTCCTCCTTCTTGTCCATCGGCAAACAGAACGTTGACGACGGCTTCCTCCTCATCTCTGCTTGACTTTTACCTATGAGCAATTTTATCGCGCGCGATAAAATGGAGGAGCATAGGACTAATTTCAAAACAAATCAAAATCTATTTGCAAACATTTTGTAATTCAATTTGCTATTGTTATTTAATGTAGTCTCACTACTTTATGCTTTATTTTCACATGATAGGTACTACCTCCTATCTGTTTATGTTTTTATCGCGCGCGATAAAAAAAGCTACTCTACTGTTGATGTAACCGATGACGTCACGTTTTACGTCATCGGTATATCTCAGGAGGGGGATATTTAGCCACTTTATAACAAAAGGCAGGGATAGAACACATACCTCCCGGCGATTGCGCTGACTGACTTCGCGGTGCTTGGTGAGCTCCTTCTTCTATCTGTTTTGTTATAAAATGAATCTTTTTAGCTTGATTTGTTTTCCCGGTAATATCTTTTACAATCTATGACGTCATCATGTAGCGCTTCGTTTTATCACGCGCGATAAAATACCATGTTTAATGATTTTCCACCACTCCTTTGTATTAACTACATTATTTTCTTGACCATTTCTTATTTCCTTTAGTTTACTCTGTTCTTTCTCTATACTATCCTTCTATATACCTCTGCCCATATACTCTTCATGTTTTTTATCGCGTGCGATAAAAACACATATTAACACTTTATTACAGAGTGCCCTCTGCATGGCCAGTAACGGTACAACATTAAGCTATAGTTACACACTATAACTTAATTATATTACTAGCTCTTTCCAATCTCCCTGATCCACGCTCTCTCCACAACCTTCTCTCGAGCTCCCCGCTGTTCCACCGCGCTATAACTGCTGCTGCGACTCCCATAGTCACCTTCCAATCCCAGCTCCTCCCGATGCCGCCTTCCCTTGCTGTGCATAGCACAGAGTACGACCAAGCTGAACAACAGCTTGCCGAGCATCGCTCCTCCCTGACTGCCTCTGATTTCTTCGAGTGCTCCTCTTCCATCAACACCTCCACCTTCATGGGTTCGCTCATTTTCATTTTTATCGCACGTGATAAAACTAATTCACATCCAGCTTCTCTTCGGTTTTGCTCAAATCTGACGATGGCCAGGCAGCTCCAGTTGACCAAGGGCTTGAAGACCACGTCTCTATCGGCCCCACAGGTCGTCGAGGAGTTGAGCAACTACCTGAGTGCCAGAGAGGGTAGGAAGCTCGATGCCTCTGCTCTCATAGAAGAGCTCGTTGCGATGTACTTCTGCGATTGCTGTTCGCTCTCTTGCCTTCTGGATTTGTCACCGAGAGCAGTCGTCGACCTTCGGCACTACTGGCTCCCCATGAGCCAGAGAGATACAGCCACCTTCCTTCACCAACACGCTGAGCTCAAGCGCGAGGAACACGGAATCACGTTGTACCCCGCTGACGAGAAGTGTCACCTGTTTCTGTGTCGCAAGGCTTTTGTGTTGGCCACCAGTCTCGATCGCAAGACGGTGTTCCTACACTTTAACTCCGTACCGCGGTTTGCTTTATCGCATGCGATAAAACTAACTTAATGCAAAAGCCCCATTGAGAGCATGTCTGTTGCCCTGAAATCGTCCATTGTCCGTGCCTACCTGTCCACCATTGTAGTTCCGATGGGAGAGTTCCTTCCTGATGCAGATCAGCCAAAGGGCCATACTACAGTGAACCTGCACCTCGGCTGGTCTCGCTGCAGCTTCTGGCTCGAACTGGTCTCCGATCTCCTGAGCAAGGGCCACGGCAACAGTGCCCTGCCCAGCCTGAAGCTGTTCTACTACATCTGGCTCACCGACTTCCCCTGGCTCAGGTGCGTCAAGCGCAAGGGGGAGCACAGGGTCTGTTCCATCTGCGCTGCGTACTGGGACCAGGTCTGCAATCACGCCCTCACTCCCGAGGAGCTGATGTCGCTACGCACGAGCCAGTCCCAGCACCGTTCTGACTTCACCCACGAGAGGACGTTTGTTGTCCAAGAGTGTAATGCGTGCAGGTCCGATGCCGCCAACAGGTGGTGCATCATCATCGATGGCATGACTGCTCCTAACCTTCCCTGCCTCCGCTGCAACTACAACAACTGGGGCAACTGTCCCAGGCCCGGGCTCCTCATAATGGGTGTGCTCGACTACACCTTCAACCAGGTCCGCTACCTCCTCTCCATGTCTGGCCTGTGGCCCAAGAACCAGGACCTCATCGGCACTACCCTGCTGCTTCACATCGTCGAGCACCTGCGATTAAACCCCACCTACCAACCCAGAAGCCTCACCCTCATCCTCGACAACCCCGTCAACCAGAACAAGAACAACGTCATGTTGGGTATTCTCGGTATGCTTGTGCACTGCGGTTTCGTCGACGAGGTCTTCCTGTTCTTCCAGCAGCCTGGCCATACTCACAATGACCTCGACCAGTGCTTCAGCAGCCCCTCCAACTACTTCAAGGCAAACAACGTGATGTCCCTCCCAGAGGTCCCCGAGGTCTTCACTTCCTCTTGGGCCAACAGAGAGTTCTTGAGAAGCTTCAGGGTTCAGGTCTCTGACCTCAAGCGTTGCTACATGCTCGCCAACTACTTCGAGTCCTGTCTTATCAACTACTCGTCTCTCGCCGACCTATTCGGCTTCCACGTGTACGAGGTCACCACTGACAACAAAGTCACTTTCCCTGTTTACACCTACCGCCATCGCAACTGGAACACACCGTGGTCCCAGACTGCCCGTCCTATATTCTCTTCATTCCCTCCGGGCCTCGCTGTTCTGCGCCATGCTCCAGAGTGGAGCTGGTTTGTCGAGAAGGATATTCGCTCCTTCCTCACAATAGGCCAGCCCCAGTTCTCTGCTCCCGCTGCAGAGTGGTGGCACAATCTCCTCGACCACCCCGATATTCGCATCGCGACTTTCGTCGACCCCACGGTGCCTTTATGTTTTACTTTTGTTTGTTTTATCGCATGCGATTATTTGTTCTTTGTGCACTCTTCCCCCTGCTTTCTTTTTCTTCTTCACTCTTTTATCGCATGCGATAAAATTTGATTTGTTGTTTTCTCTCATACTTTGTTTCTCTTTCTCTTTCTATGACTCATGTTAATAATTCACAGAATGTGCAGGGCGACCTCATCTTCGACACTAGCTTCCTGCGTTCTGTGCCTGCCTCCATCCCTCCTACGAATCCTGTCTTCCGTCTGTCCTGTCCCGTCGGCGTCCGCTCCCGCAAGTCCTCTTTCCAGCTCGTCTCTTCTAACCCCGGAGATGTTCTACTTCTCCATGGTTGTCAGCTGGCAGTGTTCTACGCCGGCATCGAGCAGCATCCAGCCTTCTGTGTGGTTCAGCGCATTCACCGTGATCGCTCGAACCAGCAGCAGATAGATCCCCAGGACATGATGGCTGCTTACGCCAACACCATCTGGGATGTTCGGAATCTCAGCGAGTTCAAAGTCATCAGCCGCTCCTTCATCATCATGAGCTTCCCGGCTGCGGGTCATTCCCCCCTAACACGTCAGGGCCGTCTTAATGCTCTAGTGCGCCGCAAGCTCCCATTCTACTCCATGTCTATTCTTTCTACTGCTGTTGAATTTATTCGCCCTTCACAGTTCGAAACATGGCTCACACTTCACACACAGGTATTACAATAAAATATATTACTGGTTTTTCACCTCTCTTCGCCCCCGTGCATTGTTCAAGCTTCTTTCACTTAGGCTTTTTTGTTTTTATTTTTTTATTTTGGTCTGTTTGCTTTTTCCATTACTTCATTTTATTTCTGCAATGCTCTTCGTTGCTTTACCTTATTCATTTCCCTTCTTTTTTTCCGCTCTTTCTACATTATAAACCTTTTTGTATCGCATGCGATTATTTCACATTTTCTCTTCGTTTTTTTTCAATTTTTTTTCGTGTTTTTGGCTTTTCATTTTCCAATTTTTGGGTTTCAATTTTTTTTCAGAGGACCTGAGCGTCACAGGCCTGTGTTTTCGTGTTTTAAATGCGACTTTTTGTCTTTTTTTTTCCATTTTACGGGTTGTCCGTGGGAAACTCTTGAGACAAAAGGAAATTCATTATAGCTGCCGTTTCACCTGCCAGTGTGAGGCCATGTTCCCCTGGCCACAGATATCCCCAATGGATTTGTTGTTCACCTCAGTGATCTGGCAATCGCACTGGCCCAGTGGTCCTGTTCTGGTGGCCATACACAGTGCCTCACTGCAGATGGTCTCAGTTGAGCAGGAGTCAATCACTGTGATGACTACATGCTCCCTGTTGACAAGAACTGTGCCCGTGGGAGTCGTCCTTGTGGTACTGCCGAAATACTCAACGGCATTCATCCCTGCAGTGTTCTCACCCTCGCACGATGCCTCCTGCTCTACAGCAGGGTTCAGTACATCCGCATCAACTGCCGCTGTAGCCCCCTGTCCGTTTCCAGACCCATGGGATCGGCGTGCCATTGAAGTGCCATCCTGCCTGCCCAGTGTAGGGCAATCATTCCAGTGATGCCCGGGTCATGAGTACCAGAAGCACTGACCTGCAGGTGACTGCTGGCTCCCACTCTGGTACTGCAACTGGCACACAAAGCCCATGTGGCCCCTCTTTCTGCATCTGTTGCATGTCATATCTGGACTGTACACCCATGCATCCGTGCCCCCATGCACATAGCAGTGATTCAGTCTACCTGCCTTCTGGGGTGCATGACTGCATGCCAGCCCTGTCTGCTATGGTAACTCAAATTCCCTGTCCGGTGCTGTCCTTCCTGGGCCAGCCATAGCCATCGTGCTGGCCACTGCTGAGACCTGTGGGCCTGTAGTCCCAGTGCCTGGGGATGGCTCGTGCCCTACCATGGCTGCTGCCCTAGTTGTCGTCTTAGCCACAGCTGCCTCAATGGCTGCCTTCAGTGTTGTCACCTGGGCCAGCAGTACATGCTCACATGCATCACAATCACTAAGGGCCTCACAGAATTTGTTGATCTTCTCTCTGGCATCCATGTGTACTCCAATCTGGCTGGCCAGCCAAGTTAGCCAGTCTTCCATAGCCCGTATGTCCTCATTGGTCTTCTGATGGAATGCTCTTCACTGTGCCTGCAGCTGCAGCAATTAATCAGCTCCCATGTACCGCAGCACCATGTGAGCCGTGAAAGCACATAGTGACAGGCCTGCTGGTAGTGTAAGATACCAATCCAGTGCACCACCCTCCAGCCTCCTCCTGCATCTGATCGATCATCTCCTGCAACTGCTGGATTTCCTGAGCCCTACCAGTTGCCAACTTGTCAAACATCTTTGTCTGCTCTGTGATATTGTCTCGCTGCTGCCCCATGTCACAGAGGAACTGCTGCAACTCTGTGATTGTTTCTGGTACCGTATCGTCATTAGTGTGCATGGTATGAATATCATCACTAATGCAATTCCCATTGGGCTTAGTCAAATTTCCATCAGGTATTGCTGAATTTCCCTTGGCCCATACGGAATTCACGACCTTCATGGCCTTCTCAAGTGTAGCTATGGTCTGATGCAGCTTACTGATGATGCCCTCCTTGGCATTGATGACGGTGACCACCTGGTGGTCATGAACTGCAGCCATTGCAGCAGTGCCAGCCTTAGCTTTGGAACACCATTTCATGGCCTCTATCATTTTTGCCTTGAGCTTGGCCTCAACAGCCCCCTTCTCTGCTCTCAGGGTGACGAGCTCCTCCTTCATGCCTTGGTCCTCTGGGCATAGGGGAGTGTTGCCAAACCTCCACCACCTGTTGAAGACAGTCTCCTACCCAAGTATGACTTTTGTTCTGGCTTTTCTCTTGGGCAGGTAGTGTAACCTGAAGAGGACTGGCCACATGGATGGTCACCACTGCCCCAAGAAGTGTAATGGAACATCTGAAAGATGGTCTTCTCTGTTGGTGACCGACAGGGCTGCTGTGTGGAGCCAGGCCAAAGCAGCAGAGAACAAATGCCAGTATGTTGTGGGCAGCTCCAGCACAGGTTTGTACATATTAAATATTTCTTTTGGTATTTAACAGACATAATTATTTGGCAAAATAAACACAGCATCAAAGAGAGAGTGAAGCAGCTTGAGCCAATTGAGACAGTTCACTTCCATAGTGGCTGAATCAATGGAGGGTGTTGTAGTGGACCAGGAGACCAAGCAGAGGAAGAGAGCAGAAGAGGAAGCAGAGCACCAGGAAAGACAACAGGAGGGCGTCTGTGGGGAAGCCTGGTATGCAGAAGGGACAGCAGACCAAGAGGCAGTGCCAGAGAGCTCATCTGAGGCAGAGCAGAGTGATGCAGGGACAGATAACATAGCACTGCAGAAGAAGAAGCTGGAGCTCACAGCACAGGTGAGCTCAGAGGAGCCCAAGTGCAGCTATGTTAAAGCACCTCAGACAGCACTCCAGACACTCAGGGAGTACCAGGCAAGAAGAGCAGAGCTGCAGGAAGCAGAGAGCAGCATTTAGACAAGGTACAAGGAGGCCATAGCATCCAGAATCCAGAGACTACCTGGGACCAGTGCTCAAGACAGTGCAGAGGCCTCTGGAAGCCCTGCCTCTGGCCACACCAGAAGGACTCATAGCACCCAAGAACGTGGAGCACTTGATGGCAGTCAACACCATTGTCTCAGAGCCCAGACATGGTTCAAGTGCCTGAACTACAACCTGCTCCTTGTGGAAGGAGCAATTGCTGTTAGGCTTCTCCCATTCGAAGACAAGAAATGGTCCAGAGATCACGAGCCACTGTTGAAGGACGTCTTCAAATTCGGGGAGATCAGGTCTGTTCAGTTCTCACAGGAAAGGCTCTGTCAGTTTGCTGGTACTCAAAGTGCCTGCAAGGACTCGTCTGGGAGAGCCATTTCCCATCAAGTACCGGAGTTACACCGAAGTTGCATGAAGGTTCTTCAGCATTCATCAAGTTGCTTGGAAGACTGTTCCTTTTGAGTCTGGTAGCAGTGCCAAGCTACAGAGTGGAACTTTCTATATTGTCCCAAATTGCCATATACAGAAGTGAAGCCAACAACAGAGGGGAAAACTGGAGTCCGAATATCTTTTCTATTTTTCTTCTTGCTGGGGTTTGGGGGTACAAAAGTGCAAAGAAGAAGGTGCTCTCCAACAACAGAGGCAATTCCTGGGGAACGACACCATGCAGGAACAATTTCTGGAGAGAATGACTTGTCTGGTTTTCCAAGCACGGCAGTTAGGAGACTGACCTCCTCCAGGGCACTGCTTATCCACTTCACACTATAGGAGTACTTGTACATGATGCCATCTGCTGCAGCACTGCCATGTGTAGCAGCACGTAGTGCCTTCATATTCCTGTGGGAGGGAAAGGGGCATTTTACCATGAATCACAGAGGAAAAAACTAGTAAAAAAAGCAGTTTTTTGGAGCAAAAAGAGGAAAACAATGAAACGCAGTGGCGAAAAATAGTAAAAAAAGACATGATTGTTATCGGAGTGATTTCGGAAAATCAAACAATATAGTAAGAAAAAGAGTACATTTTTGTATATTGAGAGTTTTAAAATGAGTGAATTTTACATTATTTTGGCAGAAGCAATAATCCAATTAAGACCAGAAAGAGCACATATTTAGTTGCAAAAGAAAGAAAACAAATACATAAAGAAATGAAGAGATATTAATTATAGTATAATGGGATGTAAAAGAGGTAATTTTAGAGGCAGACACAGATAGAGAGTCAAAGAGAGATGTTTATTTGCTGTCTTTGGAAAAGCTGCAAGAGCAGCTGAAAAACCAAGAAGAGCAAACAGGGAGCAGAGGAGATAAGAAGGGATTACCTTCTCCTGCGCTTTGGGGCAGGTTTGGAGAGGGGGGAAGAGAGAGCATGCTTGGAAGCAGAGGAAGAGGGAGGAGAGGCAGGGGGCTCAGTATCAGCAGCTGGTGCAGCTGACTGGGCAGAATCAGGGATATCAGACTGGGTTGCCTGAGGGGCATCACTGGTCTGGTCAGTGAGGGGCAGAAGAGATGTGTGAAAAAGAGAAGGGGAATCATAGGAAGAGGAGATGGAAGAAGCAGCTGCAGCTGCAGGGGCATCCTGAGGAGCTGCTTGAGGAGCTGCTTGGGAGTCAGGCTCACTGTTGCTGTTAGCTGGAGCCTCACCATCACCATCGCTATTGCCATCGCTGTAGCTCTTGTCGTCTGCATCGCTCTTATCACCTGATGTCTTGTCGTTGGTGGCGGACTTTCCCTTGTTGGTCTTCTTGGCCTGCTGTACCATGCAAGTAATGATGTAGTTCTTGAGCTTGATGATGCTGGGCTCGAGAACAGGGTTGTTGAAGAAAATGTTATCCCACAGCCCATCAGACAGGCCAGAGGACAGGAGACCGAAGTCATCGTTGGACATGGGGGATTCGTCTGCAATAGAAGGTAAGGAAAAGAGCAATACCCTTCCACTGGATGATGTTAGTGATTATGGCGACCTCAAAAGCAGAGACGGCCTGAGTGAACATGGAGAGGGAGACAAAGACGGCCCACATGCTGTAGAAGGCGAGGGGGTCAGCAGGAGGGACAGAACCAGAGGCATTGAGAAGCAGTTTGGGATGGTCTGAAGACTCTGCTGCTCTGGTGGAGGGCAGCAAGATGGTGACAGAGAAGCCCACGGGAAGGTCACTGGAGGTGCTAAGAGGAAGGAAGCCAGAATGGTGGCAATAAGTCCTCGTTGGAGTGGAGATGCAGATGGAGGTCTTGGAGAGCCTCTTGGCGCGATCGTCAAGGAACTCTGAGGGGGAATAAGTCAGACAAAAACAGGGGGAAAAAACATACTCTTGAAGGACTTGTCGGTGAGTTCCTTCCAGGAGAGGGGCTTGGTGAAGTGCTGCTCCCAGTGGTCAATGAGGTCAGTGAGGGCACTGTTGGTTATGATGTCGGTGCCGTTGTTAGAGAAGATGTACTTGAGGCAGGTCATCTGGCAACCCGTGCTGAGGTAGAGGAAGCTGAGATTGGTGAGGTTGGTGCAGCTGCGGAAGCAGGGATGAGAGGTCGGGGCCATGAGATTGTTGTTGATGAGAGCGAGGACGGAGGGATCGATGCGGTTGATGGCATTCATAAACTTGGTGAAGAAGTTCTCCTTGACACGAGTATGGCTGAGGAAGGAGCACTCGTGAAGAGCAATGTTATAGAGCTCGGAGTGGGTCAAGGGGGACTCATGCTGATTGCCAGTGGAGTCATGGGTCCTAAAATGAAGTGAATAACTGAGTATATAACTGAGGGAAAAGGAAGAGGGAATAGACACCTGAGATGGGCAATGCGGATGAGCTGGTCGATCCATGTCTTGTGGTGAGTAGCCGTGGTGATCTCATTGATGGCCTTGCTGAAGTACATGATGAGGGGGACTGGCATCACTGCATGAAATGGCCAATGACACTGTGTAGGGGATGCTTGCTGTGCAGCTTCTTCCCCACAGCCGGTCCCACCTGCGGTATCACTTCACTGCACTCCTGCTTGATGTAGTTCGAGACTGTGACTGAGGCTCTCTTCTTTCCATTGATGGAGGCCACAACCAGGTCTATCTGGGCATCGGTCATCTTGCCCTCCAACTTCCACAGTGCAAGGACTTCCCGTGGGATGTGCAGCTGAGGTGCTATGGGCCCTGGGGGTGTGGCCAGAGGCAGGGCTTCCAGGGGCTGCTGCACCGTTTTCAGCACTGGTCCCAGGTAGTCTCCAGACCCTGGATGTTCTAGGGCCTGATTGTACCTCTCCTCTATGCTGCTCTCTGCCTCCTGCAGCTCTGCCCTTCTCTCCTGGTACTCTCTCAGTGTCTGCACACTGGTCTGGGGTGCTGTCACACAGTCGTACTTCGGCTCCATTGAGCACACATGCCTGATGAGGCTCAGCTTCTCCTTCTGCAGTGACAAGCCGTCCTCTCCCTCTTCCACCTCGCTGTTCTCTGATGAGCTGTCCGAGCTTCCCTCCTGTTCGAGCTGGCTGCCTAGGCACAAGGCAGCTGTTCTCTGCCTGTCTTCTGCCATTTTCCCACAACGACCCTTGTCTCCTTCCAGCTGTGGTGCTTCCTCTTCATGGGCTGTCCTCGGCTGCTGTTCCTCATCCAGCATGCCCTCCATTGCTGCCTCAGCCACTATGGCAGCAAACTGCCTGGACTGGCTGATGTGGCTCCACTCTCTCTTTGCTGCTCTTATAATTGTTAATTATGTGATTTGAATTGAATAGTGGTCTCAATAAAATACCTGTGCTGTCCACAACAAACTGGCGTTTGTTCTCTGCTGCTTTGGCCTGGCTCCAGGCAGCTGCCCTGTCTGCAACGAACAGAGCAGACCATCTGCCTGATGTTGCATTCCATTTCTCGGGGCGATGGTGACTGCCCATGTGCCCAGCCCTCTGCAGGTGATACTGCGACGTGTAGTACCTGTCACATGCACTGCAGCGGTATGCCTTGTGCTCCCAGGCAACATCTCCCTGATGTTGCCTCGACGCCATCAGTGCACAAGGCCCACCTGCTGTGGCTTCCTGAGAACCTGCTTCCATCTGCATTACTGCTCACCTGTCTGTCCAGCTAGCACAGCATGCAAATGACGTAAACTAAAATCACTATCTGCACTGAATCACATAGACTTCCGCTATATGCCGCTATGCAGCCTCTGCTACACACTGTTGCAACACAGCCTTTCGCTACACTCCGCTAAATGAGGGTCCGCTACGTGCCACTACACAAATCCTCCACTACATGCCGTTACATTGGGGTCTGCTACGCGCCGCTACACTAATCCTCCGCTACATGCCGCTACATTTGGGTCCACTACGCGCCGCTACACAAATTCTCCACTACATGCCGCTACATTGGGGTCTGCTACGTACCACTACACTAATTCTCCGCTACATGCCGCTACACACCTTCTGCTACATGCCGCTATGCTTTTCTGCTTCCGCTACAGTGCGTAGTGGAGGTCTGTGTAGCGGCATATAGTGGAGTTGCTTCCGCTATGAAACGTAAATGTGATCGACGTGGGGGAGACCATGAGCGGCAAGTGGATCAGCACCCGCAAGATCAGGCGCCAACCGCAGGCATCGCTCCCAGCAGAAGATCATGTGGCCGCATACAGGGCATCCGCTACACAGGTACGCACCCCCCAGGCACTACCCGTGGCAGGGAGGGTACCGGAGGTGCACCGTGCATTCGCCGAGGCACTGGAATGCACCCGGCAGCACCGCTAGGCCAGGGTCGGCCTTTTCGAAAAAGCGGAATGTTGTGAGGGGATTCGAGTGAGAGATTCGCCCAACAGAACCAATCATATCCATTGAGGGGAATAGAGCACCCAGAAAAATCCGCACCACCCAAAAAATCTGCGCCACTTTGAAAACAATGGCAAATACCAAGAGGAATGAAGCCCGCCTGCTGCTGGCAACCCAGGAGGGTCGCAATCAGGGAAGTGCAGAGGCAAAGGCAAGGTAGCTTATTAGCCATGGTTTCAGCACATGCTGTGCATGTGCCTCCACAGAAGTATCACGAAGGTCTCTGGAGAGGGCCAATGCTGCTACAGCAGCAAAACAAGAGCCTTATGAACTAGGTCGTCCCCGCCAACTGAGAGAGGATGAGGAGGAGCTGCTGTTGAGGTGGCTCTATGACTTCTCCCTCAATGAGGGGGAGGATTCCGAGATTGCAGATGTTGTTGAGGAGGTACTATTTTTGGAGAAAAAATAAACCCAATTCTTACTATCACAACTTAATATCCAATTAGGCAAGACGAATTATCAATAATAGAATTCAGGTCGATCCAAGTGATATGATTCCGGTTCTTACTTCGGACTGGGCGGTCAAGATGCTTCAGAGATATCAAGAGATTTATTTGGGAGAGTCTTTTTTCTCCCCCGATGGATTAAGACCCCCCCGCGCGAATCTCAATGGCGCACCACGGGCACCGCTGCACGGCGCGGCAGTCCCGGCCCCCGGCATCGGCGACCTGGCAGATCCTAGGCCTGGCACTCATGGTCCTCACCACGGCGGCACTCACCCTACCCCCAAGGTGCCACACGGCGCCCCCGGGGACCGGGACCATGACGCCAATCGGGGCAGGTAACTACTCCCGCCTCCCCCCCACACCCCACACACATGCCCACAAACACCCCCCCGGGCTGGGCACGCCCACGGCACACGGAGTGATGACCTGCGGCGCCCAAAACCAGACATCAACAGCGACATCCCCCGAAACCAAAAGCCCCATACCGAAAGCCAAACCCCGCCCGCTACCTATGATCCCCAACGGCGAGAGCCCCACCCCACCAAACCGTAGCGCAGATGCAGTCCACGACCCGCAGCCGGCACTACCACAGGACCACAGCGCGGGCCCACCGCCGACCCCTTTCAGCCCTGACGCCTTTTCGGCAAAATTTCCCAGTCCACACCGGGAAATACTAAAGAATACGCACCACAAAACGGCGGCAAAATACGCAAACGACGACTTAGCACAACAAACAAGCCGAAGCATGGAGAAGACTCCACCCATCGACCCCCCAGCGTCCACCGGCGCCCCCCCACCATCTAAACGCCTACACGAAGACACGGCCCCCAAAGACGTCGACCGCATGCAAACGGATAGCGACACCGAGAAACAAAAGCCCATAGCCGGTAGCACGTCCGCAGAGGACAACGCCCCAGCCCCAAGCCCCGCGAAAGACCCGATAGACGTGGAGACTCTCCTGGCCCTTATCCAAGCGCACATGCTGATCGAGACGGACGAACCCCGCAAACAGAAGCTCGCAGAGCTAACCTGCCTGGACGAAACCGCCCTGGTGGCCCACTTCACCTCGTCGACGGACAGCGCAGACATCGACCTCAGGGAGAAGGCTAGAGCACCCAAGAGCCGGCCGCAGACGGCGTACAGCTGGGCACAGCCGGCGCAACGAATGCAGCCAGCGGGAACCCAACCGAGCCCTGCCCCGGGAAAAGACCAACCCTTGTCCACGAGCCTCCAGTCCACAGCAGCGCTGTGGCCGACCAAGACAACCGCAACCTGGGGGCAAGCCGCCACGCACAACCCCACCCGCGAAGACCGCTACGCTGACCCAACCCCAAGCCCGAGGTCTATCGACAGCCAATCCGGCGAACCCGCAGCACCGCCTAGAGCAGTAGAGAACGCTGCGTACGAGACAGAGATGAAGGAAGCGATCACCCTCGTGGCAGGTGCCAAGCTGACGGAGACCGAAGCGCACCAGGTAGCAGCGGCGGGAATGGAACTCCTAGACCTGTTCCGCGAAACATACAAAATCAACGTCACTGCAAATTCGGCCTTCGTGGAATACATCGGTAAAAACAGCATTATGTTCCCGGCCCCCAACACGGCGGTATACCGTAAATGCCAAGAAATCGAGTCGGTGCAAAGGACGGAGGGTTTCTCTGCTGCTACCAGGTTATGGGTCCTCACGGAGGCAAAAATCCCCTTCACGGTATATGTGCTGCACGCCGACAAGCGCAAACCCTGCCCAAGAGAGCTCGCAGACGCATGGGCCCAACCGGCCAAAGCCCACATCATCGGCATCGAACCGCAGGCCAACGGTTGGGCGGTGACGTTCACCGATAGGAAAACGATCCTCCAGCTGGTCCGTCAAACCAACAATGACCCGAGAGCCTCGGTGCACGCAGTGGCCGCGTACCAGAACAAACTGTACCCCGGCGAACTGTGGAAGGTAGAACTCAATGCCCGCACCCGCCTGGGAGCCTCGCCGCGCAACGCTATAAACCGCGCCTTTGCCGACCGCCCATACGACATCACCCGGACAGGCGTAAACCCGAGAGGAGAAGTCTTCCTCGTGCACGCATGGCCCCCGATCAACGAAACCACCAACATTCGCGTACCGGGCTACCCCGAAGCCATCGCATACCCCCAGGGTACGGCAAAAGCCGATATGCACAGACCCACTGACTGCACCACACGATTATACAGACGAACGCGAAGCAAGCAGGAACAGGCGCAGAAGGCACGGCCCACTGACAGAATAACGGGAGAAGACCACCAGACGGTAGGACACAGTGACCGAAGACCGCGCCGCCCCTCAAGGAGCACAACCACCATGACGAACGCCGCCCCCCGAATGAAAGCAGCCCCCCCAAGGGTTGCACCCCACCCGGAGCCCCCCCGACAAACCAAATACAATGACCTCACAGGGGGCCTCGCATTCAGTCTAGCCATACTAGCTACAGCCCAACCCCGACAACAATATGCAATCCTCACACTTGTCACTCTCCTACTATGTGCCCAAGGGGCGGCAGCCATGGATACCAACATTACCATAGCCAGCTGGAACGTACAAAACACCCTATTTGGAGCCATCATATTACTAATTAAGGCTGTAAGGAATTGCACCAAACGAGCAACCCCCGAGATAATAGCCCTGCAGGAACTGGGCGTGGTTGATGAGAAGCAGGTTAACCAGGCGGCTAACACAGAGGGCTACAGCCTTTTTACGGGCTAACGAGTCGGTAACAAAACACTAGTAGGATTTCTCGTCCACAATACTGTGCGGGAGTACTGGTCTGTTAATACCACGGATCGAAAGGATGTCCTGGTGGGAACACTCAAGCTAAATGTGACGATGAGGATCATCAATGCGTATAGCCCAACCAGAGGGTCCCCCGCCCAACGAGCTCTCTGGCAAACCATACAAGCACAGACAAAGGACAAAACGAACAGCATACTAGTAGGGGATCTAAATACTTGGATGGACCACCCCGAGGAGGCCCACTCAACGGCGGAGCTCGATATGCAAAGATTCATGGAAAACCAAAACATGACGGATATTCTCAAACACCAAGGCACTATGGCAGCCACGCACCTAGGCCCACAAAACACCGCCAACCGACTAGACTACATTATAGGCGCACGTAATATGATCCACCGTTTCAGAGACAGCGGGGTAGGCAAAAACACCGGCGACCTCTCCGATCACGCACCCATATACTGCACAATTGCCCTAACCGAAAACATACCGCGCCGACGGTGGAACCCCCCACCACAAGTAAACACCTGGACCAAGACCGCAGACCCAGAAACCCGGGCGATACAGATTCGAGAGTGGCAAGACACGCTGCTTCGATTCCCACTATCACCAGACGCGGACATAGATGA